>CM073469.1:16355000-16920000 GCA_037074535.1 Gleditsia sinensis | reverse complement strand
AGTGGAGTTCTTCGAGTAGAATCATAAATTTTCTCTCTCTCAAACTCTCAAGGAACTAAAAAAGAACACACCATATTTTCCTGAGTCTCGCCTTTAATAGATGAAGGCAGACTTTACAATCTCTTAAGTCTGGAACGGACTTCAACCTAATTCAAGTCCGAGGTCTTTGTCATGGTAGCTGGCACGACACCTTTGTCTTCACCATACTTTTGGCTTTTACCTGTCATGATTACTTTACCTTTACTTTGGGTAAAAATAAAGTTTTGTTGGCAATTTTACTTTTGGTTTATGAAAAATAGCAAAAGTAACTTTGTCTGCTACTCCTTTTGTCTGGAGACATGGCAGACTTTGTTCTTCAAAAATTATTGCTAAAGTCTTGATCTTGGACGGTGTTGAGGTCAATACCGAAACAATCATCCTCATTCTGATAAAGAGGGTCTTCTGTATCTTCGAGTTGATCCTCTTTGTCTTTTGTTGATCCCTTTTGAGAAGCTGAATAGGACATGATTTCTGACAACTGTTGTTCCCATTCGTTATGGTCTTGTATTGTGGCCAATTTAACCATATACTTTGATCTTTACAGAAGAAAACTTTGTGTTTTTTGTGATTTAATTTTTTTCTTGATGGACGAAAGAAGGGTTCCTGTGTAGCCACGTTTTGACATGTTCCATTATGCAAAATTTTAAATCATATCTAGCCCACCATTTAATACTGATATAGCGGACTAAATATTTGATAGCTGCATTGCAATCCTTTGTTTCAATTCCATAATCCCAGGACATAATCCAAGGTATCTTAAAGTAAACAAAGAAATAAAAGGGCTTGAATTTTGGGATGAATGTTGTGGAGTGTTTAAAGACATTAAATTCTTCCTGAATTGGAATAGGAAGATGTCTTTTGATCGGACCGAATAATTCGAACCATTCAATGAACCACGTAAGAAAGGTTTTTTGGCAATTTTTGTGAAAATGGATAAACCATGAATGTTGATGGTTGAGATAATACAAAGTATTGTACCAAGCATCTATGTAATCCCAAAAAGAAAACGAAGGAGGTTGAAAGGGTATTGGGAACTTCTTTTCAGTAAACGAATGTTGATTCTAATCATCCTTTGTAAAAACTTTTAGAATTTGTAATTGAGAAAAGACATTTCCATCTTCTCCTTGTTTGTGAGAAATAAGTGCTGATTTTGTTTGTACCAGAATGAGTTCATAGAAGGTTCTGGTTTTGTACAGGTTATGTGGCAAGAAGTGCCATTGGCCCGATTTTTGTGTTTTGGGGAAGATTAATGCTGCTGATTTGGTTGCATTATCTTTGATTTGATCAGGTTCTAATGAGATGACTAACTAATATTTTTCTTTTGTAATATAATTTGGAGAGAAATGTTCCAAATCATTATTTTGAGAAACTGCTTTAGAGTAAGATTGAGAAGGAACAAGGTCCTTTTGTGAAGGTAAAGTCGGGAAGGCTGCCAAGGTAGGCAACTGTTGTATATAGTCCTGAACTGAAAGGATTTTGGATTTTGGAGGAATGGCCAAAGGCTTTTGTATTGAACTAGATGGTTCCAAATGCAATTTTGGATTTTGTATTTTTTGTGGGCTTTGAGGTATCTGGGACTTTTGGGCTTTACCTGTAGGTCTTATTTTCCCTGTATAAATTCTCTTGTTAAAAAATCTAGAAGAGAATTATTTTCTCCTTTGATAAATTCAATATCAAAATCGAAACAAGATAAAATTGCTTGGTATCTAGGAAAAATTTGTTTTGATACCAAGTTTTTAACATCTTTTTCCAAAATTTGTTTTGTTGAAAGGCAATCAATTCTTAAAATAAATTTTTGATATATCAAATCATCTTGAAATTTGTTTATGCAAAAAACTATTGATGTAATTTCTTTTTTGATTGTACTATACTTTTATTGGGTTGGATTCCATGCTCCTGAATGGAACCTAACTATTTGTTCACTTTGGGCTTCTTGGTCTCTATGGGCCTTTTGTTTTAATATTCCACCATAGCCTAACTCTGAGGCATCGGTCTCAACTACCTTAAAGGCTTTGTAATCTGGTATACCTAAGCAAGGTAAACTTTGGGCTTGTGACTTAAGGTTCCTAACCGCTTGGGTCATCTTTTCATTCCATGCTGGAGGAATTTTCTTAAGTCTCTCAAAGATAACTGCACATATAATTCTTAAGTTGGGTATGAAATCCGAAACATAATTTAAACATCCTAAGAATCTTTGTAATTGAGTTTTGTCTTTTATTTCATCTGGGAATTTGTTTGCAAATTCTATTGACCTACTAATTGGGACAATTGACCCTTTGTAAATATCAAATCCTAAAAATCTTACTTTTGTTTGGAAAAGCTTCATTTTTGGGGCTCATACAACTAGTCCATTATTTTTAATTATTGTAAAAAATTGATCTAAATGATGAAAATGTTGTTCTATAGAGTTAGAAAAGACTAACACATCATCAATATAGACTATTGTAAATTTTGAATATATATTCAAAATATTGTTCATTATATTTTGAAATTCTGAGGGTGCATTTTTTAGTCCAAAGGGCATTACATTCCATTCATATTGTCCAAATGGGACGACAAAAGCTGTTTTGTATCTATCTTCTTCTGCTATTTCAATATGATAATATCCAGATTTCATATCAAATTTTGAAAAGATAGATGCCTTAGATAATCTACTGATTAGATCTTTTTTGTTAGGAATTGGGTATCTAATCCATCTAAGAGCTTTGTTAAGAGGTTTGTAATTCATAACTAGTCTTGGGGCACCTCTTTCAATTTCAGCATGATTTTGTACATAAAACCCTGAGCAACTCCAAGGGGATTTGCTTGGTCTAATTAATTTTTTGTTCAGTAAATCTTGCATTTCTTTTTTACAATATTCCAACATTTCAACATTCATTTGAATTGGTCTAGCTTTAGTCGAAATTTGGGATTCTTTAAATTCTAACTCATAAGGTAAAGTTACTACGTACTTTTTCCTATTCCAAAACGCATTAGGGTGATTTGAACAGATTTCTTGTTCAAATTTGGTATTAAGTTCTTTTATTCTTTTTTGTATGTTAGAATTTAGAAGTAGTTCTTCAATTCTTTGATAATATATATCTTTTTGTAAAAATCTTATCTGATTTTTCTTTCTTGAAATTTGATTTATTGTTAATGAATTTTGTTGTAGTAAGTTTATATCCTTTTGCTTTGGTGGAAATAACCATTCAAAAGTAATGGTTCTTCCTACCACTTGTAATTCTATACCCTTATGATTTACCTTAAATGGAATAATTTGTTGTAAGAATGGTGTTCCTAATATTACTGGTTCTCCTAAAATTTTTACAAGGATAAATATGTTATAAAAACATATTCCTTGATTACATATGTATGAATTTATTAATTTATAATGTACATTTAATTTGTGACTACTGGCACTATAAAAGTTTTCAGTAGTTTTCTCATAATATTTAGTGGGTATTAATCCTTCTTGTACGCAGTTCATATCTGCACCCGAGTCTATTAATACAACTAAATCTTTGTGAAATTCTTTGTTTACTACTAATCTCATTTGACAATACCATTTTTCTTTTGTATGGTTTTTAAAAATTTATCCCTATCGGGTTCTTTTTGTAGTTCTACTATGTCTGTAACATCTCTTCCTTTGTTATTCTTTTTGTTTCTAATTGTAAAATTCTTAATTCTTGAGTTAAATCATTAGACTTAAGCTCTTGAGTTTCTTTTTTAAGAATTTTTATTTCTTCTTGAAGATCTTGTATTGAAGTTGGTCTAACTTCCTTTTGTTTTATTCTATCTAAAACTTGATTCAAATTCATTGGTCTAAATTCTAATATTTCTTGCTTATCTTCGTCTAATAGATCTTTTAGTTTTATTAGGTATTGTTTTTTCAAATCTTCATCTTGGATTTTGTCAATTATTTCTACCATAAATATTGCTTTTTTTGAAGAAATTGTATTGACTTTCTTTTGACAATCTTGACAATCACATAATCCAAAAATTCCCTTTGAACATGTAATATTTTTTTCTTCGGATTGTTCAAAGTCAGAATCAGACTCTAAAACTTGTTTTATATATTGTTCATCCGTTGAAGAGATTTCTTCTTCTTCTGTATGAGAAGACATCTCTTCTTCGTCAGAGGAAAAGTTTATCAAAATTTTCATTAAAATTTTCTTTTGTTCTTCATCTATTTGAAGACTTTGTATCTTTTGTGCAGTTTTACATTTATTTGCAAAATGTCCCGGCTTACCACATTTGTAGCAGACTGCATTTTTCTTTAAGTTTTTATTTCTCTTTAGAAAATATTGTTTTAGGTTTATACTTGTTTGATTTAAATGATTTTTCATTTTGCTTATCCTTATAATATTTTGAGTATTTTTTATACTTTTTAAAATTTTAAATCTTTTCTTTTTCTCTTCTGGAAGGTTTATTGTACATCCATATTGTTCACAGAAGTCACCTAATTCTTTCTTTCTTTTTCTACAATCACTATTGTAATTATTTTGTAATCTTGCTTCATTACAAAAAGCGAATCCTTCATTTATAATTACAATATTTATCTGACCATATGTTAGGTTTTCGAATAAATTATCAATTCCTGGTCTTTGATATTTTTCTTTGATTACTTTTCTTATTTTTTCTACAAAAAGCTTAGGAAGTCCAGATATATATTTTTCTTTCCAATAAGCTTGATATCCATATGGTCTTTGACATACTAAAGGAATAAAATTATCTTTATACCATCTAAAATCTGATAATTTTCTATATCTTAAGTTTTGTAGTATTGATAATTGTCTTTCACTATATTCCTGTGGTTGTCCTACAAAATGGGCGACTATTGCATATACTAATGTTTCGCAGTAGTCAGGGACTATATTAATTTTTCCTTCTGCATTTGTTTCAGCCCTTGTTGCATTTTTTATTGTATCTTTGTCTCTTAGAATATTATCCCACCAACCTTTAAGGGATCCTATGAATCCTAAGATTAGTATATCTAATATTTTAGAGTCATTCATATTTTTTACCCGGTAGGCTGAGATAGCCATACACATTTGTTGTATAGTATTAATTATTTCATTTTCACTCATTCCATCTATGTTCCATTCTAGAATTCCCGATCCATAATAGGAATTTTGACTATAATCACTTCGTTCTTCAAATTGAAGATTTGGTACCGAAGGTCTAGTGTAATAATTTTTTTTTTGTTACATGTGTTAGAGTTATTTTTCTTATTCTATCAATAAAATTTTTATCTTGTTCTTCCTTCTAGATTGTATTTAATTTTAACATTTGTTCTTTGTTAAATAACTTTTCTATTTTTTGTGTTAGATCAGATATTAAATCTTCATTAGAAAATTTAAATTCTGATGCTTTCTTTCTTGATATTGGTTCATGTTTATATATAGGTTTTATATTTAATTCTTCGTTTTGTTCTATTGTCTCTTTTGACTGAATTATTGGTATTTTATATTTTTGTGATGTTGAAGGTTCTTCTTGAAGTTTATCAACCAATATATCTTGTTTTGTTTCTACTCTTTCCAGTTGTTGTCCTATTGTCAACAAAATTTGATTGGTATAATTATTTTGATTTTGTATGTTGGACACATCTTTCTTGCTTATTGGTTCTGTTAAATTTGCTGAACCTATTGTTTTGAAAGGAGAGGCTATTACATCATAGTTTCCTACCTTAATAGCTACCTCTGTAGGAGGGGGTGTATTGATTATACTATTTTTTTTTTTTGTTTGTTGGAATCCAAGTTTGTGAAACCTTTTGGGTTACATTTAGACTTGGATGATTTTCGCTAAAAGGATTAAAATTTTTGTTGTTAAACGTATATTGTTTTAACCATTTGAAGAAAGAAATTTCCATTCTTATTTGGTTCATTAATTCATAATATTCTTCTCGAATATTATCTTGTTGTTCTTTAGTGAAGTTGGTAAAGAACCAATCTCTTTTTATTCTATTTTCTGGTGACATAAAATCTTGTCTAATAAGATTTTTATTTATTTGATATTCTTTTCTGATTATCATTATCTGATGTCTTATAGGAGATGACTAATTGTCAAATCTTTGTTCTAAATTAGTTTGTGTTTCTTCTAAAGATTCAATTGACCTATTATCTTGTATATTTTCTCTAGGTATTTGTATGGGTATTTGATTTGTTTCATACAAAGATCTAGGTATTTGTATCTGATCTATTTCATAAATAGGTCTTGGTATGGTAGGTCTAAAGTCTACACCTCTAAGGTTTGTATTGGGAATAGGAGTCGAAGTTCTTCTAGAGTCTAAAGAGGTTCTAGTTGACTCGAATTCTATTCTTGCTGTTGAATTAGATAGTTCGGTTATTCTAACGGAACTACTTCTTCTTAATGGTCTAATATACGCTTCACCATCTCTGGTTACATACGTATATTCTATTGTAGTTGTGTCTAAAGATGGAGGGGGTTCTACATCCGGTATCTTCCACATTTCTAGAAATGTAATTTCATTATGTTGAAGCCTTCTAGGTGTTGTAATATTAGCTTGTCTAGAATTAGCTTCAAATATTATGGTTTCTGTCCTTGGGGATTCCCTAAGGGCTAAAATGTTTTGATTTGTTTTTGTTACTTTAAAACATATTCTATATAGTATGTTAATTGTAGAGACTCCATGTCTTAGTTGTATATTTGCCTGACTAATATCTAGACTTAGACATCCTTCAGTTTCAGTGTCTTGTAATCGTATTGTATAATTTGGAAAACAGTTAAAATATGCTGGTCCATTGTGTAAATTTGTTTCCATTACTGCTACTATTGATTCATCAAAGTTTGTTCTTCTTTTATCTCTTACAGCTAAGAGTATAGGTGTATTTATACCTATCCTATGGAGAGGTTTTGCTGCTACTTGAACTAATCCTACATTTAAGTAGTTGTAGTTTCTTTTGTATTTTTGAATTATTTCTTGTGTGATTAAAGGTATATTTTGAAATTCTTCAATAATTCCTATATCGGCTTCTATTTTTTTAACTACTCTTGTAAAACTAAAATCAAATGTATTCCTAAGATACACTTGAGATTCTTCAAATCTGGGAATTGAAAATTTTTGTAAATTTCTTTCTATTGCGATTATTTCTTCTTCAAGTAGGTTTATTGCATTGCTATGATCTAGGGCTATCGGTCTTCCTATTTCATTAGCATTCCTTAAAGAAGCATCATCGCTTCTCCTAGATAACATCCTAACCAGTCTATTAGCCATGTTTTATATTAACATTAATCCCCTAAGGGTTCGGGTTTAACTACTGATAGTAGGTAATCCAATGGTCTCAGTGCCCCTCCCGGGTCTTACAGTCAGGTCCGCCTAGTTCCAATGCAGCTTCAACCCTAGGTTTAGGTTATTAATGTTTCTTTATATATGTGTGTATACATACATACATACATATACATATATATATATATATGTATATGTATGTATGTACATATATGTGTATATATATATATATATCTAGATATGTATATATGTATATGTATATGTATATGTACATACATATCTAGATATATATATATATACACATATATGTACATACATACATATACATATACATATATATATATATATATATATATATATATATATATATATATATGTATATATACATGTATACATACATATACATGTATATGTATATATACATGTATACATACATATACATGTATATGTATATATAAATGTATACATACATATACATGTATATGTATATATAAATGTATACATACATATACATGTAGATATACATACATATATACATATATATATATATATATATATATATATATATATATATATATATATATATGTACATATATGTGTGTGTGTGTGTGTGTGTGTATGTATATACATATACATATAGATATATGTGTATATATGTATATACATATACATATACATATATGTGTATATATATGTACATATACATACACATATATGTATATGTACATATATATACACATATATGTATATGTATATGTATACACACACACACACACACACACACACACACACACACACATATATATATATAGGGTGTACCCTATATGGTACTGACACGAAGGCCATGTGACCTTTCTTTGGTCACCTTGCTCCTACAAGGGTCATCCCCTCTATATCTTTTCATTTCATTTTCATAAACAACAAAGACATGATGCCACTTTTACAGCCAGCAAATAGTAATAAAATCATTCTTGGCATAATTGTCACTAATATCATGCATATTTTGCATATATGTTCAATGTAGTAATTTTCAAATCATTTCATGCATATACCAGTACAAATAGCAATGCCACTAGGATGCATACGAAATCATTTTCAAATAAGCAAATGCATCCATGCCATCCATGTCATCACATTATGCAAATTACATTGAATGAGAGAAGTAATGCCATGGAATGGTGCCCTAAAGGTCCCTTATTACAATTACTGAATTAAACTCCTTCTACATTTGTTTTCGACCAAACTTCCTAATTCCATAACTTTCCTCCTCTTATACTTAGTTCATCTTACTTCAATAATTTCTTATATAGCATTCTTGGTCTAAACCCTAAAGAATCATTTATGTTTGTTTAAGTTAATTTACTATAAAAATTCCCTTGTAGTTTATATCATGCTTATTTTATTTGACTTACTTATTCCATTTCTATCAACCTTATACTTAATCAATATTAGGAAACTATATCTTTGCATAGTTATTAATATCATCATTCAGGTAGGGATTTTCTTGTCCTAGTAATGCTTGGTAGAAAAAATACTATTCATTTGGTATGTGGTACTATTCATTTCGTCAATTTTTACTATTTATTTAGTAATCTCTTTTTCTTCCATCATTTGACCTAGCTCATTTATGTACTCTTTAACCCTTATTATTTTCTCTTAGATACTAATGGTGATGTGGTAGTTGACTCATATTAGATGTTTATCTAAGATACTAAATTTCTTTCTGTTGCTATTATCTTGTAAGTTGTTCTAGGTTTAAATTTAAATATAGTTTCATAGTTATCTTCTCATGTATATATCCTTACGTATCTTTATGTGTATATATATGATGTATCAAACTGAATAAGATAAGGTTGTTTTCCCAGGCATTGTTTATCTCTTTATGGTATCAGAGCTAACACGCTTTCACTAGCAAATCGATCCATGGCCACCTCTTCTACTGTACAAACCATAAAACAAACCCTAGCATCCAAAACCACTAGTCTTCTAGACCTTGTTACCATCAACGTCTCAAACCTTGTTATCAAACTCACCCCCACCAACTATGCTGCTTGGGTCAAGCAAATGACTTCCATGCTTATTGGATATGGTCTCCTTGGCCACATTACTGGTACTAAACCTTGCCCTCTTCCCATCATTTCCCAAAATGACGAAGAAGTTGAAAACCTGTTATACACTCACTAGATATGGCAAGACCATTTTTTACTACTTGCCATTATGGCCTCTTGTGAAATTGATACTCGTACTGTTATTTCTCAGGCAGAATCATCTCAAGAGGCTTGGGATCAACTACGTTGTGCTTTTTCCAATCGCTCTAGGTCACGCATATTGCACCTTAAAGAGCGTCTTGTAGCCCACACCAAGGGCACTTCCACTGTTTCTGAATATTTGCGCACCGTCAAGAGCATTGCAGATGAACTTGCCTTGATAGGTCATCCTCTAGATGAGATTGATCTCATTCTGTATTGTCTAGGTGGTCTCGGTGCTGACTATAAAGAAATTTCCACTGCTCTCTATATTCGTGAGTTACCAGTTTCTTATAATGAATTATATGAAATGCTTACTGATCATGAAGCCCATTTGCAGAAAGTAGAGCCACCTGTTACCTTCCCTACTATTGCCAATTATGTCCGCAAGTCATTTTCTCATACTAAACCTTACAATCGCCATGCTCCTCATCCCCAGGCTACATCACACATTCAAAACACTGATCCCAATTACAGGTCATCACCTTTAGTATGCCAATTCTGTAATCGACGTGGTCACATTGCCAAGTACTATTATAAAACTACTAATAATCCAAATGTGGTTCCTAGTGCTAATGTTACCACCTATGTGCCGCAATAATTCTAACTGGTTAATTGATTCTGGTGCCACACATCATATCACCAATGAGTTTGGAAATCTGTCCCTTGCCTCTGAGTATGATGGACTCGAAAATCTTACAGTTGCCAATGGTAATACACTCCCTATTACTCATAAAGGAACAATGGTTTTATCTCCCTCTCTTAAACTCTTTGATGTTCTTTATATGCCTACTATCAAAGCAAACTTAATTTCTATATCTCAGCTATGAAATCAAAACAATGTCTCAGTTGGGTTCTTCCCCTCTCATTTTTAGGTCAAGTCATTAGCCACGGGCCAGCCTCTGCTGCAAAGACAGAATAAGCATCATACTTACATTCTTTCAATGCCTTCTTCTTCTCACTCGTCTCAGTTTGCTACTGTTGTGACCATGTCTTCCTCCACTATGCGTTGGCATCACAGACTATGACATCCTTCTCTTGCTACTTTACGCCACATCCTTGCATCTCAGCATATCTTAATTTCATCTCTTAATAGCTCTTCTTGTGTTGATTATTGTTTAAATAAAAGTCACAAGCTTCCATTTGCTAAGTCAAGTCTAACTAGTCATGCTCTTCTTGAACTTGTGTACTCTGATGTGTGGGGACCTACTTATCTTAATTCAATTAATGGCTATCGTTTTTATGTTATTTTCATTGACCATTTTTCATGATATGTTTGGCTATATCCACTTAAACGTAAATCTAATGTTTCTCTCATCTTTCCAACCTTTAAAGCCTTAGTTGAAAAGCAATTTAACTCAACCATAAAAACTTTATACTCAGATAATAGTGGTGAATATATTGGCCTTCGTCCCTTCCTTACTGAACACGGCATCTCACATTTAACCACATCCCTCCACACCCCTGAGCATAATGGACTCTCTGAACGAAAACAAAGACATTACTTGAAACAACATGTTGCCTTCTGAATCATGCTTCTCCTCCTCACCAATTTTGGACCTTTTCTTTAAAAACAACTGCTTACTTAATAAATCGGATGCCTACTCCCATTTTGCAGAATAAGTATCCCTTCTCTCTTTTATTTTCTACCTCTCCTAATTACATTAAGCTTCTCACATTTGGATGGCTTTGTTTTCCTTGGCTTAAACCATATACATACTCCAAACTACATCCTCGATCCATTTCTTGCATCTTTTTAGGTTATTCAACCACGCAAAGTGCTTACATTTGTTTGGATTTCAAAAATAAAAAATACTATCTCTCTCGGCATGTTAAGTTCTTGGAAGATTCTTTTCCTTTTTCTTCACAGCCCCTTTCCTCTTCCATCCTTCCTACCTCTTCTCTCCCGTCAGCTAACTCTCATGACTTGGTATTCTTTGATCATCCTTATACTCCTTCCCACCTTTCCTTTGACAAAACTAGTCCTCCATCAGCATCTTCTACACCCCCATGTAGGATCCTTCAACTTATCTAGTTCCAACATCAGTGGGTTTGCCTCCTCTGTCTAATGCACTTGATTTAGGTATGTCTCTTCCTCCTCCTACTAACACACACCCAATGATCACTAGAGCCAAGAACAATATACACAAGCCTAAGCATGTCTTTTCTGTCACCAAATACCCTCTCCCTGAAACTGTTGAACCCACCTGTGTGAGTCAAGTGTTAAAATCTCCTTACTGGTGACATGCAATTTTTGAAGAGTTTAATGCTCTCATGAGCAATGGTACCTAAGAGCTTGTTCCATTTCACTCTTAGCAAAATGTTACAGACAACAAATGGGTCTTTCGTGTGAAGAGAAATCCAGAAGGTTCTATCTCCTGTTATAAAGCTTGATTGGTTGCCAAAGGATTCCATCAACGTCCTAGCCTCGATTATTTTGACACCTTTAGTCTTGTTATTAAGCCTCAAACCATCAAGGTTGTCTTATTTATTGCTATCTCTCTCGACTAGTCACTTCAACAAATGGATGTAAACAACACATTCCTGCAAGATCCCCCTCTCTGAGGTTGTGTATATACAGCAGCCTCTAGGCTTCATTCATCAGCAGTTCCCCACTTATGCTTCAAACATGCTCCTCATGCTTGGTATATGGCCTCAAACATGCTCCTCATGCTTGGTATCATGCTCTTCGGACTTTTCTTATTTCTCATGGTTTCCAGAACTCCAAAACTTATGCTTCTCTTTTTATCTACAAACAAGGATCTGTACTTGCCTATTTTTTGGTATATGTTGATGATCTACTGCTTACGGGTAATGACACAGCTTTTCTACAGAAGTTTATGGCCTTTCTTGCTACTACGTTTTCATTAAAGGATCTTGGGTTCCCGAATTACTTTCTTGGCATTGAGCTCATCCTTTCTCCTACTAGCTTGTTTATGACTCAACAGAAGTACATTCGGGATTTATTAGATAAATTCTCCATGCAAGGAGCCAAGCCTGTTACCACACCCATGTACACTTCTTGCAAATTTTCTTCCACATCTCCATCTACATATGCTTTTATTTATTGTTAAATGATTAGCTCTCTTTAGTATCTCTCTCTTACACGACCAGATATGGCCTTCCCAGTTAATCGTCTAGCTCAGTATATGTCTACTCCTTTGGATGATCATTTTCAAGCTCTCAAAAGGTTGCTTCGGTATCTCAAGGCCACGGTAAACTTTGGCATTCAGCTCTGTCGTAACTCCTCAATGTCTTTTACTACTTATTGTGATGCTGACTGGGCTGGTGACACTTTGGATCGTAAGTCTATGGGTGCATGTCTTGCTTATATTGGTTCCAACCATATTGCATGGTGCTCCAAGAAGCAACGTATGGTTGATTGTTCTTCTACAAAGGCTGAATATCGTACAATTGCCTCCACTTCTGTTGAACTCTTATGGCTTCAACAATTGCTTCAGGAACTTGGAATCACGATTCCCACCTCGCCTATTATTTACTCTGACAATATTGGTGCTACTTATTTTTGTGCCAACCCCGTTTTTCATTCCTGAATAAAGCATTTATCTATTGATTATCACTTTGTCTGGGATCTTGTCTCAAGTAAATCCTTGTGTGTTTCTCATGTTTCTTCCTCTCATCAACTTGCTGATCTCTTGACAAAGCCACTATTTAGGCCACGGTTCCAGTTTCTTCGATCCAAGATTGGCATCGTTCCACCTCCTCCATCTTTAGAGGGCGTAATGGTGATGTGGCAGCTGACTCATATTAGATGTTTATCTAAAATACTAAATTTCTTTCTGTTACTATTATCTTGTAAGTTGTTCTAGGTTTAAATTTAAATATAGTTTCATAGTTATCTTCTCATGTATATTTCCTTACGTATCTTCATCTGTATATATATAATGTATCAAACTGAATAAGATAAGGTTATTTTCCCAAGCATTGTTTATCTCTTTAGATACATCACTTAACATTTATATGCATTTCTATTCTAATTTCCATCAAATACTAGGTTAAAATCATAATGATAATTAGATATATTCATTCTTCATTCTTGGCCAACATAAGTGCAATATTATAGCCCTCTTACTTCACTTTAAAACCTAGTCATTAGTAACCCTTAAATCTACCAATTCACTTAACCATTGTATGCCATTCATATTTCACAAGGCAATATCCTACATTCCTAATTAAACTTATTCTTAAAGTCAAAGATATTTATATTACATACCTATTTTCATTTAATTATTACCTTCATTTCTCAATCTATGACCTAATTAAACATGTATACTTACTAGCATCATTCCTCACATTAATCTCTTCCATAAATCTATTACCTAAAATCAAGCTATGCTCACCTCCTTTCATAAACATCAATTCGGCTAAGTCTAGGTGTATACCTTTCCATCATTTATCTCTTCCATTTTATCATCTCTTCTCACATTATTTTCATCATACATCACCGAATTATCATTACCTTAATTTAAGATTATGGCTATCCTACCTAAAATATAGCAAAGCTAAACCATTCATTTCTTTGACCACTAGATTTCTAGCTTTCACACACACTCTATTTCATTTCTTTTCCTTCAATTCTCCCTTAACCTTCTTAAGTCCTAAACATGTCCATCTTTCTCTTACGCTTAACCCAACCTCTTAATTATTCTCTCCAATTTTAAGACTAACATTTACTTTAACAATCACAGTCCTCTCATCCTACCTATTTCAATCAACCCTTAATTTCACACTTCCAATTTATGTTCTTCTTTTTAATTAATCTTTTACTCACTAACTAATAATAATATTCATCAACCATCACCATATGTGCTTAGAATTAGAATTTCAGCCAACTAGCTTCTTCAATCCATTTCTATACCTATTCCTTCTATGTCCATGAATTAAGATCAATTACCACTTTTCTATTTTTTTCTTCTTCAATTTCTTCTTAAGCCAATTAAATCCTTATTTAATCATATTAAATTCCTACCATTTTATTCAAATATTATGCTCTATTATCATATATATTCTTCTTCTTATTAATCATCCTTTTTGGTGACATATATTCAATTTATCAACTACTTTAAGGCATGAAGATATTTTGGTCACAGTGAGTCTAGACTTTCTCATATGACCTCTGATTAAGGTGACTTCAGTTCCTATAGAAAGCTAAGACGACCATAGAAATGTTTTATGTGATTATGTTGGTTAATTCTTGAGTAATATGGGTGTCTTAGTGCCCCATAAACCAACATCACGACACCACAAAGTGGATCTGACCTTTCATTACTAATTGGGCATAACTCTCTCATATGAGGTCTAATTGAAGTGATTCTAAAGAATTTAGAAAGCTAAAATATATGACTATAAATTTTACGTTGAACACTTTTTCAGATTTTACAAAAATCCTAGCCCCAAAAATTGTCTATTGCATACAATAATTTCTCAACCATTCAATGCAAAACTACAAGCACAAGCATATGTAATATCTACATCTAGACATGGATCTTTTATGGCCATCAATAAAATCACACTTTAGCATAATTTGTTATGACATCTCATGGTTGGGTTTCAACCCAAAATGTGAAGTATCCAAGGTTTTAAAATAGGGATTATTGTCAAACCTACCTAAATTCAATCTCCTACAAGTTTCTAAACTAGTTTCTTCCTTGTTTCCATTTTGTTTTCTTCCTTCTTCTTCTACCTTGTGCCACTTCCTCTTTCTTTTTCACTACTGTTTTGCACTTTTCCATGGTTAGGAATGACCTAAATAAACAAAAATGGGAAGGGAATAGAAGGGTAGAGATGAAAGGAAGCTAACCTACCTTGGGTACCAATATTCTTCCTTCTTTTCCCCGCTCTTTTTTTTCTTCTTTTCTAGTTTGTTCTTGCTAGTCAAAACGCCCAAAGTCAGCCCTTCTTAACCACCTTGCATTAATGAAGAGTAGGTATTTTTAGGTGTTAAGCTTATCCACTCAACTCCAACTTTTTCCCTAATTCTTCCATGTCCCTTAAGGCTTTGTGTCCCCTCATTCTCATGCCTTATGGCAGCTCCTTAGCTCCTCCATCTGTTCTTCTTATCTTCTTAATTAATGCCCTTAAGATATTTTTTAAGGGTGTTGTGATTAATTAGTTTAATTTCAACCTTACCAAGTCTACCTTAAGTCAATACTTTAATAGGCAAGTGGAGAATATATGAGGACATATCTTGTGTGCCAGCAGGATAAGGAGGAGAATAGAGCCTTAATTGGATTCTTGGAGCCTTTACCGACACCGGGACAACCACGGGAAAGCCTCTCCATGGACTTCATCTATACATTGCCTAAGTTTGAGGGGTTTGGTTCCATCATAGCGGTGGTGGATAGATTCTCAAAGTATGCTACATTCATACTTGCCCCTACAGACTGCACAGTTGAGGAAGTTGGTCGTTTATTCTTCAAGAATGTGATTAAGTATTGGGGATTTCCTAAAACAATCATTAGTGACAGATACCCTCAATTCACTAGCTACTTATGGATAGAGTTATTCAAGCTCTTAGGATCAAAGTTGCACTTTTACACAATCTTTCATTCATAGACTAATGGGCAGACTAAGAGGTTGAATGCATTGCTGAAATATTATTTGAGACACTTTATGAGTGCCAATCAAAAGGACTGGGAAAATCTCTTAGATATGGCATAATTTTCCTACAATCTTCAAAAGAGCAAGTCTACGGGAAAAGTCCTTTTGAAGTTGTGACTGGACAATAGCCACTCCCACCCCCACACTTTTTCAAACTCTTACCAAGAGAAGAGCCCAAGAGCTTATCATATGGTAAAATCTTGGTAAGAACATGTTGATGTTACTCGCTCATATCTCAACAGAGCGGCCAAGCGAATGAAGAAGTGGGCAGATTAAAAGAGGTGTGCTATGGAGTATTAAGTGGGAGATATGGTCATGATGAAACTTCTCCCACAACAAGCTAAGGCCTTCAGAAAGGTGCATAAGGGCTTGATTCACAAGTATGAAGACCCATTTAAAGTTAATGGGGAAGTAATGAAGGTTTCTTATAAGCTTAACCTTCCCCCAAACCTGGAGATTCATCTGGTCTTCCATGTCATTGTGCTCAAGCCTTATCATGAGGACAAGGAAGAAAAGACTCTAGGCGATCACCTCCCATTGTTATTAAGTCTTTTGGTAGAGAAGTGGAGGAAGTCTTAGCTAGTCGAATCGTGAGGAAGAGAGGGATACTACCAAGTACCCAATATATCATTAAATGGAAGGGATTATCAGAGAGCGAAGCAAGCTGGTAAGCAAAAGAATACCTTTAGCAATTTCAAGACCACCTAAGGCACTTTCATGATAGAGGCATAACGGGAATGTTTACACTATAGGTGGGGAAGAGTGCCATATCCTGCCATGTCATCACTATGTAGATGCGACATGGACATGATGTGGCACTACATAAGCAACTTGCCAAGTAAGCTACCTAGAGAGTTCTAGAATAGTCTTGGACTTTCTAGGTAATTCTTGTATATTCTTGTAGGCTCTTGAATCTTGTAGAATTCTCTAGAATGGTGTAGAACCATTATGTAAATATTAGTATATTAGAACTATCTAGAAGTATAATGTATACTGTTGGATCAAACTGATCCTAGCCATTGATTCAAGAAGAGGTGGCCTATATAAACCCCGCATGCCCTCATTTGCAAACTATCTAAGAAGTGTTAAGCAATATAATTTTTCTAACATTTTCCAAGTTCCCTTACTTTCTCTCATGTTCTCTTTAGTCACTTTGCTTCTTAAAGAGATGTCTTGAGATAGGTTAACTTAGTTAAGCATCAAGGGTAGTGTCTTAACTAAGTGCCACACGGTCACTACTCGAAAAGAAAGAGTAAGTCTGTGACAAAATGCATGGAAACTATTGTAGACAAAAATTATAAATAAATAGAGCATAATTCAAATAGTGTAAGTGGCTACAAAAAATGCTTATTAATTTTTTTTGTCAAGTGAGTCAACTACATAACAAAAGATCTCATAATTTATTGATATTTTAAATATTATTAAAAATGTAATATTTTATTGATAATTGAGTTAGTTGCAAATTTGCATCAAATTTTTAAATTTGTATATTGCTGAAATTCATTCATTTATTAGATAAGGTGAACCAAATTTAAAATTTGAACAAATTGAATCTAAATAGTTAACAAGAAATTTAGTTCATTTACAACTTCAGAATAAATTATTTAAAAAATTTTGAACCTAGGACAAAGCACATATTTATTATGAAGTATTAATGAGGTTACAAGTCTCAAATTTTTGAACACTTGGTCAGAGATGTAGTCATATTGGAAGTTAAGAAAATAGTTTTTTATGTCATAGGAATATTTTTTTTTTTTTTTGAATATATGACTAATCTGTGGATATTAAGAAACTGCTTATCCTAAAACTTTAAATAAGTAATTGAAGATATAAAACAAATTTTTATTAGCATCCTACATTAGTCCTTAGTTTTTTTGTTCCTATTTCAATTTCTAATTAATCTAGAGTCTATCTGGACTTCAGTATCTGTCTTTGGGCCGTTTTTTCTGGGCTACTTCTTCTCAAAAAGGTTGTGCTTTCTTGAGTTAGTGACCAATTTTCCACTGAAAAATGGATATAGGGATAATACTTTAATAATCAGAAGGACCCGAAAAGAAAAAAAGAAAAAAAAAGGCACTACCTTCAATTTTCCTCCATTGCCATATGTTAGATAAAATTAAAGAAAACAAAAGAGTTTGTTCAAAAAATTGCTTCGATCAATCACTCTTTATATTAAGCCACTAATCCCATCAATAGTCAATAAAATTTGGAGATATATGTTCTGTACGTGTGAAAAGATTACAACCAAACCACAAAGCTCGGACTAAGGAGCATAACAAAAACAGATGGTCTTGACTTCCTTATTTTCTCTACAAAGCCCACAAATGTAGTACAGATGTAACTGTTCATACATTCCTTAGGGGGCGTTTGGTTCAGGAAATCTCATTCCCACCCTTATAGGTGGGAAAGTTTTGGGGGGGAAATTTTTCTGAGTCTTTACAATTCTGTATGCCTGGGAATGTTTGTATCCTGAGAATAAATTTATTTTACTGTGTAACAAACACGGTAATGTGTTTTCTTTTAAACTTTCCTGAGAATATTTAAAAGATAACTTGAAACAAATGACCCCTTAGTAATTTTCGTTGGATGCATTCAAATATGCTCATTCTCAAATGCGTAAGATTAATGGACTGTAATTGTTGATCAAAGCAATAAAATCGCCAAGATTTGTTTAATAATGAGTTAACCTCCAGATAGAAATAACATGCGAATTATGCAAAATGATCACTCTGATGTGTGTGGCCGTCCATTAATGTTGAGCTATAAGTCAAGCACCCATTCGACGCTAAGTTAATTAAATATCTACTTGTTTGGTTCTGCTTATGCTTTTTTTTTCTTGCCAAAGGCATCCCTTGTTTTGTAATTTTGGAATCTTCTTACGAGTCCCACATTGTGGAATTTCCCTTGTTTCCTGCATCAGAGTTGTTACAAAAGCTGAAGCTGCCCCTCTTGCCAAATTACGCAGCCACGCGTTGTGCACAGAGTGAACTATTCTTTCGCCTTTTACTAAAGAATACCGTGTGCACGCCGCTATCAGTGGCATACGCCTATTTTTGGAAGGGTTTCTCCCTTGGTAGTGGCTCCACAAATCAAAGTGATAATATATTCTTTAGTCTTTTCTTTTTGTAAGAGGAGCTCATATTCCTAATGCTATAAATGTCGGTAATTTTTTTTTTCTCAAGCATGAGGCCATAATAAATATATCTCTTTTTGTTTCTCGAGAGGTCAAGTTATCTTGTAGGGCTGTTTAGATTCAATACCAATCAAATGAATGGGAACTAATCTAACTAAATTTGATTAAAACTGAATTTTTAATTAGATTAATTAGATGAATTTTTTTTTAAAAGACCGATTATGTTAGTGTGGTTCTTGGATGATCAAATTGAAAATTCAATCAAAACCGATTGAAATAATATTTTATATATATGATAATTTTTTGTGCTACATATTCTTTTTTTTTTTTGAAAATTGATCATCCAATCCAAATCTATTTGGATTAGACTGGTTCGGTTTTAGTAATTTTAATCAAATAGATTGGATGACTTTTTTACTCAACTAATTAGGTTGATTCGGTTAAATGAGGTGTCCATGCAAACTAAACTGAACATATTTAAACTGATTAACACCCTTATTATCTTGTAAGCAAACAGCCTTCAAAACAAGAAAACCTGAACTTTTATCTTTAGTCATTATATTGTAGTGATGGCATCAAGAGACATGATGATTTCATTGAAATGTTTGAAAGGCAATTGATATACTATTATCTTGAATCTCGATGTCAGTACAGTAGGTAAATTAGTTGTAGAAGAGCAATTGTGCATATGATCACAATGCCCACTGTCATTTGTTATGGAGCAAAATTTTTTAATATACAAGTTTGTCCATAAATTTTCAAATTCAATCCAGGGCTAACATGTAATGAAATTGATATCTTCAAAGACTAATTTATATATCCAAAAAAATTTAAGAACTAAAGTGCATCAAATATGTTTATAAAATCAAGGATCAAGTTATGAATTTATTCTTTGTTATTTGATGGAAGTATGTCAAGGACCAATTTAACTTTAAAGTTAAATTGTCAAGTGAAAATTCAAGTAATTTTATTATAATTCTTATATGAAAGTTATTTAAGTTTAAACAGTGGATAAAGCACACATTCACTTGCATTGTGAAGAATGAGGGTTGAAAAGATTCACCATTTAGTCAAATGAGGTTTTGATACCATGAAAATTCACGAGAAACTTGAGTCTTACTGATTGCAATTCTCATTTACTGTTTATTTTTCTTCATGTTGAAGTTAATTATATAGTTGTGTATGCCATTTTGATTACGCATTTATGATGTATTCTTCCCAATACGAGAAATATCTAAGTGAAACATGGTGTTGCAATCCAAAAGAGCATTCGGTCAAAATCTTTCGCAGAGACATGAGGGAGGCCTTTTATCTATAAAGTTAATGTCTATGTACTCTTGATACAACAAAGTACAATAATAGGCTATTTGTAATCAATTCCTTGGTCCATTTTCTTCAACAGAAAATAGTTAACCCTTCCCTTGCTTGTGAAATGTTTTCCCAATGTGTGCTTAGCTTCAGGTAGTTCATCTACCTAAAGGAATTCTTCTTAATTAGGAGCCTTCTTTCCAAATTGTTTTTCCATTCTTCAAGAACTTGTTGAATTTTAAATTTTTGGCTAATTTTTATATAAGTTCATATAGTGTAAAAGTTTAAAATTGAGTCTTTATATTTTTAATTTCTTTAATCAAGTTTCCGTCGTCAGTCTATC
This sequence comes from Gleditsia sinensis, assembly GCA_037074535.1. Classification (NCBI taxonomy): domain Eukaryota; kingdom Viridiplantae; phylum Streptophyta; class Magnoliopsida; order Fabales; family Fabaceae; genus Gleditsia; species Gleditsia sinensis. Next base: position 16,899,085 of record CM073469.1, on the reverse strand, counting down.
TGACACCATATATATATATATATATATATATATATATATATATATATATATATATATATATATATATATATATATATATATATATATATATCTAAATTCTAGTTACTAAAAACCACATGTGACTTATTTAACAACATGTATTTATATATGCTTGAATTTCAGTCATTAAAAACTACATTTGACTTGAGCTTTGTTTGCTTCCTTGATTTTTTTTATAAAGTTTAATGGTATAGACCTAATTAACGATATGTAAAATTTTATTGAATTTCTCATTGCCAAGTGAGCAAACCCGTATTCTCTCTACAATCAGCTAATGTTCTGACTGTTGCCTTGGGAATTCTATGAGCAGAGTTCATTGAGTTGTCTGGGTCAAGGTAAATAGACCTTTTGGAGGTTTTATCCCCCAAATGTTGAGAGCTTGTTTGGTTGGCCCAGTAAGGTACCACGAGCAAGAAGACTAAGAAAAGTCATATTTATGCTTCTATTACCACCACTTGTTCTTTCTACCATCTCTGTTGTTTATTTACATTGAAAAATTGTTATAAAATAATTGAAATTCAACCAAAGCCCTCTCTAAAATGCTTGTGACTAGAATGGTTGCACTTGATCGTGAAGAAAACGGACCTGGGCCCTTCATAAAGCTAAGATGCTTGAGGTTTGTTATCAACTTAAAGCTTACTAGAAAACAATGCCATTAATTGAAAATGATCATAGAAATGCACGTGTTTGCCTCTGCTATAGCAAAGCCGTAGTCACATATAAACTTTGACTCTGTTGCAGTCCCACATTGGAGAGTCCCCAATCCTCTAGGACGGGAGCTATTAAAAATAACAAGTGTGTTGGAGAGGCTAAGCACGCAGCTGCGCGGTGAGCACAGAGCGAACTATTCTTTCGCCTTTTACTAAAGAATACCGTGTGCTGGCCGCAGATAGCGGCATACGCCAATTTTCAGGGACTTTCCCTTTCGGGAATGGTTCCGCAGTTCAGTTCTTGAATTTTTGAAGACGACACCGTTCAGTTAGTTTTTATTTCCAAAATTCAACCGGGGAAAAAAAATAATTTATTGATTTGCTTCAGCATGAAGATTGCAAAACATAGGATCCGATAGAATGAAAAATATAATTAATAATTACGTAAGGACCAGTCACAAATCCGGTAGTAAAAGGAACAAAACAGTGGAATATAGATATGAAATATAGAAGACTTAAAACATACAAGGTAGTCTTCGAAATTTCTTCCTTTAGTCTCTGAAATTTTTACTAGCTAAGCGTTAGTCCATGAACTTACAAAATTCACAAGTTAGCTTTCAATTATTTTTTTAACTAACTTATTATAAGTTTTGTAAATTTAAAGATTAATTCATATACAGTAAAAATTTTAGAAGACAAATAGAAAATATAGCTACAAATGTATTTGATATAATTTTGAAGAATTTTTTTAAAAGAATATTTTAAAATAAATTGAAAATGAAAAATATCTAAAACATGTTTTCAAAAAATTATTGGTGGCATTTTTATAATTTTAAAATAATCCTTTTAAAAATATTACAAAATTGTTGAAAGTCAAACTCACAGATCAAGTAAGATTTGTAGTTATTTATGTGAATTTGATTTGAAAATAAAGATGAACAAATTTTTAAATTTACAAAAAAATGTATTTTCTAAATAATGAAAATCTGTAAATAAAAATGAACTTTAAGAAATGAAAATAAAATATAAAAACTAAAAATATTTTCAAAAATCAAAAGCAGTTTAATATTGAATTAAAATTTGTGAATATGATGTTAATGGTGAGAAACACGGGGATATGATATATGATGTTAATGGAGAGAACATGGTTTCTTATTCATGTTAAGATACTTGGGACTTGGGAGAAGATTCAAAGACGAAGTTGTAAGAACAACAATTTTGCAGATGAACATGATGCATCCTTCTATTCAGATATTCTGAGGGAGTGGATCGAAAATCCAAATGGTTGTGATTCGTATCCAGATTGTCCCATTGACTACTTAATTTAATAAATAAAATTTTAATTTGTCCTAAATTTAGGTTACATAAACATGTATTTTTATTTTAAAAATATATCACTATTTAGTTTTTATTTTTTAAATGATACCTTAGGATAACTCTGTACATTTGATGATAGATCCATAAATAAATAGTGGACTAATCATGTCATGGGCCTTAAGTGACTGGGCTGACCCAGTCGTCGGCCTGAACCTTTCCACTCGACCTGTAATCAATTAAAAGGTTTCTGGTCCAAAAAAAAAAAACTAAACGGTTCAAACCTGACTCCAATAGGCAATCCACGGTGAACAGTTGGCACCTTTGGATTCGTTGACTATTCTGACTCCAATAGCCGCCTATAAATTGGACAGCCTTCCCTTTAAGTAAGCTCTCCGAACTCTGACTAGCTTCAACTTTCACCCTTAAAGCTTTATACTAACTTAAGTATTAGAATCCTTGTTGGAGATAAAGTTTCATTGAGTATTGACTCTCCTTTGTAGGTTCTTATTGTGTGGAATTACATATTGGAATTTAGGGTTGTAGGATTCATCATCGACATTAAAATTCAATAATTAATTAAATTCATTGGTCAAATGCTAAAACACTACTGATTTATTGTATATATATATATATATATATATATATATATATATATATATATATATATATATATATATATATATAGCTTTTGACATTATTTGTATGTGTGAAGTTGGAGGTAAATGGTAAATAATTTTCAAATTTGAGAATAACTTAAAATTTACCTTCAGTCCCTTTTTTTTTAAAAGAAAAAGAAAGACAGAGAACATGTTTCTATTTTCTTTCTTTAACGTGTACCACCTTTTCTCCCGATATCTTTGAGATTACCCAAGGCATTGGTCATCACTCCAATACCGGGACGTGCGGGCGAGGGTGGGTCATCAATGCTATTAGCTAGATGCCAATGATGCTATATAAAAGATCAATTTGGTGAGAGAGTAGCCTTAAAATGTTTGGGGCAAACGTACAAATGGGACGTGCAGGTGAGGATTGTGTTTGTGCACCGGTTTGGCTCTCCTTTTCGTTTTACGATCCCCACATTGAAGAGTTGCCAAGAGTTATGGGCATGGGAGCTATTATAAAAATTGAAGTTGCTCGCAGTAGCAAACCACGCAGCCACGCGGTGTGCACAGAGCGAACTATTCTATCGCCTTTTACTAAAGAATACCGTGTGCACGCCGCTTTTTTTTTTTTGGTACAAGAAGGGGGGAACCCTAAGGCTCCACGTAACAAGCCCTTGGGGTTGTTGGACCCCTCAGGTCTTTTAGCAAAATTGGGCCTAGCCCGTGAGGAGGCCTTGCAAAAGTGTGTAAGCCTGGGCCCAAGGAGTGAACCCGATTCGCCATTCGATCCACGGCCCTGTTCGCCTCCCGCACTGTATGAGATATTTCCACTTGCCAACGATTTCCGAGGAAGCTTCTGATCTCTTCTACCAGTCCTGCACACGGGTGGCTGGCAGAGCCACCCTCATTGCACAGATTCACTGAATCCAGTGAATCTGTTTCAATTTCCACCCGGTCGTAGTTCATCTCCCACGCCATCTTCAACGCCGTGAGAATCCCCCGTAGCTCCGCTTCGGTGGAGTTGCAGATCCCTAGATTTTTAGCGAACCCATAGAGAAATTCCCCGGCTGCGTTCCGGAGGACTCCTCCGCAAGTAGCTCTCCCTCCCTGATACACCGATCCATCGGTGTTGAATTTAACCCAGTCATCCCTTGGTAAGGTCCAACCCACTTCTAAGATCTCAAATCTTCTCCCTTGTAACCTTGCTTCAGTTTCTTTCCAGTCCATGCATTCCTTGGCCCTGAAGAGGCACCAGAACAGTAGGTCTTTCGCTCCTTCGTGCTCCGGTTGGAAGATGAGCTCGCATCTGCGGACCCAGATGTTCCAAAGCGTGACCCCGAAGAGGATCTTCCAGTCTAGGTAAGCAAATTCTTCTCTTCCAAATTCCTTTGAAAGGTTTTTGTTCAGCCAATCTTTTGTGTTGAGTCCGAAGAAACTTCCCCATTTACAAGGTTTGACTAGTCTTAGCCAGATGTTTTTAGCGTGTTCACAATCCCTTAGGCAGTACATTGTGACCTCCATCTCCTTCCCACATATTGGACACGTTCCTGTTAGGTCTATGTGGCGATTGAATCTTAAGCCATTCGTTAAGAGTCTATCGTGTCCGATGAGCCACATTAACGTTCTCATTTTTTGAGGCCCAGGCCAGTGCCAAATCTTCTTCCAGATAGGGTTAGGAATAGGGTTAGGATTATCTGAGTGTTGTGTCTGGATCCTTGCCATATAGGCTGAGCTTACCGAGAAAGCTCCATTGCTACTGTGTTTCCATCTCCGGACATCCTCCCCTGTTCCAATGCGAGGTTTCTGTGCATTCTCGAGTCTAATTCTGGTTTCTTGTCTAGTATAGGGGATGATTGAGGGCCAGTCCCAATCTCCTGAGTTAGTAACCATATCTGCAACAGTTCGGGATAGGATGTTCTCTGGGATTGGTACATCTGATTCCAGGCCTAGCTTCCCCCCTGAAATCCACTCTTCCATCCAAAAGTTGATGGACCTTCCATTCTTTACATTCCAGCATGTACCCTCCTCGACAAATCTTTTCACCTTCTGGATGCCTCTCCATAGATTAGAGCAATTCATAGGTTTAGCCTCCTGCCTGGGTCCCTGTTCCTCCCATTTGTACTTTGATTTGAGTACTTTAACCCAGAGTGAGCCTGGGTTGTTGTATATTCCCCAAACCACCTTCATGAGGAAGGCCTCGTTCATCTCCCTTAGTTTCCTGACCCCTAGGCCTCCTTCCATCTTCGGTTTGCAGCATTGATCCCAATTAACTAGATGTAGCTTTTTAGCATTTTCTCCATCTCCCCAGATAAAGCTTCTACTGATCTTCTCAAGGTCATCGCATAGACCTAGTGGAAGTAAGGCAGTTTGCATAGAGTAGTAAGGAAGATTGTTCAGCACACTGACATTAAGGGTTACTCTTCCAGCTAGGGAAAGTAACTTGGCCTTCCAGCTGTTCAGTCTCCCCTTTACTCTGCTTGTGATGTTCTTGAAGGTATTCTTATTGACTCTGCTGTGTATCAGGGGCATTCCCAGATACTTCCCTAGGTCTCCAGTTGATTGAAACCCCAATTCTCTACTGTATTGCTCCTGCCTAGTATGGTTTATATTCCTTGAGAAGAAGCACTTAGATTTTAGGTCATTAACTAGTTGGCCTGAGCTGCTGCAGAATGAGTTAAGGCATCCCTTAATAATTCTGCATTGGTCCAGGTCAGCCTCAGTGAATAGAATGAGGTCGTCTGCGAAGAACAAGTGGGAGAGTTGGGGTCCCTGCCTACATAACTTGATAGGCTTCCAACATTTTGATTGTACAGCCCATTCAATGTAGTGGCCCAACCTTTCTATGCATAGGACAAATAAGTAGGGGGAAAGGGGGTCCCCTTGCCTGATACCTCTTGATATTTGGATTGGATCAGTTACTTCTCCATTCCAAAGTATCTTCATAGCTGCTGTAGATGTGCATCTCATTATGAGTCTCCTGAAGTGGTTGCTCATCCCAATCTCCTTTAGTGTATCATCCAAGAATTCCCACCTGACTCTATCATATGCTTTTTCCAAGTCAATTTTCAAAGCCATCAACCCTTTCCTACCTTTCTTCAATTTCATTGAATGTAACACTTCCTGTGTAATAATCACATTATCATTAATGTTTCTAGATGGGATGAAGCTGCTCTGGCATGGGCCTATCCACTGGTTCATGTAGGGTTGGAGTCTATTTGCAATAGCCTTAGTTAGAATCTTGAAGATGACATTGCAAAGGGCTATTGGTCTGAATTCCTTTAGGCATTCCGGGTTGTCAGTCTTTGGGATCAAAATTAGGAGTGATTGGTTAATTTCGGCCACTGAATCTGGCTGGTCATAGATGTCTTTAATTACCTTGCATACCGAGGGTCCTACCACACCCCATTGGCTTTGGAAAAAGAGGGCATGAAGCCCATCTGGGCCTGGTGCTTTTAGAGCCCCCATACTAAACACAACCTGCTTAATTTCCTCATCCGAGAAGGGCCTTTGTATTTTATTTAGTTCATCCACCCCAATCTTAGGGAATCTTCCTTGGATGAGGGGGGGTGTATAGGGTAGGCCTTCCTCCTTGAAGAGATTCTGGAAAAACTCTTTTGCCATAGCTTTTAGTTGCTCCTGCCCTTGTATCCAGTCGCCTTCCTCATTTTTCAAGGTTAGGATTTTATTAGCTTTCCTTCTGGCCATAGTAGATGCATGGAAGAACCTAGTGTTCCTATCCCCTAATCTTAGCCATCTGCAGCGAGCTTTCTGGTGCCATATAGCTTCTTCCTTTATCAGGATCTCCTCATATTGCCTCCATAGGACCTGCTGTAGGTGAGAAAGGAAAGGGTTAGCTTTAGAACTAAGGGCTTTGTCTATACCTGCAAGTCTCCTGAGCAATTCTCCCTTCTGTTTGAAGACATTCCCAAACACCTCCTGGTTCCAGATAGCTACTTGATTCCTGAAGCTTTTAGCCTTTTCTTTCCAGTCATTCCCCTCCATCCATGAGTCCTTGACAACATCTGTAAAGGAATCCTCTAATAGCCACGCTGATTGGAACCTGAAGGCTTTACTTCTAGAATTGGCCTATTAAGAGGTTTCAGCACCACATAAAGGGGTCGATGGTCTGATTTGAGGGGTGGGAGATGGAACACTAGGGAATCTGGGAATTCTGAGTTCCATTGGGTGTTGGTAATGGCCTGGTCTAGCCTCTCCTTGACAGTCCCCCTTTCCCAGGTAAATTTAGGGCCTTTAAACTCCAAGTCCAGCATGGCACAGCTATTGACAAAGTCACTAAATTCATACACAGAGCTCCAATTAATGTAGTTGCTGCCTTGCTTTTCATTTGGGTGTTTGTAGGCATTAAAGTCGCCTATTACTAACCAGGGGGAGGTAATGCCTATGTTAAGAGTTTTGAGTTCTTTCCACAAGTCTTTCCTTTTCTGGCTTTGTGGGCTTCCATAGACAAATGTCACTAGGCATTTCCTCATTCCTTTTGCATCCTTAAAGGTAATCTCAGTATGTATGAGTTGCCTGTGTTTCTTGATAGTTTTAATTGCTATTTGATTGGGATCCCATATGACCCATATTCCTCCAGCCAGGCCTTCACAATCCACCTTACTGATTCCTGTCCAGCTGATTCTGTTAATCACCCTCTCTGCCCGTCTGCCACTGATCTTGGTTTCAAACAAAGCAATGATGTTCAGCCTATGCAAACCTATCATGTCTTTCACTAGGTTTGGGAAGGATCTAGTTCCCGCCCCCTGCAGTTCCAGGTGAATAGATTCATAAGGAAACATTTGGGGAGTTTAGGTAGTCCTTTTGGGTCTCGCTGCCAACCTCCAATGGTGGGCAGGCTTCGTACTCCCCAGTATTATGTACCCTGGTGTCTATCATCTTGGAACCTTGTGGGTCCAGAGGTTCCTTCATTGTGGATGGAGTATGTGGGCTCACCTCGGCCTTCTCACTCTCCCCTGACCAAGGATGTTTTTGGGTTGTTGTGGTTGAAATGCTGATCTGGGCCAGCTGGAGTGGACCTTTGTCTGGGCCCTCCATGATTCTGGGTCTATTGCTCTGGTCATTGGGTCTGCTGTTCTGAATATTTGACTTGGAGAGATCCACTAGGGCCCCTCGAGTCGGTTTTGGGCTTTGGCTACTGCTCTGATTAGGACCAGCCTGTTAGGTGTACCTAGATGTGTTGGGCTTGGTCCTACTAGAAGGCTTAACCTGTGTTGTTGCTAGAGTTAACTTTTTCTTTTTCTGTGACAAAGGTCTGACGCCTAGTCTTGTGTTTTCTTTTCCTGTAGGCACTGGCTTGTTTGTAGGCCTTGAAGTAGAAGCCCTTTCCTCGGCTTTCTGGCTCCCTCCCTGTTGATTGTCCATAGCTGGCATTGTAAAGTCGGGTCTCTGCACGTCTGGATTCTCCTGCTCCTCTGGTAAGTTTTCCAGAATCGTGTATCTTCCTGTCAGATTAAGTTTTCCAAAATTAGCCATTCTCGTGTCTCCCTTTTCTTTGTCTCGGTTGCCGCCCGGCCTCTGTGTGCCTGCCGGCGTCGGAAGTCTACCTGGTCTACTCCTCTCCGGGCGTTTGACCAGCATCCATGGTCCAAATGGCTCCTTACTTTGGCTCTGAAGGGATGGGAAAGTCCCCCTAGCTTCTGGTCTGATATGGTTGTTTGTTTCTGTGCAACCATCCTCCTTTCTGGTTGTGTGAGTTCCTCCATTGTCTCCCTGGCATGCCTCTTGGTTATGTCCATACTTGCCACATTTAAAGCATATGGCATGTAGGCCTTCATACTCAACAAGGAATACCTTCTTCCTCAGCTTAAACTTTGATACCAGCTTTTTCCTAAGGTCTATTTCGACACAAAGTCGGGCAAACTTGCCCCTAACCACCCCTATATCGTCTCCTGTGTCTGAGTTCATACTTCTTAAGGTGTGGGAGTCTATTTTCAGAGTTTTCCCCACTCTATCACCTACCCTCCATAAGAAGTGACTGTTATAGTATTCAATGGGAAGCCATGGGATTCTAATCCATATGGCAACCTTTTTGAAATTGTCTTCATAAGGCCTGAAATCTGGTCTCCATCGCTGGACCACAAGATAATGGTCAGCAATCATCCAAGGCCCTTCATGTAACGCAAAACCATAATCTTCCTGTGTGTTGAGGGTGGCCAAGTAGTAGTCATTCCCCAGGTCAATTAGGTTGAGGCCTCTTGTTGGGTTCCATAGCCTTGTTAATCTGTCCTTCAAGTATTTGAAGCCTATCCTCCTGCCCATCAGCTTGATTATTAGTGATTTTCTCCAGGGTTTGCAGTAGTTCCTGCGTTCTTCAGGGGAAATTTCTACTGTTGGGATTGCTTCTCCATCTAGTAAGGTTTCCTCTTCTGTATCTTCCGGTTCTGACTCCTCCTCTGGCCAATCCTCTTCCGAGTCTTCCTCCAGTGTGTTTGGGTTGTTGGCAATCCCATTGAAGCCCATGAGTCTGTCTTTGTAGGAGAAATTGGGTTTTGGTGCCTGGCCAGGGTGACATTCCCCTAGCATTGCTGGACTGGTAGCGTGGTGCTGCCCGTTTTGAGTTGGAGCTGCAGGTTGCAGATATGCTGTGTTGGCCTGTTCTTCCAGCTGAGTTTGCTCTTTAACTTGCTCTGCCATTTCCTCATCCATCAGTTCTTCTTGGATCTCTGATGCCTTGATTTTTTTACAGCTTTTCTGGAGTATGTCCTCCTCTTCTTTGGAGAGGCTTTGTGTTCCTTCCGTCTCGAAGGATTTTCCGGCGATAGGTGACATAAGAACTGGATTGTGCTTGACTATTAAGCGAACCTAAAATCTTAAGATTTAGTATTCTGTCGCAGTAGCAAACCACGCAGCCACGCGGTGTGCACAGAGCGAACTATTCTGTCGCCTTTTACTAAAGAATACCGTGTGCACGCCGCTTTTAGTGGCATGCATACGCCTATTTTTGGAGGGGCTTCTCCTTTTTGGAGTGGTCCCACAATTATGTGAAAGCATTACCTCCTAATTGAGTTCTTATTTGCTTGCTGTTAATCCGTTTTCTTGGCTTGATTTGCTTCAGAGTGTTTGTTTAATTTATTTTTATCTTGGATTGGCCGTTGACAATTTCAGTTTAATTGTAAATAAATAAATGCTTCTATCAGAAATTCAGAAGACTTTCTCTTTAGAAAAACTGAGTTTCAAGGGCAACATTATCGTGGCCACTGTCCAATACTGCCCTTCTCCATCAAACTGAATATTATCAGGCGTACCGGAAAAGTTATCAATAAGTTTTTCTGTGCTTTCTTTCTTAGGGCCGTGTATGTAATATTCTGATGCAGTAGCTCCAATAGCCCCCCCAAGCTAGAGCATATTATGTATTCCTAGCTTGGAAATAGAGCTATGAAAGGAAGAAGGCCCCAAACTATCTTAATATATTTAGTTTGTTCATGAAAAACTAGATTTTTGTCAAATGAAGAGCAGATTGATTATCACAATATACCAAAGCTGGAAAAGAGTGATCAATCTACAAGTCCTAAAGGATGTATTTGAGCCACTGAATTTCACTAGTGACAGTAGCCAATGCTCTATATTCTGCCTCAGAAGAAGACCTGGAGATGGTTTGTTGCTTCTTTGACTTCTATGATCAGGGGCAGAGCTAGACAATTTTCATTGAGGGGGCTAAAAAGAAAACAAAATTAAAGACATCAATAAAAATTTATTAATTATATGCAACAACTAAAAATTCAAAACAATCAAATATAATGCATAACCTACAAATAAAAAAAAATTATAGAAAATTACTTACAATCATTTTTTAAGAGAGTTGCGCTCGACATTTTTTCATTGTTTCAAATTCTGCTTGTAATATCCTCTAATTTTTTATTTTAAAATAATAATGTTTTACTATAAAAAAATATATTTTTATTGTAAATGATTATGTTTTGCTAAAATGAAGTATATTTTTAATTAAAATAATTATTGTTTTGCTCAAAATAATTATATTGACTTTTAATAAATTTTTGTTGTATTTTTAGAAATATTATTTCTTTTATTATGAATAAAGATATTTATTTTGTAATTTATTTTATTAAAATTTTTATTAAGAAAAATCGTGATTTAAGAGTTTAACTAAAGGTTTATAAGAATGTAAATTTTTAGAAATTTTTGAGATATTTTAGGATGAAAAATAGTATTTATATGAATATATATAAAAATAAATACCATTAATCAATTATTAAATAATATTAATATTAATTAAAAAAACAAAAAAAAAGGCAAAGGGGAGTACAGCGGCGTGCAGGGGGAGAGAGTTTTCTCTGTTTCTCTCTCTAAATTTTTTTAAAACTTCTCTCTAAGATTTTTAGATTTCAACTTAGGGGTTTAGTGAAAAGTATTCTGCGCGTAAATAGTGATTTCAGCCACGCGTGAACAGTGTTTCCGGTCGTGAACAATGCCAGTGTTGACCAAGCTCCCGGGGTCATTTTTTTTTTGTTTTTCGACCCTCCTGACTCATTTTTTATGTCTAATTGATCAAATTCAGATGGAAAATGTGAATTTTGGGGCTGTCCAATCTGGGGTCTGTAATAACCCAAACCTTTGAAGGTTAAGTACAAATCATTTGAAACAAGGAAGTTGAGAACAATGTAAAATTTTAGAGCGTTTCTGACCTTTCTTCTAACTTTTCTTCACTCAAATAAGCATAAATAGCTCATCTGAAATCCAAATTACATGATTCCAATTTCTTTTGAAAGATAAGACATATATCTACAACTTTAATGTTGGGAACTTTTGCTAATTCCGTGAATAGAATAGTGATAAGAGGAAAAAACCGCAGTATAGTGTGGTTTGGACCTTTGCTCACTATTTTATGCATAACTCCTTCATATGAACTCCAAATTAGGTGATTCAAGTGGCTACAAAAAGCTAAGAAAAAGGGCTACAACTTTTATGTTAGACATTTTGTCAACTTCGGCGAAATGAAGTTCGCTACGGCGAGAATAAGTTCGCTGCGGCGAGAATGCTGCAGCATTTTCCCGAGAGCATGAGATTTCTGGTTTCCAAACTCGCCGCGGCGAAAATATGCTCGCCGCCGGCGAAAATCGCGGACCAGCAATCTCGCCGCGGCGAGAATTAGCTCACCGGCAGCGAGATTCGTCAGAGAGGCATTTTTTGGCGGTCCCCCCTCCTTTTTCCTTCATTTCCTCCATTGCTGAACCTTCCTCTCTCTTTCTAAAATTTTTCTCAAACTTCTCTTTAAGATATCTCATCATCCGGACGTCTGATTTGAGCAAGCAAGGTACCGTTGGACTCGTGGGAAGAAGAGCTACAAATTCCACCGATCAATTTCACCGGAAATTCGCCGGATTGTCGCCGGAAAATCGCATGAATAGTAACCTCCAAGGTAAAACTCCGTTTAATCGCGTTTTAAGCTCCGTTTTACCGAACTTCTTTCCATAGATAGTCTTAGAATTAGTTTTTATACTAGAATATAGGGTTTTTAGGTTTCGGCATGAATAGTGTTCCGGCGAGTGAATAGTGACTTTTAGAGTTTTCTAATTTTCATGTTATGTCTATGTTTTCTAGGTTATTGAGCCATCACGTGGTGAAATTCTCATTGTTGGACTCCTAGTAAGGTGAGTGGGTTTTTCATACTATAACGCATGTTTTAGGAATTTGATTTATAACTCTCTCGTATGATTTTAACTAGTTGGAATGTATGCTAAATTGTTTTACCGCTTTGAAAACTAATATATTTCAACCATGTTAGAAATTATAAATTTAAATCCTAGTTGAACTCTAGGTATGCAGGGCAAGCATCTTGGCTGATAATTCTCCATTTGAGCTAGATTTATAGAAATGCGAACTTAGTCATAGAAATGAACTAAGTTAGTCATGAAATGATTTGATGCATGATGAGCATCTATGTGACGTCTACGAACGATATGTTTAAAGGGAAAGTTTATAATGATAAAGGTCTCCATGGGAATTCATGGATGAGATATATTTTAGAACGGAATTTTATGCATGAAAAGAGCTAGATGGAGAATTATAACTTTATTACAATGTTATTGAAATGTTTTACTTTAAACTTTTTGAATAGCATATTTCAAATGTTTTCTATTGGATGGACCCTTTTAGATCACTGTTAGCTAGCCGCAGGTAGTGCTAGCCCTGGTGCACCATGATCATGTTAAGGCTTCGGCCTAGGATACTGTGACGGGCATATGACTGCCTAAGACACAGGGATTTAGGGTGGACTTATGTCTACGCCTACAGTGATTGCCATACCCATTGCTATGTGCTTGGGGAAATTTAGGGTTGACTTATGTCTTCGCCTACAGTGATTGCCATACCCATTGCTATGTGCTTGGGGAAATTTAGGGTGGACTTATGTCTACGCCTACAGTGATTACCCTACCCTTACTATGTGCTTGGGGGAGATGATAGATCTGTTAGGAAAGACCTCCAATAAACTGATGCATTTTTCTTAAAGATTAAATATTTCTAAACAAGCTCATTCATCATTGTTATTGCATAAATATCTTCATTTATTACTTACCATACATAATTGATTTGCTTACGGTTATTAATTTAATCTTGTTTTATCTTTTGAACATACATTTGAACTGTTTAGCATTCTTTCAATAAATTATGGTTAAATGCTTAATGTTTCTATTGTTATCTTTATATTTGGATTTCAATTATTAAACCCATTGCGAAACACTCGTGCTTGGTTTGCCCTGTTTCAGTTATAGTATGATTTACTCATTCACTGAGATGTGGTAATCTCACCCCTCTTTTGTTTCCTCCCCACAGATAGTCAAAGAGACTTTGATCCAGCTATAGCTTCGTAGGAGGCTGAAGATAGTGTTGGTGAGCCCCAGTTTGGGCAAGGCTCTTTTGTACTGTTTGTTTAGTTTAGTTATGTCTAGAGTATCTCCATGAACATACAGGCAGGATCCTCGCTTTTTTTTTGCGTATTTTGATGTGTTGTTTGGAAAATGATTTTATGTTTTACAACAATGTTGGTATTATGAGGCCTTGGACCAAGTTGAATAACATGAATATTATGAGGCCATGGGCCAAGTTGAATCAGAATGTTGGATTCATGAGATATCATGAGATATATATATATACATATATACAGTATTTTCTGATATTGGATGTGGCATATGTGGCCAGTTATATTTATTATGTACTCTGGATTGTGTGCTGAATGTTTGTGCATGCTATGTGTTAGGCTTACGGCTAGGGGGAAACCCTTATGCCGTGCCGGTCATGTGTTCCATCATTTGGGGCCGTGACAGGGTCTTTATCTTGTGAGTGAATATAATTTACTATAACACATTTTAAAATTCTCCTTCATGCCCATGTATTTTAAAACAAAGTTTTAATTGTGTATAGCAGAAATTGAATTTCATATTTATATTAATTTATATTTTTAGAAGCTATAGGACAAGCAGAACAGACCTCTAATAATCCCTCCTGAGTTTGTGATGAACATATGGTATTATTTTACACTTTATTGAATTTTATAGTTGTATTATTTCTTAAATTGTTCATATGATTTATGTTATACTGATACCTCATTATTTCATGAATATGGTGAAATTGAAATTGAATTTATGTTTGAATGTGTTTTTGGGACTGAATGTCATGGTTTATCTGGACTGGAATGAAAATGTTGTATTTTTGATTTTGGAGAATGAATTTCTATGCCGGAACTCTGTCCGACGAATATCTTGGAAGGGAGGGATATATTTTGTCTTAAAAAGAATTTTAACCTCATAATTTTCAATTTTTCTTTCAGTTTATATTTTTAGTTTATTAAACTAGTTTATTTTGGAGGAATCATTGATAGAAACACTGTTAGCTAGCGACAAAGATAGCTAGCCTTGGTGCACTATGAAACCTTAGCTAACAAGAAAGTTGCTAGCCCTTTGTACGAAAGGGCACATGAGGATTTGAATTGTGAATAAGTATGGAGTTGAGATATGTCTCCTCCAATAGCCAGTGGCATTTGGCCTGGTTACCTATGATGAAAATGTGATAATTTACATGTCCTATTGCTGTGTGCTTGGGACAGTCAACATATGAAAATGTTAGGGAGTTGAGGAAAGCACCTCCCAACCTTATGATATGAATTATGAGAATATGGTGATTTACCCGTTCCATTGCTATGTGCTTAGGATAAAACAATGTATATGGCGATTGCCCTTACCAGACTTTGTGCTTGGGTATAAAAATTATAATTATGGATCTACTTTGAGTCCTCCTCTAAACATTTTTTTTATAAAGAGTTATCTTCCTATTTCCTTATCTGATTTTGAAATTATTGTTTATTATACTAAATCTTAAGATTTTAGATTTTCTTTTAACAAAATTTACCTTCTTTAAAGTTTTAGTTTGTTGTTATATACATTGATTTAGATAATATTATATTCTAACATAATTTCTATTTATGAAAACTCGTGCGAATGGTCTGTTCTGTTTCAGTTATAGTAAGCTATATTTGCTCACTGAGTTGTCAAACTCACTACACGATATCTCTACATTTTTTTTTTCAGATAGTTGACCAGCTAGATGACATGATGTTTGGGTGAGCCTACTTTATTTTCAAGGCTCGTAGATTTTGATTTATATTGTACTTATACTCTATAGTTGCTCCATATATCACAGGCAGGATCTCAGCTTCCTTTTGCAGAGTATTTATGTGTATTTGAGATAATTGAAATTATACAGTATTAGATAATTAAGCTCTCAAATGAATGTGATTATGTGTTTGGTTACAATCTATATTATTTATGAGAAAATCATTTATATGTATCATACTAGAGGCTTACGGGATGAGATTATTCTCAAAACCCGTGCCGGTTACGTATTCCTATTTTTGGGTGGTGACACTGCTATTATGGACTTTGTGCTAAAAGTAGTGGCAATTTCTTTCTCAATGTAAACAACCAAATTATTTGCAAGAAACTTATCATCCATTTTATTCCAGAGTCTTGCTCTGACTATCTTCATTGTTGAAAAAGCTCTCTCTGTTATTGCTGTAGACACAGGAAGAGTCAAGACAAGACGAATTAATCGATCAATCAAGTAGTAAATTTTTGACTTTCCTATTTCCATTAATCTTTTACATAACTGAGAAATTGTAATAATATTTTAAAAATCTAGATTATGAGATATATCAAGCTCATGATGGCATAGTTGAAACTTTAAATGACTTCTTTCTTGTTTTGTAAAATCTTCAGGATAAAATTTCAGTGCTAACTTGCATATGTTTTCAATATTAAATGATTTATAATTGTCGTTAGGATCTAAAGCAAATCTTAAAGTTAGAAGTTCCATTGTTTGCTCTTTGAATCTACTATTCAACTCTTGTAACTGGGAGTCTATTGCTACTAGGAATATTTCTATTCGAAAATGATGCTCCACTATTACATTTGATTGACGATGTCTTCCTCTACCTAAGGCATATCGTGAACCCATATTAGGGATCTCAATCTCATGTTTTCTACAAAATTCTTTAACCTTCTCAAGTAACTTAGACCATCCATAATCTCTCAATTTTTGAAGAAGTAATTTTGTTGTAGAAACAAGATGCATTGCATTCAAGATATCTTGAGATTGTTGCTGTAATGCTTGGCAAAGATCATTAATTATTCCTATGATTTCATGAATTAAGTGCAATGTGAAAATAAACTCAAATGATAGTAATACTTTACTAATAGCATAAGCATCACCTCTTTGTGCATAAGTAGCCTTTACGTCAATAATAAAATTGACAATAGTGCAAGTTGCAGAAAACATTCTCATTAAGCTGCAAATAGAAGTAAAGTGAGAGCCCCATTGAGTATCTCTAACTCTTTGTAAAGTTCCAAGTTGATTTGCTCCTCTACCTGTTTCAAACTTATCAAGTACAATCATCTTTGCAATTTCAATAGCTTGAGCTTCTTGTAATTGATCGTGTCATTTGCAAGAAGCACCAACAATATTTACAATGGAAGTCAACTGTGTGAAAAATTCATAAATTTGAACAACTTCTCTTAAAGCAGCAACTAAAGCTAATTGCAACCTATGAGAAAAAAATGAATATAATATGCATATGGACAATCGTTAAGAAATAAGGCTTGCAATTCATTCCATTCACCTCGCATATTGCTAGCACCATTATACCCTTGACCTCGAATGTTTTCAAGTTGGAGATTATGATAAGAAAGAACAGACACTAACTCTTTTTTCAAAGTCATTGCACTAGTGTCACTAACATGCACAAGATCAAAGAACCTTTCTTGAACAAAACCATCCTTAGTAACGAATCTCAAAACAATGGCCATTTGCTCTTTCTTAGATTCATCTCAATCTTCATCAATAAGGATACAAAATTTAGCATCTCCAGTCTCTTCTCTAATTGAATTTCTCATCTTATTTGCAAGAATATGCAGAATGTCTTTTTGAATATCTTTTGATGTATACTTTGCCACCCTTGGAGCATTCTCCAAAATGAGCTTATGAACATTGTCATTATAAGATCCTAAAAGCTTCAACATTTCAATAAAATTTCCTCAATTCTTTGAACTTGGGCTTTCATCATAACCCCTATATGCACAAGCTTGAAATATCAACCATTTAATACAATCAATCGAAGCTTTGAGTCTGAGTCGGTTATTCTCAATTTCTTTTGAAACTTGCCTTTTGATAAGCATATCAATATGCTGTGATTTCTTCATCAAATTATCACAACATTTCATAGCATTGTAATGAGGAGAATTGAGACTTTTGCCAATGTGATTCAAAAGAGGACAATCTCCTCCATTGTTAACTTTCTTCCAATTTTTGAAACCATGTTTCGTGAATACATTTGAACCTGGGCGGCCTAAAGATGACTTACCAAAAAGGTAGCATGGAAAAAAAAAATATAACATCATGTGCTATAGAATACTCCAACCAAGAGGGATATAGTTCAAATCAAGAAGATTGAAACCTACGACGTTAATTCTCACCACTAGAAAATGGATATTGTGCAAGCTTTGGTTGATTTGGCCCAGCTTTTAGATAAGCTCGACGAATTTCATCTCTTTGATTAGGAGAAAATTTCCAAATTAGCGGACGTAATCCAAGATCTCTTTCTAAATTATAAGCATCTATTTGTGTAGCATTGAGTCATGGAAGTATGGAGCTACCAACTGGTTCAATGTTTGAAAGATTAACATTTGAAGGCTCAATGGTTGGATGACCTTGGTCTAATGTAAGAGTGGTAGAAGCATCTTGATTAATTTCATCTTTTCTTTTAAAAAACATGTCAATGGTTTTCAACTTTTCCATGTGTAAAAGATAAATCTGTAAAAAATATAATAAGATGTAACAAAATTCCATATTCAAGAATTAGTTCAAAAATTTCAAAATCATATAATGAAATTGGCCTCTAATAAATACTTAGTTACATAATGTAACCTTTAACATATATATATATGGGTTTTCTTATCAATGTTAATTTGGTTGTTTAAGAGATACAAAGTTAATTGTAGTTCCAATAACAAATATTTAAAACAATACATATACAATAAATCATCTTTTCATTTTTTTTCTTTTTATATTCTTTGGACTAATTTTAACAATATTTAATTACAAATGCTCATTAGAATACATTATTTATTTGTTAATTTAATTGTATAACTAAAATCATCAAACATGAAAAATTTAAAGGTTGAAAAATTGTATAAAATATGTTTTAGCCAATATTATTTTTAGTCTCTGCCACATGCAGGTGAAGGTGCTGGTTTCTGCTAATGGGATCTCTTATTTGTTTTTTTTTTTGGGACATGAGTTCTCTTAGTATTTCATTTACAGATTGGAGGGGGCTCAGGGAACAAAGTGTGTATTCTTTATACATTGTCCTCATTTTTAGAGGATATGACAAGTTTGACTATACATTACTTGCTAGAGTTAAATTAAACAACTTCTACATATTATATTCAAATGATGACGATTATGCATCACTTTGTTATTCCCTTATTTGTCAAGAAAATTTCACACTTGCGACAATAAAATCAATACATAGAAGTGGAGAGTTAAAGGGGAAAAAATGCTTACTGTCAATGACCAAATTGCCTCTTCAAAATGCCAAAAATTTCTCCAATAGAAGACCCCCTTCAATGGCAATATAAGAAGACTATCACTTGAGTTGAGTGGTCCACCATAGACTGACGCACTAGCACGACACTCACCAGCGAAGTGCCAAGGGGAAAGTTAAAAAGTGAAACATGACACTCCCAGTCAGAGGGGGAAAGTGAAAAAATGAAAAAGAAAGCTTCAAACTTCAAAAAGGCGGACTTGGGGAGAAAGAAAAAGAAATTGCTGACCGAGTGACCATTGAAAGTAACTTATTCAATATGTTTGACATGAAACTTGGGAAAGAGAATTCATTTTGAATATTTTATTATTATTTGTGTCATGACCCTAATTTTAGGGCACGTCAAACACTTATATCATAAACATATATTTGCTATAAACATGAATATTCCAATCATTTATCAAGGAAACAGATATATATAGGTTTTCCCATATAAATACCATATACAAATCAAGTACATAACACTACAACAAAAGTAGGTTTTAGCGACAGAATTTTAACGACGGTTAGAAAAAACTGTCTCTAACACATAAAATAACGACGGTTTTGAAAACCGTGGTTATTTAGCGACGGTTATTAAAAAAACCGTCGCTAAATAAAATTAACGACGGCTTTTAAAAAATCGTCTCTATTTAGCAACGGTTTTTCAAACAACTGTCGTTAAATATTGTTAATTTTTGCTATTTTTTAAAATTTTCAACTTTTAGCGACGGTTTTCAGAAAACCGTCGTTATTTAGCGACAGTTTTCTGAAAAACCGTCGTTATTTAGCGACGGTTTTCTGCTAAAAATTGTTATTTCTGCTCACATTTTAAATCTGTCAGTTTTTAGCGACGGTTTTTAAAAACCGTCGCTAAAAATATTAATTCTGGCGCGTTTTTAACGACAGTTTTTACAAAACCGTCGCTAAATAACGACGGTTTTCTAAAAACCGTCGCTAAAAATTATAATTTGAATGTTAATTTTGGCGCATTTGTAACGACGGTTTTTAGAAAACCGTCGTTATTTAGCGACGGTTTTGTAAAAACCGTCGCTAAATATTGTTATTTGAATGTTAATTCTGGCGCGTTTTTAACGACGGTTTTTAAAAAACCGTCGTTAAATACTCTAATTTTTCTATAAATCTCACACATCTTCCCCCCATTTTTCACTCTCATCTTCCCTCCTTTATTTTTCATTTAGAGAAGGTTTCTCCTTTCGATTAGGCTATTAGATTTGTTGTAAAGAATGCTTCTCTTTTTATTTTGTCTCTATTTTTTTCACGAAGAAGCAACAATGATATAAGTCTTTATGAAGAATACTTCTCCCTCATCATCTCTCTATTTAAATATCAGTTGTAATTCTAAAGTTTAGTTAATTTTTTATTGTTGAATTTTTCTTTTATGGATATTATTATTATTGGAGATACAATTATAAGAATCTTAAAAAATATTAAAATAAACTAACAATCTATAAGCGAAAGGAAGAAGGTGTAGCTTAATCTCTGTCCATGGTTAAAGGATTGACTATTTGATTTCGTTCTAAAAAAAAGTGTTTAACGACGGTTTTTAAACCGTCGTTAAAGCAAAAGATAGGTTTAGCGACGGTTTAAAACCGTCGCTAAAAAACCGTAGCTAAAACGGCGTCACACAAAAAAATTTAACGACGGTTCTAAAACCGTCGTTAAATATGGTTTAACGACGGAATACCCACGGTTTTCAAAACCGTCGTTAAATTATCGATTCTACGACGGTTTTTGTAACCTTCGTTAAAGGTTTTAGCGACGGTTAAAACCGTCGTTAAAGCCACTAAAAAACCGTCGTTAAATCCTGTTTTTCTTGTAGTGTATGCATCAGAGTACAGCAGAAGTAGGGATCCTGCCTGTGGCGTTCAAAGCAACTCTAGAGTACAATTAAATTACATTTTTAAAAGCTGAGAGCCAAGAAATAATTTAGGCTCACCACAGAAGTACGATACCTAGTCAATCAAGAAGCTACATGACCAAACTCTGGGTCTTTATCTGAAAAATATGTCAACCACGTGTAGTGAGTTTTACAACTCAGTGAGCAGATAATACCTCCTATGACCTCTTAGGTCAACATATGGATGTACTCATATAATAAAATTTATGTTATCAAAAATTACATTTTAGAAGTACATCCACATGGGACCCATATTTTTCAAATATTCTCTGTTCAAAAATCATAATCAGGTCTTTCAAACCGTAAGCGGTACTGTATAAACAATGCTCATATCAAGTTCAAAATCATATTCAATACTGTAAAATCATTAATCAAATTATGTTATGCATCAAAACATTCCTCATAAAATATTCGGAGGATCCCGTATCAGAACTACCATACCAGAGTTTGACCCCATCCATACTTTGATGGTATAGGATTTGCCTAAACTCAGCATCCCGCTGAGGTTTACCCTACTACCATTCAAGAGGACACGCGAAGGGACTCTGTATGGGTCTTTCCCAAGCACACAGCAAGGGAAGGCAAATAACATCTCATATAACTGGCATCTCGCCATCATATAACTGGCATCTCGCCCATATATATAGGAGGCATTCCATTCTCCTTCACATATAATCTCTCGTGTGTTGGCCCTCACACGAGGCTAGCACCACCTCCCCTGCTAGCTGAGACAATCAAGGTGCGCACTAGGGCTAACATCACCTGTTGTTAGCAGACAGTGTTTCTAATAGGATTCCTCCACATAAAATATCATATGCACATATGTCACATAATCCAGTATAAAATTTTCAATATAATACAGACTTTTAGTCTCAGAATATTCATCTGTCAAAACTATCCATTCAGGGGAATCATGTATACATGCCCATATCTGAGGCAAATATATCACTGTATAAATCAATGTCACATGCATAACATATTTTCTTTGCCATGTAATGTGAAATACATTTAAAAATCACATATTCAATGTGTTTCAAAACTCATTTTAAAAGTCATACTCTTCTTGAACTAGATATCATATTTCAACTATTTCAGATATTCTAAATCATTTCAAGAACATATGAAAGTATAAATAACATGTAATCATGCTTATTTATCAATGTAGTAATCATGCTTATTTATCAATGTAAAGTTCAAGAAGAGTAAAAACAAGTCAAAGGAAGAATCATCTACTCACAAGTAAGGGTTCCAGATTGGACAGCCCTAAAATCCTCATTTCTGATCTGAATTCGGTAAAATAAACCCCAAAATCGAATCCGGAAAGTCCAAAAACCTTGAAAATGACTCTGAATTTGCTAAATTTGGCCTCTAGGAGCTCGGTCAACGCTAAGGGATACTGTTCACCACGCGAAAAATACTATTCACCACCGGAAATTACTTTTCACCACACTATTCACTGCCGAAAATCACTATTCACCGTCACAAAAAAATTTACTGAATCACCGAAACAAATTCATATCCTAATGTTTATCTAGCTTCTGAATCCATCTACGGAGTCGGATTTCTAATTTGAGATCTCTAAGTAAAAGTTTCAGAATTTACTTTTTTTTTTTCGAGATTTTCAATTTCAGATCTACAGCGATTCAATGGTTGATTTGAAAAATTGATCAGTCAAAATTGAAGTATTTTTCATCCTGATTCCAGTAACACTTTCAGTTTTGAGATCGGAAGCCAATAGGCACTCCAAATCGAGAGATAAAGTTGAATGTTACTATTCACTCACTATTTGAAATTCTCGACTTCTCCCGAAAAAATTTTGGCCTCCATACTCATTTCCCCCCTTCCCCTTTTATTTCTTTTTATTATTATTATAATAATAATAGTAATTATTTAATAATTAATAATAAGATTTTCTTTTATATAAATTCCATTTTTCATCCTAAAATATTCCAAAAATTTCTAAAAATTTACATTCTCATAAACCTCTGGTTAAACTCTTAAATCATGATTTTTCTTGATAAAAATCGCAATAAAACAAATCTCAAAATAAATACATTTATTCATATTAAAAGAAAGAATATTTCTAAAAATACAACAAAAATTCATTAGAGGCCGATATAATTATTTTACTTAAAAATCTACTTACTTTTAGCAAGACATAATTATTTTTAAACAAATAAAAAAAATATTTGCTTATAGCAAAATACTATCATTTAAAAATAAAATTATGCGCCAAAACGTAAATTCTCATATTTTCTTTGTACTTCTTTAACCCATGTAGTAAATATACATATTTTCTACTGTTCTTATCTCCATTTTCGAAATTCTCTCTTTTATTCTAAATTTCCTTTAATTGGAATTTTCGTTAAATTTTACGGTTACTACAATTTGTGATCATGAGGTTAATTTTTTTTAATTGAGTTAAAAAAGCTTTAGTCAAATCAAGATACTTGGCTGGGGGGCCTAAGTTATATAATATTAATACATTTATATTTAATTAATAAAAAATATATTACTACTAAAAAGTTTTTAACATTTTTTGGTGGGCTAGAGGCCCCTCAACGTCCTACTACCCTCCGCCCTTGTCCATGAAACCAAACTAGTGCCAATAAATACACAAAATCCAATAATGGACTTTCGGGTTTTAGGGCATGCTACCCAATATGAAATTGAAAACCCCTTGATTTGTAAAGGTATGATGCTGAAAAGAAGAGGCATTGTAATAACCGTAAAATTTAACAAAAATTATAATTAAAGAAAATTTGAAATAAAAGAGAGAGAATTTCAAAAATAGGAATAAGAACAGTAGAAAATATGTATATTTACTACATGGGTTAAAGAAGTATAAAGAAAATATGAGAATTTATGTTTTGGGGTGTAATTTTTATTTTTAAATGATAGTATTTTTCTATAAACAAATATATTTTTATTTATTTAAAAATGATTATGTCTTGCTAAAAATAAGTAGACTTTTAATTAAAATAATTATTGTTTTGCTTCAAATAATTATAATGGCCTCTAATAATTTTTTGTTGTATTTTTAGAATATTCTTTCTTTTATTATGTATAAAGGTATTTACTTCGTGATTTGTTTTATTGAAATTTTTATCAAGAAAAATTATGATTTAAGAGTTTAACTAAAGTTTTATGAGAATGTAAATTTTTAGAAATTTTTGGGATATTTTCGGATGAAAAATAGAATTTATATGAATATATATAAAAGAAAATCTTATTATTCAATTATTATTATTATTATTATTATTATTATAAAATAAAAATAAAAAGGGGAAGGGGGAGATAAGGAGACGGAGGCTACCAGAATTTTGAAAAAAAATTGAAAATTGATAAATAGTGAAAGTGAATAGTATAAATAGTAGCATTCAATTTTTTCTCTAGATCTGGAGTACTTATTAACTTTCGATCTCAAAACTAAGGGTACCACTGGATTCAAGACGGAAAATACTACGGTTTTGACCGATCAATTTTTCAAATTAGCCGTTGAATCGCCGTAGATCTGAAGTAGAAAATCTCAGAAAAAGATAAACTCTGAAACTCTTACTTAGAGATCTCCAATTGAAAATCTGACACTATAGATGGATTCAGAAGTTAGATAAACCTTAGAATATGAATATTTTCGGTCATCTGACAGCTTTTTGTTCGTTGTGAATAGTGATTTCCGGTCGATGAATAGTATTTTTTGGTAATGAATAGTGTTTTCCGGCGGTGAATAGTGACTAATCTCCCGAAATTATTTTTTAAGTTTTTGGACCCTCCGAATATATTTTTGAGGTTTATTTGATCAAATTGAGATTGAAAAAGTACATTTTAGGGCTGTCCAATCTGGAGCCCTTACCTTGTGAGTAGATGATTCTTCTATAACTTGTCTTTACTCTTCTTGAACTTTAAATTGATAAATGAGTATGTTTATAAGTTATTTATACTTTTATATGTTCCTAAAATGGTTTAAAATATCTGAAATGATTGCAATATGATATCTAGTTCAAGAAGAGTATGAATTTTGAAATGAATTTTGAAACACATTGAACATGTGATTTTTAAATGTATTTCTCATTATATGGCAAAGAAAATATGTTATGTATATCATATTGATTTATACAATGATATGTTTGCCTCGAATATGGCATGTATACGTAATTCTCTTGATTGAAAAGTTTTGACAGAGAAATATACTGAGACTAAAAGTCTGTATTATATTGAGAATTTTATACTGGATTATATGGCATATGTGCATATGATATTTTCTGTGGAGGAATCCTATTGGAAACACTGTCTGCTAACAGTAGGTGATGTTAGCCCTGGTGCACCTTGATAACTCAGCTAGCAGGGGGTGGTGCTAGTCTCGTGTGAGGGTCAACACATGGGAGATAACACGTGAAGGAGAGCGGAATGCCTCCTATATAGGCGAGATGCCAGCTATATGAGATGTGATTTTCCTTCTCTTGTTGTGTGCTTGAAAAATACCCATATAGAGTCCCTTCGCGTGTCTTCTTGAATGGTAGTAGGAAAACTTCAACGTGATGCTGAGTTTAAGAAAATTCTATACCACCAAAGTATGGAAGGAATTAAACTCTGATATGATGGTTTTGATATGGGATCCTCCAAATGTTTTCATAAGAATTATGTTGTTGCATACTATAATTTTCTTATCGTTCTTACCGCATTACTTATGAATTGAATATGAATATGAATTTTGAACAGAGATTATTTGAAATGCGGGTCTCATATGAATGTACATCTGAATTGTGATTTTCAATGTAAAAATTTTTAAAATAAAGCGTACATTCATATGTTGACCTAAGAGGTCATAGGAGGTATTGTCTACTCACTGAGTTGTTAAACTCACTACACATTATTTATATGTTTTTTAGATAAGGATATAGGGTTTGGTCCTTTCTCTTCAGATAGTTGACCAGCTAGACGACATGATCTCTGGGTGAGCCTACTTTATTTCCATGGCTCATAGATTTTGATTTATATTGTGCTTGTACTCTAGAGTATGCTCTGAACGCCACAAGTAGGATCCCTGCTTTTGCTGTTACTCTGATGTTTATGGAGTTGATTTGTATATGGTTATGTATGGGAAAACCTATATGTATCTGTTTCTTTGATAAAGGATTGAAATATTCATGTTTATGGAAAATATGTGTTCATGGTATACGTGTTTCACGTGCCCTAAAATTAGGGGCGTGACAGGCCTTGACCTGGAGTACCCTTTAAGTACTTGAAAACCCTATGCAACTTCTGAAAATGCAGCCAAGTGGGAGAGTCCAAGTACTGGGAAAGGTGTTGGATTGTATAACAAATATCTAGTCTAGTATTACAAAGATATAACAATTTTCCAACCAACCTTACGTAAGAAGTCGTATCTGGAAGTACAGTATCCACCATCTTGATATGTTATGAGTAGTAGCTAGAGGGGTAGAAGCAAGCTTGCTATTTAGAAAACCAATCTCTTTAAGTATATCTAATTAAGGTGTCTTTGCACTAGTTCATATTAATTCCAGTGCTTCTGCTTGCAATTTCAAACTCCAGGGAGAACTTCAAGTTACCAAGGTCTTTAATTGTAAAGGCATCATGCAGTAAAGTTTTAACATCCTCTATCAAATGCAAGGCATCGCTTGCCAAAATTACATCATCTACATAAATCAATAGAGCTATGAATGAAGAATGCTGCTTCTTGATAAATAGAGAAGAATCAGAATTGGACTACAAAAACCCATTATAAATCAATGTACAAGTAAGTTTAGCATTCCATTGCCTAATAACTTGCTTCCATCTATATAATGACTGGACCAATTTGTAAACTTTAACAAGGTTGGTATGATAAAAGCCAGGACACAAAGTCATATACACCTCCTCATGAAGATCTCCATGCATAAAAGTATAATTGATATCTAATTGGTGTAGATACCAATGGCTGATGACAACAAGGGCAAGCAGAGTCCAAATAGTAGTGATCATGGCCACTGGAGAGAAGGTGTTAAGATAGTCTACTCTATTTTGTTGTGAACACCTTTTGCATCTAATAAGGGTTTTTTTCATAAGGTAGGTAAGTAACAATCCAAGTTTTATTTTTCCTTCATGCTGAGATTTCCAATTTCATTGTCTCCATTCAGTAGTGATGCTTAATAACCTTTATGTCTTAGGCTCTCTAGTTTGTGCAAGGTTTGTAGCAAAAGGTTGATGGGTAGGAGATAAATTATAATGAGTCATGCTTTGAAATTGGGTGAGATATAGAAATGAAAGCAGAACTAGAATGAATATTAGGTAATGTGCAATGATAATCCTGTAAGTAGGAAGGAAATTGATGGTGTCTATGGGATCTCCTAGGTGCGTTAGAGGTAGAAGTATTAATTGAAGAATTATTTTTCTTAATTAGGTTGCTACACTTGTATGGTCTGTGCAATCATAATTGAGTATCATAAATCTTAATAATTTATTTAATTTATATGGGGATATGGTGGACTAGCTTGTAAAGATATTTTCAGTTGACCTTCGAAAAAGTTAGTCGACAAGTTAGGATAATTCGATTATCAATTAATTTAGAATTTCTAGGTTGAAAAAATTGGTAATTCAAGAGGGATTAACCATGGTAAAATCGAAAACTTTAGAATTTTGATTAATTAAATTTATTGAGTTAACTTGCTTTATGCTACTGTTGCTATTTTTATTTTTATTTTATCTTTCACTTTCTTATAAAGTCAAGTTTTTGAACTATTTATTTATAATTAGAATTGATATAAGAGCAATAATTAATAATAACAATTCTCACGAGAATAATACTTTGTACTCGTATAGAATTTTATTATATGACAACAATAATATACACTTGTACTTAACGAAGTTAATATCATGCATATCAAATAACAAACGTAAATATCCGTCAAATTTTTAAAAGATCAGAGACAAACTATAACAAATTAAAAATATTTTAGTTGATACTTGAGGGTTAAATGTTAGAATCATTGAGTTTAATTGATTGGAGTATTTTAGTTTAATGAAAATAATTTGAATGTTAGTCTAATAATATGAATTAGATACCTGTCAATAAATGATTATTTGGATAGGTTTTATCTTGTTAGACTTTAGCTAAGTATAATATAATGGATCAGTATAGGGTCAAAAAATGATTATCCATAATAGATAAACATCAATCTGAATATAAATATAAAAATTTTAATATCTTTTTCAATCTGTTGAATAATTGACCTTTTTATTTGAGGAGTTACGTTCTAAAAAATAAAAAGAGGAAAACTCATTTTGAACGTAGACAACCAGAGGTAAATTGACAATTGTTTATAATCCAAAATGAATTATGGTATTTTATATTATATATAATATTCTATCATTATATATATTAATTATTATAGTCATTGCAATCTATTAGCCAATCAATAAAATGGTGTTGTATTAGTTAACAAAACGTTGTAGTTTCACTCGGTGTTTGCTGAGTGTTGTCAATCAGTAACAACACTCAGTGAAACTATACCGTTTTACTGACTAGCTAGTACAGTCCAATAATTAATAGTTAATAACTTATCTTTTGAGCTTATTCATGATAGATCACTGTGGCATCGTTTAATCCATATAGCCGACCCCACCTTGTGGAAAAAAATTTAGTTGTTGTTGTTGTTGTTAGTACAGTCCAATAATGCCCTTCACCGTCATGGGAATATTACTGGCATGCCAGGTATGTCATCCACAAATTTGTCTATGCTTCCTTTCTCAGTGCCCTATATGTTGTATTTACTGCACCGCCTCCTGTAGAATTAGAAAATGGCAAAATAACGCAGGATTCTACATGAAGGGATCATTGAGTAAAGATCAAAGCATAGGTCTTACATTTTTAAGTGAACAAAATATAAAATAATTAACAATTACATGATGATTTCTCAAAAGACGACCTAGGTTTGATTAGGCGAGACAGCAACTCCGTTGGGAAAGTAGAGGTTGGAGGCCAGGAGGGTTGCGTACTTTTTATTGCTAAATTATAGCTCATGAATTTGCCATGGGGATTCCCTTCCAAATATGTCAAAGATGAATTCCTTGTATTTGTCTGAATTCATCTGTGTAATAAATAGTGCCATCATCTCCTACATCCACACCATTTGTTACTTTGAATTTTAAGCCCTTTGGTTCATCTATCAACTCCTCTATCTTCCCTTCCATTGTCACTCTAAGAAATCACTATAAACAATACACTTATTTAAGTGTTTGTTAACACTTACCAATCACATACCTCATGAGTCTCATGTCACAGTCTCACATCGGACATCAACTGAGAAGATTTGGGACATATAACATGGCTTACTAGACATTCCACTAAATACGCCTTTTAAAGAGAGAGTAATGAGACTATGACAAGTGATATGATAGCTAACTCAATTCTCTGCTTCATATGGAGATTTGGGCTTTATCTAGTGAGAGGGTTCCACTCGGTGATGGGGATGTCACCTTGGTGGGGGAGCTATCACAGAATCCCACATCGGGCAACAATTGAGAAATTTTGAAACATATAAACTTACTGCACACTTCATTTAGTACATTTTTTTGGAGAGAGGTGGAGAGAGGGTAATGGAGCCATGATAATCACCAGCCATAAGTTCACCAGAAAAGAGTCTAGGTATCGAACCAGTTCTAACCGGGCGAGGTGGTAGAGAACCACAGCCACTGCCTCTGCGGGGAAATGCCATGACCATGAGCTTCTTGTTTGTCTCTCAGAAGAGCGTGGCGTTGATGACGGGTTTTCTTAATCATGGATTTTTAGACCTCTATTTATTACTCAGTTTCTAGTTTATATAGATAATGATCAGTGTGTGAAAAATAAAATAAAGATGCCCCTTCTGGCATATGGATAAGGGAAGCCGAAGGTCAGGTAAATGACCCATTTAGTGTGAACCATTAAGGTCTTATTCCTATCCAAGAGGCAATGTTATTCATGCGTTGCCAAGCCAGAAAAAATTCAGCAAAAGACACTGAAAGATAGAGCTTTCTTTTCTTTCTTTGTTTTATTCATGCGTTGCCATGACCATGAGCTTCTTGTTTGTCTCTCAGAAGAGCGTGGCATTGATGATGGGTTTTCTTAATCATAGATTTTCAGACCTCTATTTATTACTCGGTTTCTAGTTTATATAGATAATGATCAGTGTGTGAAAAATAAAATAAAGATGCCCCTTCTGGCATATGGATAAGGGAAGCCGAAGGTCAGGTAAATGACCCATTTAGTGTGAACCATTAAGGTCTTATTCCTATCCAAGAGGCAATGTTATTCATGCGTTGCCAAGCCAGATCAAAATCAGCAAAAGACATTGAAAGATAGAGCTTTCTTTTCTTTCTTTGTTTTGTTCAAAAGTGAGGCTAATCCAATTGCTCAAAAGTCATGAGGTGCGCCCTTTTGACATGAGGCCATAACCAAATATCTGAATGAAACTCAAGTGGCCAAGGCCAAATTTCCCATTGTGACAGATTGAATGTCATGGGATGGAAAGAGTGAAAAGATGCATAAGGCTAAGGGCTACGTGGTCTTCTACCAAGACATTGCCAGAAAATAAATTCAAAACAGGTGAAGGATTCTCAAATGAGAATAAGATAACAGGGGTCTTAAATGTACATGGATTCGATTCCTCACTTTCCTTCTCTATATATAATATTTTTGATAAAAAGATATTACATGAAGGACGCTTTCACTTTACTTCTTTTCTTTCTGTCATTTGGTGTGAAATTATTGAAATTTGGGAAATGAGAAACATTAGTGGCATATAAAGACTTTATCATTTAAATACAGCCCACCAAGATAATAAAAGACAAGGCGACACACTAAGAATACACTTTTACATAATTACAACTATAAACAATACAAAATATAGACATTTGAAAGATGTTTATAACACACTCCTCAATTTTCATCAAATTAACAGCTTGCACTTTATATATATATATATATATGGTGATATAAAGTTTAAAGTGAAAGGAGTTTATATTAATACTTATAGATTATCTTCCAAGAGATGTTGATAGCAGTAAAAATCAAATATAAGTTTTACAAGTAAAGTATTTCAATATTTGCTAACTGAACCAACCTCCATTGACACTTGTTTCTACCGTCAACGTCATGGCTTGAACTCAACTCCTTCAACAAGAAGGCCTTGTTTTATATACCCATTAGTCTCCCATAGTCTAAACTCTATGAAGCCATCGTCTCCATGTTCATTGAAGAGCTCACCCATCTCAACCTCCATCCATCCATCTTCCCTCTTCTGAGCTCCATGTCCAGCAGGATCTAGGAGCACTCTTTTGTGAAACCCATTAACAGTTTCTTCACGTTTCACACTCAACTCCACATGTCTATTTGTGAAATAATGGTCGGTATCTAATTTATAGATTAAGAAAATAGTATATGTTGTTCTTGGGGACAAGGGATTAACCCCTATCCTTCCTGTTATTTCAAGCCACCACACGTAGTTGAGCCTTGCCACCTTGGGAAATCTGTAGGGATAAATCACGTATACACACTTTTAAAAATCAAATAACAAAATATATTGAAAATTTAATTGTGTTTTTTTATTCTTTTTTTAATATTATATTATGATCAAGGGTGTCTTTGAGTTTATCAGAAATTAAATCTCTTTTTCGAATATTAAGGGCACATTTTCCTGCATTTGTGAAGTGTATTTAAGATTTTAAATCGAAAATGTGTCTCCTAGAAAAATGAAACTTAAGTTGATGAGAAAAGATGTAATCTTCTTCTACCAACTAACTAACTTTTTTAGTAAAATTTAATAATAATTTGACATAAATTCTATTTTCCTTCTCGAATAATTACGTAATTATGAATTTAACACTATTTTTTTTTCTATAGTATCTAAGCGTTAAAGTGACATAAAATCTTCCGAAGATGAAAATATTGTTTTTTTTTCTGTCTTCGGCAATTCTTAAATAATCTCAAATATGTTTAAACCCATAATATGTGAATTTTGACCAAACCATTTAAATAGTAACTCGTTCATTGCGATATTTATTTATCTACTCAAATTATTCAGATAATTATAAATTTCATTTTGAACTATATAACCAGAATATTGAGTGATTATTATTAAGTCATTATAAGTAAATATTACTATAAAAAGTTTTCATAAAATATTTTTCTTTTTTATTAAAAGCACAAAAACATACATGTGAGAATAAGTAGTGATAGATAGTATTAGGTTCAATTTTCTGTGTCAATAAAAGAAGAAAAAAAAGGCATTTCAGAATATTAGAGAGCACAGCAAACCTGGACTCTGGCAGAGAAATCCACTCCCAATAAGCAGGTGTATCGCTCCATACAATTGTAAGCTGCTTTGCACTAACCATGTAGCACTTTTTCCCATTTTCTTTGTCTAAAGTAAAACTCTGCACAATGCACATCAGTGTTACTTAACTTTTTTCAAACAAGCACGAGACTTTTGAAGCATTAATACATCAAAGACGGAGACGTACTGTATTCGAAACATGTTGGACATGTATATTGGATACAACACAATACTTAAAATTGTAAATAAATGTTAAATATTTTGACCTGTCATAGTATCTATGTTGTGTCATATCCTGAACTTATATCAGTATTTATACTTCTTAATTAACATGAGATGAGATTGAGATTAGTAAATGATATAATCCATTAATAGTGGCAGATTCATTTTGAAAGGAATAATTTACAATAACACAAATACTGTGCATCAGATTTTAAGAACATCATTAAGAGAAATTATCAACTGTCATAATACTAACTTTGTTTCGCAGGCATCCATCGTAGTGTAAAGATTTATCACTTTTGATGTTTTCTGCAAAGATTTAGGACCTTTTCATCGTATTACAGATTTTATTTTTATAAAATATACTTTCTTAAAAATTACTTTTTAAAAAGAATTGTAACAGAAAAGTAATGTAGTGTTTGGTAAAATAATTTAATAAACGCTTTTAACAAATTCTATAATATTTTTCTTAAATAACTTTAATAATGTTTGAGATAATATTTGTAATGTTTTAATTGAGTAACTGTATTTTACTTAAATATTATTATCATTTGCTTTATGATTTTATCTAAAAGAAGTCGTTTTTTTTACTGTCATTTAATTAATTTTTCTATTAGATAAACACACAAGTAGAAAAAATGATCTTTAAAAAGTAAGGGCATGTTTCTTATTTTTATTTTCACTGAAAATTAAAAATATGACTAATTAAAATGTGTTCTGTAAAATTTAAGAAAAAATAGGGTGAAAATAGAAAACGTATAAAAAATGTTTGTAGTGTTTCCAAAAAAATGTAATCAGTGACATTTTTGTAATTTTAAAAGAAATTATATCATAATAATTTATTATTAAACAAAAATAAAATAATCTCATAATTATAAAAGATCAAACTAAAAAAAATAGCAATTATAGTCATCTATGTCAATTTGATTTGAAAACAAATATTAATAACTTTTTAACTTCAAAAATTAAAAATATTTTTAAATAAAAAATTGTAAATGAAAACTTTTTCAAGAAATAAAAATTTAAAATTTAAAATATTTTCACAAACCAAATGTAGGATATGTTTTCCTTCCAAGCACTAAGAAACATGCAGTCATTTATGTTCCCAATCCAACAAACAAAAGGATTTGCATTCTTTGAACAATATTAATGATAATTCTTATTGAAATTTAATGATGTATGAGAAAACATCACAAGCACATTAGAATTGGGTGCTAATCATACCGTTTCCCCATTATCTAAAAGAATAGGATGATCACAAAGATAAAAGAAAATTTGTTCCTTGGTCAAAGAGCTCAAGGATGATGATGAGGATCGAGCTATGATGTCTTCGTAATCCTGTGGCAGAAACCTTTCCCAAACATCATCTGATTCTTTGGCTGCTTTGAAAACGGAAGAGACTGAAGATGATCTGCATGCATCCCTAGGAGATGTAAAAGATATAATATTGGAGATACAGTCTCCAGGCAAAACCTCTGTCATGTCCATTTCCTTGTTCTTTTCTCTAAACACTAGCAAATGTTACAAGTATTAATTAACCATGAAATTCTGATTATTCAATTACCCTACTAAAATAGTTAATACAAGCCATATTCAAAAATAGGGCACTTGCTAAATTATTTTACTGATGCACAGCACTTGCCAAAAGAGGGCATTCTATAATTGTTTTTAATCTTTAACTTTTTAGAAAAATTGTTTCCTTGGTTTAAATATAAATTATTTTTCTTGTCATATATAGCATATATAATATGTATTGATTGTTTCCTTGTCAAGATCATGATTTTAACTTTTTATTTATTGATATAAGCTAGTTTGCTTATTAGTTTAATAAGAAAATGTCAAAGTTATAGTAAAATAATATTTTATTACCGCTTAAAAATAGAAAGAAAATCAAACTAATTAATCACACTATTAAGGAAAGAAGTTAAAAAAAAGACTCGCTTTATGACAAAGGAAAATAAGAAAACAATTGGTTTATCGGTATATTAAATATATGATATAATACCTTAATTTGATGCTTCCCTTGTAGGCCATTATGTGATTAATTACATGGAGGTATCTAAGATATCACCCGAGTATTACATTAGACAAAATATACATGTAATTATATAAAAAAATTTATGGTATTTTACAGATATGGATTCTCTGCCGTGCCTAGAGAGTGCTATGCGTTTGCTGCCTTTTGACCTTTTCTAGATTTATTTTAATAACAATGAGTTTTTTATACATTTTTAATTTATCAATTTAATTTTTTAAAGATTAACTTATTTTAAAATATATTTTTAGATTTACTCTATTACTAGATATTTAACACATTTTCTTATCTATTATAGCTAAGAGTTTGTATAATTTAAATAAAGATATAGTTTAATTTATTTTTTATTTTTTTTAGTTAAATAACTTTATTAAACTTCTATCAACGGAGTTAACATAAGAATGATTATAAAAAATTAATTTCTTTAAGTAATATGTTGAAAAAATTAAGCTTTATAAAAATAAAATTAAAAAAGATATTTTTCAAATATCAAAATAACATTTGGCTATTTTACTTTTATGTTTTGAAGGATTTTGGTGATTTAATTAAATTGAAATAAACCCAAAACTTAATGAAAGACCATATTTATCACATTTTCGTATATCTTATAATTAAGAGTGTTTTGATTAGTTAAAAATATTTATTAAATATTTATTAACATAGTTAACATAAAAATATTTTTTAAAGTAATATTTTAAAAAAATATTTTTCAAATATCAAAATAACAATCTCCACTTTTAATTTTAAATTTTAAAAGATTTTGGTTATTTCATTAAATTAAAATAAATTTGTTGTTATTAAATTACTTTTTTTAAAAAAAAATCTAAAACGAAGCTTTGTTTTGGATGCGCAGACCCCTCTGTTGCACCCATTTTGGTTTTTTACATCACAAAATAAATGACATAAATTAATAAAAAAATTATATTTTGATCATTGATAAATATAATGACTCTTAATTTAGTCTTTGACAAATTATTTTTATTCCTAACATATCAAAATACTTTCAATATCATCCTCTATTAAAGATTTCATCCAAAATTTAACCTAAAACTACTGATTGTAATTATATGTTATGATAGTGTCACATACTTACTTTAGAAATGCGAATACCTTTAATATCCAAGAAACTTTATTATTACGCATTCGCAAATAGTCTCACAATATCACATATCCGAGTATTATCAAACGTTTACAAATTTACAAAACTAATAATTATACATGCCAAGTCTATATATAACAAGTTTATAGCGGAAATAAAGATCCTGCCTGTGACGTTCAGAGCAACTCTAGAGTACAAATATATTACAATATAAAACACTGAGAGACTAGAAACAAGTTAGGCTCACCACCGAAGTACGACACCTAGTCGATCAAGTAGCCGCAGGACCAAATTCTGGGTCTTTATCTGAAAAATATATCAACCACGTGTAGTGAGGTTTACAACTCAGTGAGCAGATAATACCTCCTATGACCTCTCAGATCAACATAAGGATATACTCATATATTAAAATTTATCATATCAAAATCTACCGTTCAGAAATACATCCTTATGGGACCCGCTTTTTTCAAAATATTCTCAGTTCAAATCACATTCAAATATCTGTAACCACATATGATACAAATTGATCTTAAATCAAATTTGATATGCATTAAAAATCAATTCTTTTATATAATGCTCAAGTATGTCACAACTTTCAATATACTCAATAGATAAACATGGAACATGAGTTCATCACCCTTCTGCCTCCTCACATTACCATAGTCACAATCACAATAGGTAATCAGGGAATGTGAGTTCATCACTCTACTGCCTCCTCACAATACCACTGACTACAACTTCAATAGATCAACAGGGAATGCGAGTTCGTCATCCTACTACCTCCTCACATTACCATTAATACCACCTTCACATTAGCGTCTCAAGCCATATAACCCGTCATTGTTCATCAATACATATATATATAAACATGTATAAAAGTGCACATCCATCAAATGAAATGCATAATTATCAAACAACTCGCCATGAGCTTTATGTTTGCCATACAATCATATTCGGCAACTTATCACTTTACATATCATTCAAAATAGAGCTTTCAGTCTCAGTACAAAATCTTTTATCATAAATTTTTCAATAAGGGGAATCATATAATCATGCCCATATCCGAGTCAAACATAACACTGTAAAATCAATGTCACATGCATAACATATTTTCTTTGCCATGTAATGCGAAATACATTTAAAAATCGCATGTTCAATGTATTTCAAAATTCATTTCAAAAATCAAACTCTTCTTGAACTAAATATCATATTCCAATTATTTCAAACATTCCAAACCATTTTAGGAACATAAATAACATGTAATCATACTTATTTATCAATGTAAAGTTCAAGAAGAGTAAAAACAAGTCATAGGAAGAATTGTCTACTCACCACTTTGAAGTACAAAGTTGGACACCCTTAAAATCCTAGTTTTTATCCGAATTCAGCAAAATAAACCCCAAAATCGAGTTCGGAACGTCCGAAAACCTTAAAAATGACTCCGGATTTACGAAATTTGACCTTCGGGAGCTCGTTCAACGCAGGTCAACGCAAGGAGGTCCGGCTACCACGCGCTACACGCGCCGCCCAAGCAGCTGCGCGTGGGCTTAACTCGCCGAGAGAAATTCGGCACGTGGGGGCGCGTGCGGTGGTGGATCTGGCTGAAATTTGAGATCCAAAGGTTTCGGTGCCTTTTAGATCGATTTATGGTGTTAGTTTTTGCGTTTGAGAACTAAAAATAGGTGTTTCGAGGGTTATATTTTTGGCCAATTTTCCCTTCAATTTTTCAGCTAATTTTCCCTTCAATTTTTCAGCCAATTTCCGGCCAATTCTCCAGAAACCAATCGGATAGATTTGAAGAACTCTTCGTCCTGAATCCGTTGGTGGTGGTGGTGTCAAAATCCGAGGTCCGTAGGCGGAGAAATCTTAGAGAGAAGTTAGAGGGTTTTCGGAGAGAATTTTCTGAAGAGAGATGGAAAAATCTGCAAATGACCAACTTTTGGAGTGCTTGAGGCTCTTAAAATATCTCGAGGGACCTTTCTGCAAAATTTCACTTTTTGATGGAGATCTTTGAAAAATTTTCTTATTTACATTTTAACCCCGAAACGTAAATTTCTCACATTTCTTTTATAATTCTTTAATCCATGTAAATAATAACTTATTTTTACGGGGTCCTAACTCCATTTTC
This sequence comes from Gleditsia sinensis, assembly GCA_037074535.1. NCBI lineage: Eukaryota > Viridiplantae > Streptophyta > Magnoliopsida > Fabales > Fabaceae > Gleditsia > Gleditsia sinensis. The sequence goes on along the minus strand of CM073469.1, from coordinate 16,861,649 downwards.
GAAATCCTCTCTTTAATTCCAAATTTTCTTTAATTGAAATCCCTATTTTCAAAATTATCTCTTTTATTCTAAATTTTCTTTAGTTGATATTTTCGTTAAATTTACGGCTATTACAGATAGTTAATTAGATAGACAATATGACATTCCATAGTGGCACTGAGGTGGCATACACACATTAAGCTTTTTTCTTTTTCTAATTATCCCCAATTTAAATACCTAATTTTTTTTTTTAAAAAAAAACCCTGATTCCCATTTGCATAAAAAACTGTATGGACAATAATGTTCTAGCCTTTATGCAAAATATCTAAAATAAACATGATTGTGTGACCTATTTTCTTGAGCGAAATGAAAATTAGTTTTGAGTATTCCAAGATGACAATACGTTATCATCCTATCGGTAGTCCTGTTTTTTTTCTTTTCTTTTAAGCTTTTTTAAAGCTCCACAAGGTCCTGTGCCATAGTATTTAGCACACACAAAAGAGGTTGAATTAAAGGAAAATTATATATTTTTTTAATCAAAATTAAATTTTTGATAAATGAACAAGAGATCAAAACACTCAGTTGATCAAAACAAACTAACAAATGTTGGGTGCAGTAGTTAATGAGTTATGCTACCAAAGTGATGACACAAATTTAATTCTTCGAACAGACACTTACTGAGAGGGCCATTTTGTTGTAACTGTTAAGAGGACCATTTCGTCACAACATAGTCTATAGGAGATCACTCCTACAATACTAGTAGTTTGTGGGGATACCTTTAAAAAAATGCCTTTACAAATCCAACTTAGAAAAAGATTAACTTAACCATTACATATCTTCAACTCACTGAGGTTCTTTTTTATTTTCCCCAATTAAGAATCCATAAAAACTCACCAATAAGGAGGTCAAATTTGCCTTTACAAACCTTCAACCAAGGAAACCCCAACAAGCTTTTACAAACCTCAAACGCCTAGATTCTTCTCCCAAAAACCTAGTAAAATTCTAACTAAACACTAAAATTTTGACAAAAACTTAACAGTTAAACACTCAAGAAGAAGTAAATGCTCACAATAACCCCAATGGAATAATAAATAACCCAATCAAAGCTTAACAAACAAATAACAGAACAAAAGGTTAATTTTCAACTTTATATCTGTACTATTTGTTTTCTTGCTCTTTAGTGCTTGAATGAAGGTGATATTTATGGAGCTGAATCTAGTTCTCAGAATGCAATAAATGACTTTACTAACCCTCCAATGTTCATTTCTTGTAGCATTATATTACAGGCTTCTAAAATTTTCCATTATTTAAATCATCGCTAAGCCAATTCCTGGTTAATCGTCCGTCTCTACAGCAGCATCTTGAATGATGATAGTTCATTTGTGGATCACAATACATTTGTTTTTCAGACAATACCGGCTTTTGCGTTAATCAAAGTCTTAGGTCTGCAAAATGAAAAAGCTTTTTTCCCAAAATATGATAGCATATATAGGTTAAGCTCATGGAAAAAGCATAAAGAATTTTTCCAACAAATTAAATGGGTAGTCACATGCATGACACCTAGAAAACTAGTTTCACGAATTATCTTAAAATCGTTAAGCATTTTAAACTTTTCAAACAATGGTAAATAGTACCTCGTCACTCTTATGAACAAGGGTTGACTAATCATTAAAATTAAGACTTAAAAAAAATTAAGTGTTTTAAACTCTTGGAAAATTTAATTTTAATATTTTCATAAGGCAAATGTTAACTGGTGCCCCGAGGATATGAGTTTAAGGAAGCATTAATGAGCTTTATTTTGTGTAAAAAAATTTTAAAAATTAATTGAATTAGTTAATAGGAGTAATAAATTAAGTCCACCCATGATTTTATAAAACAAAATTACTGCTTATCAGGTAGCTACCCATTCAACTTCTAGAAAAGTTTTCATCTTCAATTTTTTATTTGTTATAATAACAAATCTTAAAGAATATTTTTTACTTTCAATTTTTTTTCTTTTGTTTTTGTTTTTACTTTAGGCTAAAGTTTTAGGGCTTAGCATTTTACAGGTAAGGATGTTAGGGTTAATTAGGGTTTAGAGTTTTGTTTTTAGGATTAACAATTTTAATGTTCAAAATTTTAGGGTTTATGTTTTTGGTTTAAGGTTTTTAAGTTTAGCATTTTGTTGTTTACAGTTTTGAATTTTAAAGTTTATATTTGTCACACTCATTCTGCTCACAAGATGGTGTGACAATGTTTATTAGGTATAGCATTTGGGGTTTTAGAGATTGCAATTTTAAGTTTTAGGGTTTATGTTTAAGGGTTTAATATATAAGGGTTTAGATTTTAGTGTGTAGGGTTTTAAGAATTTAGAATTTGTAGTTTTAGAGTTTAAATTTCAAGTTTAGGAATTCAAAGTTTAGTGTTTAGAGTTTAGTTTTTTAAGGTTTAAATTATAGGATTTAGGGTTTATTATTTTTAAAATGGAAAATTAAAATATTATATAATAAAAGTTAGTTTTTTCATTTAAATACATAAAGTTGCCACTAATAAGAGTTTGTTGATAAATTTTAAAAATATTTTAAATGACATGATAAATTAAATGAACACGTTTCATACAGTGCTAATTTTTTAAAAATCTTTTAAAAAACTCTTCAAGAGTGTTAATTTTTTCTGATCTTGAATTTGATACTTATATTGAGTAGGCTGTTATTATATATATATAAAAGCATCGAAATAGCTCGTATATTTAAACTTGATTGACGCCATTTTCCCATTCTGCTTCTCTTTAATTACAAAAATGTTTTTGGATCTATCTATTCTTATTAATTCATCCCACCCCCTTTCTCCTAATTTTTGTTTTTATCAATAAATATAAGAATGGTTGATGAGGACGATAATTGGGGATCTAATTATTAGCCTTTGATCAGCTTTTTATTTTAATTAATTTATTTGTATATATAAATAAAAGAAAGACAAATATTGGTGTGATCAACATAGTATGGTGGCAAAAAAAAGGATTGAATATTGATGAGTAAAATTCTCTTCTTCTTTTTTGTATAATATCTTTATTTTGCAGTGTTTTCTTTTATTTAAAAAATATTTATATACACAAATTTCACTTAAAAACTCAATTTAAAAATATGATTTTAATAGAAGTGATAAATCCCACTTTCTTTTGGTCAATGACCAACGTTTTCAACTTAAAATATTCACTCTTCTTTTAATTGACCCCTTCATATTTCAAGGCACCATCTGGAAATTTCATGTTTGGAAGGAGACTCCGCTCCAGCAAGCGAGAAGACTTTGCGGTACATGACGTATAACGAAAACATAAGGGTCTGAAGATGAGAGAATGCAGATAGAGATGAAGAAGAGAAATAATTCTTATTATCTTACATTGTTATATGGATATAGTGATTTTTTATGTATTTAGAAATTTATACATAAAAAAATTGAATGTGAGCTAAATAAAAAAAAAATTTAATTTATCTTTTTTTTTTGGTAAAAAAAGTTTACAATAAAGAGAGGTTACCTTATTCTAAAGTTAGAGTATGCTACAAGTTTTATTGTAGACTTACAAAAAAAAATGTGCACAGTGAGAAATAAAAAATTGACTTTTGTACATTATTTAGATCATATATAACATTAATTTTAAATTTTTTATATTTACTAAATTTAAATATATTAAAATAAAGTTTTAAATACTTGAGAAACTAAAATCTCCTTGTACTAAACTCAACCACAATAGTGTCTTAGAACAAATCAATGGCATAAAGGATGCTCGCGTGTGTCTATTCTTAGAACAAATCAATGGCATGAAGGATGCTTGCACTTGTGTCTACCACTGCGTTTTGGCATGAACTCGACTCCTTCAACAATAAGGCCCCCCACCAGTGTCTGAAATTGAATAATCTATGAAGCCACTTTCTGATCCATATACATTGAAGAACTCTCCCATTTCAATCTGTATCCGTCTTCTCTCTGCTGAGCTTCATCGTTTTCACTATCTAGTGATGCTCTTCTGTGAGACTCAGACCCATTTCCACTTTCTTGATAATTCAAACTCATCTCTGCTTCATAATCTTCCCAATGAATTTGGTTTTCTATCTTGTACAGGAAAAATACAGCGTATGTTGTCCTTAACCTTCCTTTTATTTTAAGCCAATGCACGAATCTCAACTTTGCCACCTCAGGGAATCTATAGAGGTAAACCATCCATATATACATTGATAGGGATGGCGACTTGGATTTATGGTTCAGGATCTATATAATCTATTTATTAAATTATTGGCTTAATGCGTTAATTTAGTCTTTTTATAATTTGTTACATAAATTTTATTTTATTTGTTTTAACAAATAAATCAAAAAAGTCTTTATTATATTTACCATATATTCTGCTCTTAATTAAATGACATATATCATGCTCAATCATCAAAGAAAATTTATTAACAGCAGATTTAATGATACATACATACATATATATATATATATATATATATATATATATATATATATATATATATATATATATATATATAGATTAACAATAAAATAGACAATTAATCTAACATAGAACAATATTAATCTATTTGTTAAAATTAAAAAGAACTAATTTATATTATAAATTATAAAGATTAAATTGAAATATTTCTAAAAGTAGGGAGACCAAAGTGTAATTAAGTCTAAAATATTTATCTAATTTAATCTATTAAAAATGAGTTTATTGAAGTGGTTCAAATTAGATCCATCTTATTAATGAAAGGTTATAAATATAGACATCCATTGGATAACTCAAAATTAAATCTATCCATGACCTATGACCATTGGTTATGATTATTCTTAAGACTTCCGATAAATGTGGTAGCCCATTTGGGGACAAGGGTCTTCACAAACCCCACCTTAAGTGGATTGGGCTGAGCTAACAAATTTTGTTTTTCAAGAAGATTAATTTGGGCTGATAAATTTGGTACTTTCACACTGATCCTACCTACCAATTAAAACCCCCCCCCCCCCCCCCACAAATAACTTTCTTCAATTTGAATCACTTTATCTGTCCAAAAAAAAAAGAGTCACTTTCGATGAATTATACGATTATTTTCTTAAATTGTTAATATACAAATTTCTTAACATCAAACTTATTTCAATCTTAAAAGCTAAAGCTGTAAGAAACAAAAAACATCATTGAAGAAGGTTATTCAATTCATTTTGATCTAAATAACCATAAAGTGCATATCGAATCATCATAGATATTACTATCAAAATGGCCCGCAGCATGCATGTCAGCCCATTTAAACTACATATCGGGGCTCATATTTATTAAATTAGATTCGTTTGAAAACAAGCCCTCCGAGTTAGTCTATTTATCTGGCAAGTTACAATGAATTGAGGTGGGCCAGTTTGTGAAAATTAAAAGAAAACTAAAGAGGTTAAACAGCCTGTCTTGCCGGTGGCCCATTTATGGCTTGTTCAATCGAAAAATTCAATTATTATTATTATTATTATTATTATTATTATTATTATTATTATTATTATTATTATTATTATTATTATATATATATATATATATATATATATATATATATATATATATATATATATATGTGTGTGTGTGTGTGTGTGTGTGTGTGTGTATATGTATAATGATATTACTTAATTAATACATATGGCTAGAGAGTATAAATCTTTATTTGTTACATTAAAATCTGACAATAAAAGTGTAGAAATCAACATATTTTTGACAATTTTTTTTTCTAAATTAAAATTATATCTACTAAAATATAATATAAACTTCAGATTTGATAGGAGTACTCGCAACAATTCTTTTCTTTCCCTTTTTTTTTTTTTCTGTTAGACTATCAACGGGTAAAATCTTACTATTAAAGAATTCCCTTTTAATAATACTAGAAGCTAGTAATGTGTGAATTGTGTATTCGCCTTCTATTTGGTGCTCTGCAAAACAAATAATGTAAGAAAATCACTATTTTTTACTAATAAAATAATAAAAAATTATAATTAATGACTAAATATTTAAATTAATTATAGTTACTATAACTGTATAAATTAAATGTTTTAACTTTTAATAACTATTTATAATTTTAAAATAATCAATTATTTCTATTAGCTTAAATAAATAATAAAATAAAAAGGGCCATTTACTTATGGAGATGACAATTATACTCATGGTACTCTCAAAGTTTACCTGCTGAGTTTAGGTATGATGACTATTAAACAATATGTGTTCGAGTCTACGAACAATTTGGAGATGACTTTGGTCTTCGGAAACTTGTCCATGCACTTGGTTTCTTTCGAGTCATGTGGATGTGTCTAAACAAATTGACAGAATGGTTTTCCTGTATGTATGAAAACTATACATGCACGCTGATATATATATATATATATAACAGAAGCAGAGATAATCAAGGAACGAAAATATGCACAAGATCACGCCTACACTAATGGACTGATTGACCCATAATATGCTCCTATCATAAGTTGGAATGGCAATCACACATAAATGCAAATCAATCATATATGAATGCCGATTTCCTTTTAACACTCCCCCTCAAGTTGGAGAATGAATGTCAATGACACCCAACTTGCTGAGGTGTGTGTGAAATGCTGGTGCTCGCAACGGCTTAGTGAACAAATTAGCAATTTGACTTCCTGTTGGAACATAGGCTGTCTTGATTTCTCCTCGTTGTATTCTCTCATGAACTGTATGACAATCTAGTTCAATGTGCTTCGTCTGCTCATGATAGACTGGATTTGCAGCAATATGCAAAGCTGCTTGATTGTCACAAAATAACCTTGCTGGTTGAGGATGTGAAACGCATAGATCTTTCAACAAGCATCTCAGCCAAGTAAGCTCACAAGAAGTTGTAGCCATTGAGTGATATTCAGCTTCTGCTGATGATCTTGATACGGTCGCTTGCTTTTTACTTTTCCATGACAAGAGTGATTTTCCAAGAAAAACACAATAACCAGTCATTGATCGACGTGTAATTGGGCATCTTGCCCAGTCGGCATCACAATAACCAATCAACTGAAGTGAACTTTCTGATGAGAATAATAGGCCTTGCCCTGGAGCAGCTTTCAAGTAGTGAAGGAGTCGATGAGCAGTCTTGAGATGATGCATCTTGGGTTCCTGCATGAATTGACTTAGTGTGTTTACAGAGTATGTGATTTCCAGTCGGCTAATTGTGAGATAAATCAACTTCCCAACTAGCCGTCTATATCGAGTAGGATCCTTAAGAACCTCACTTCCTGTTTCTGTTAGTACCAAATCAGGTTCCATAGGAACATTTGTCGGTTTTGCTCCAAGTAATCCAGCTTCTTCCAATATGTCCAATGTATACTTTCGTTGACACACTGTAATACCAACCTTGGAACGTGCAACTTCAATGCCAAGAAAATATTTGAGTGGTCCAAGGTCTTTAATTTTGAAACGACTATTAAGAAATGCTTTGAGATCACTAATAGCCTTCTCATTGTTGCCAGTTATAACCATATCGTCAACATACAATAGCACAACAGTAATGGAATCCCCATGAACTTGTGTAAAAAGAGAGTAGTCAGCCCGTGACTGTTGAAACCCAATTTCTTGTATTGCATAAGAAAAGCGTTGAAACCAACTGCGAGATGCTTGCTTAAGGCCATAAAGGGACTTGTTAAGTCGACAAACTACATTCTCCCCCTGTCAACGATATCCTGGTGGAGGAAGCATGTACACTTCCTCAGTAAGTTCTCCATGTAAAAAGGAATTTTGCACGTCCATCTGGTGTAACAGCTAATCCTGAATAGCAGCAACTGCTAGTAAGCAACGAACAGTGATTAATTTGGCAACAGGAGCGAAGGTGTCTTTGTAATCAATGCCTTCTCGTTGAGTGAATCCTTTAGCAACAAGACGAGCTTTGTAGCGCTCAATGCTGCCATTAGCATGGTATTTGATCTTATAAACCCATTTGCAACCAATGGGACGTTGTCCAGGAGGCAAAGAGACCATTGACCATGTATTATTCTCCTCAAGGGCCTGAATTTCAGAATTCATTGCTGCAACCCATTGTGGATCATGTTGTGCCTGTGCATAATTTGCTGGCTCCACCAAGTGAGAAATATTGTGTACAAAAGAACGATATGAATCTGACAAGCCAGAATAAGGGACACACCGTTGTAAGGGATAGCGAGTGCCATACATGGAGGAAGAGGAGGCAGAAGGGCCTAAGAGAGTAGCATGGTATGTTTTGTAATCTCGAAGGTAGGGTGGAGGTTGATGGGTGCGGGAAGAGCGACGAAGGTCAGAGATGGTGGTGGATATCAGGATAGGTGGTGTTGGTTCATCCATTGGAGGTGGCAAGGGTGAATGGATGAAGGCCAGAGGAGATGATGTCGATGAATTTATGTGAGATCATTGTGAAGAAGGCAGGGTTGATGATGGTAGTGCTGATGGAAAGTTAGTGGGAGTATATGATGTCGTTTGTGACTTCGCCGATAGTGATGGCGGTGAGTTTGGGAGATCAATGTTGTCAGTGTGCATTGGTAATGGGTGTGGTCCAGATAGCAGAGGATTTGCATGGATAAGAGGTGTAGAAGACGTGGAGCGAATAAGTGTGTTAGGCTCAATAGGGCTTGGGTCAACAGGATTAGGAAGGACTGGGAAATCTTCTTGATTTTCTTGTGGTAATTTGGTTAGAGGAAAAATGTGTTCATGGAAAGTAACATCTCGAGAAGTGAAAAATGTTTTATTTTGAAGATCATAAACATGGTAACCCTTTTGCCCAAGAGGATAGCCAATAAAGATGCATCGACGTGAACGGACATCAAATTTGTTATCAGGAGTGAGATTAATGGCAAAACATAAACAGCCAAAAACTCGAAGATTTGAGTAAGTGGTGTGTTGTGTAAGAGTTCATATGGAGATTTGTGAGAGAGTACGGGTGAGGGAAGGCGGTTGATAAGATAGCAGGCTGTTTGAATACTCTCACCCTAAAATTTTAATGGTAAATTGGCTTGAAATCTTAAGGCACGAGCTACATTCAAAAGATGACGGTGTTTACGCTCTACTACCCTGTTTTGTTGAGGAGTATGAGCACAGGTGTGCTGAAATACAGTGCCATGTTCTTCAAAAAAAGATCGTAGTGATGTGAATTCACTCCCATTGTCTGCACGTAAAATTTTAATATCCCGATGGAATTGAGTTTTAACCCAAGAAAAGAAAGATTTTATCAGAGATTGAGTATTGGATTTAAAATTCATGAGATGGACCCAAGTAAATCGAGTATAGTCATCAACAATAGTTAGAAAATATCGAGCCCCAGAATGTGTATGAATTTTGTGTGGTCCCCAAATGTCACAGTGAATTAAATCAAAAGGTGCAATAGTTTTTATTGAACTGGATCCAAATGGTAATCTAGTTTTTTTTTGCTAAAGGACAAATTTCACAAACATGCTTGGAATTGTAAATAATATCTGGAAAAGATTGCGATAGGGTGTGCACAGGAGTTGCAGAGGGATGTCCGAGACGTTGGTGCCAGAGATTGGTTGCTTGGGTGATATGATTGACAAAGTGAGGATTTTGAGCTGGTGTGAGATAGTAGAGGCCATTAAAATGCTTGCCCAGGCCAATCGTCCTCCTCGTATCCACGTCCTGCACAACACAAAAGGATGGATAGAATGTCACTGTACACTTCAAAGCATGAGTCAATTTACTTACAGATATTAAGTTCACACAAAATTTAGGCACATGAAGGACTCCATCGAGCAATAAATCTGATGACAATTGAATGGATCCTATACTTTCAATGTTCGCTTGTTCTCCATTAGGAAAACTAACAAAATCATGGAAAGCCTTAATTTTATTGTGCATAGGTGAGAGGTGTGATACGTGATCCGTTGCTCCACTATCTATTATCCAATATAAAGGTGAATGTGCATCATGTTCAATGTTATTGCAACTGGGTGTAGATATTCCCACCATGTTTGCACATGGTTGTTTTTTTACCGTTTTTGCCGTGAAGCAAGGTCATGATCTGTTTGTATTCTTCAGCCGTGAAGGTTGGATTTTCAAGGGTTGGATCCTTTTTCACCTCAACATTGTGAACAACAGGTTTCTTGTTTCTAGGCTTGACATTTTTTCCATGCCATTTGTGGCCCACTAGAAACCCATTCAAATAATAACATTGATCAACCATGTGTCCTCCTTGTTCATAGTAAGTAAATCGCAAGTCCTTGCAATGAGAAGAAGTGGCATATCTTGCAGCTAATGTCATTGTGCGAGTGGTCTGCATCGCATGAGAAATTATTGGGATCTCACGACATACTGCTACCTCCATTTGTCTCTCATGTTGAAGAATTAGTCCATGAGTCTTCCGTGTGTCTGGAAGTGGATTCATCATTAAGATCACCCCACGTACCTGGGAGTAAGGTTCATTGAGCCCCATCAAAAACTGCATCATCTTCTCCTTTTCTTCTCTGACAGCAATCTTCTTCAACATGTCGCAGGAACATGCAATGGGCTCTTGGTAAGATGCAAGCTCGTCCCAAAGCGCTTTCAGTTTTGTGTAGTATGCAGAGATAGAGAGGGATCCTTGACGAAATTCCGCAATTTCTTTCCGAATTTGATATATCCTTGAATCGTCTTTTTAGAAAACCTGTCATAGAGATAGCTCCAGACTGCTGCTGACGTTTCAGAGAAGATGACGCTCCGAGCTATGTCAGGGTGAATGGAATGGAGGATCCAAGTTAAAACCAAATCATTGCAATGTTTCCATAAGGGAAATCTTGGATTGGTTGATGGCGGCGCCGTTTCAGTTCCATCGATTAGCCCAAGCTTGTTCTTAGCGCTGAGACTGAGGCGCATAGAGCGACTCCACTCTCCATAGTTCCGTCCATCCAGTGGTGTGTTAACCAGGGTTAGCCCAAGTGTGTCTGAATGATGCAAGACTAGAGGATCAAGTAGTGTTGTTTCTTTCTCCTCTATGCCTTTTGACGTGGAATCCTTTTTTATTTTTTTTGAGTTTTCAACCATGTATTCATTGACGTCAACCATGTTGGTTGTTGTGGTGGAGTTTGGATTCTGTTTGTGGCGGAAGGTGTTGAGCTAAAAACACAAAGATCGTTGCTCTGATACCATAAACAAATTGACAAAATGGTTTTCCTGTATGTATGAAAACTATACATGCACATTGATATATATATAACAGAAGCAGAGATAATCAAGGAACGAAAATATGCACAAGATCACGCCTACACTAATGGACTGATTGACCCATAATATGCTCCTATCATAAGTCGGACTGGCAATCACACATAAATGCAGATCAATCATATATGAATGCTGATTTCCTTTTAACAGTGTCGGATTTAATTATTTCGTATTAGTCAAATCAATGTGCCCTTTCCTCTAAAGTTAACATCCAAATTGTGATAAACGTGTGATTTGAAAATTGCGACCAACTTGTGAATTGAGTTTCAGTTTTGAAAATTCCAAGTTGTGAATGCCAAAAGACATCATTTTCAAAAGAACGGTCTGTTGGGTCTGTTGTGATTTTAGGAAAGGCCCCAACCCCAAACATACGCATGGTATTCTTAAGTAGAGGTTGCAGTTTAGTGATTATAAAATGTAGATTTAATAATTTTTTATGACAAAATTAATTATTTTAAATATATATAATTTATATGTAAATTCATTATAGTTTATGAATGTCAAAATTTACAATTTTTTAATCAAGAATAATTACTTGCATTTTGTTTTCTATAATGCACCCTACACTTTAGAAGAATCCAATCTTTTGTGAGAATTGTAACTGATATAGGCAAATTAATTATGAGAAACTTTGACGATATAAAAAAGTTTAGGCTGAAAACTATTTCAATTATAATTAGTCTTATAAATTTAAATTAGCTTCAAAAAATTATTAATTGTGAATAGTGGATTTGTTGTATCATTAATGAAATAACATTTTTTATGAAAAATTCTATTATACACATTATATACCCGTATCTTGGCTAATTTTGCAGTGAAGTTGATCATTGGACAAGGACATCTTAATTAATTTAAAAATTAATTGTGGAACTGACTAGAAAAAGTACCTCCATATTTGGGTACCAAAGTTGCCAATTTCCTATTTGCTAAGTTATTTAATATTTTTTTTTGTGCGCAAAAAATGTATTCTCAAATTAATTTGGACATTAATTGAAACTGAGTCTCTGTTTGAACAATCATAAGAACGCACACCTTATATTAGTTTGGAGCATTTAAGAGAATACGTTGTCCACAAGATATAAGGCATGCAGATTTTTTAAATTATTTTAAATAAATTCAAGCTTTTTTTTTAATGTGTTTTTTATCTTCTTGCTATCATGTCCTGTTCCCATGCACAACTAATTTGAAAGGTATCCCTTGTTCCCATGGGGCATTGACTGCAACTGGCTAGGAACGCGAAGAGTAATTTGTTGACGAAGACTTCAATTCGAGTAGAATTTAATGGAACCTACACTTGTAGCATCTTTGTTTAAACCTACTCTTAATTAACAGTCAGCATGAACTCAACGTACAAATATAGTAGTTGCAAAATTTCACATATACTCAACTTATGTGGTTGAACTTCAATAAAACTTGCACCCATTTAAATTTCAAAAGCCATGAGAATCTCTCCTTTCCTTTGGATTGTACCTGTGGCTCTCTTTGGTGCCACCACTTCTGCTACTAGTACCTTTAAGGCAGTATCCTCCACAGAAGAAGAAGCAAAGGCTTTGCTTTAGAGTGAGTGGTGGTTTGGCCTAAACATCTCAAACCATTGCAAATGACTTGGAATCGTGTGCAGTAATGCAGGAAGCGTTACAAAGATTTCAAACCCAGGGTATGTGATGTCACGACCCAAAAATAGAAGTACGTAACCGGCACGGGTTTTGAGAATAATCTCATCCCGTAAGCCTCTAGTATGATACATATAAATGATTTTCTCATAAATTGTATAGATTGTAACCAAACACATAATCACATTCATTTGAGAGCTTACTGTATAATTTCAATAATCTTAAATATATATAAATACTCTGCAAATGGAAGCTGAGATCCTGCCTGTGATATATGGAGCAACTCTAGAGTACAAGTACAATGTAAATTAAAATCTACGAGCCTTGGAAACAAAGTAGGCTCACCCAGAGATCATGTCGTCTAGCTAGTCAACTATCTGAAAAAAAAAATGTAGAAATATCGTGTAGTGAGTTTGACAACTCAGTGAGCAAATATAGTTTACTATAACTGAAATAGAACAGACCATTCGCACGAGTTTTCATAAATAGAAATTATGGTAGAATATAACATTATTTAAATCAATGTATATAACAGCAAACTAAAGCTTTTAAAAAGGTAAATTTTGTTAAAAGAAAATCTAAAATCTTAAGATTTAGTATAATAAACAATAATGTCAAATCAGATAAGGAAATAGAAAGATAACTCTTTATATAAAAAAAATGTTTAGAGGAGGACTCAAAGTAGATCCATAATTATAATTTTTATATCCAAGCACAAAGCCTGGTAAGGGCAATCACCATATATATTGTTTTATCCCAAGCACATAGCAATGGGACGGGTAAATCACCATATTCTTATAATTCATATCATAAGGTTGGGAGGAGCTCTCCTCAACTCCTTAACCTTTCCATATGTTGATTGTCCTAAGCACACAACAATAGGACGGATAAATCACATTATTCTCATTATAAGTAACCAGGCCAATTGCCACTGGTTATTGGAGGAGACATATCTCAACTCCACATTTATTCACATTTCAATCCTCATGTGCCCGTTCACACAATGGGCTAGCAACTTTCTTGCTAGCTAGGGTTTCATGGTGCACCAAGGTTAGCTATCTCTGTCGCTAGCTAACAATGTTTCTATCAATGATTCCTCCGAAATAAACTAGTTTAATAAATCAAAAATATAAGCTGAAAGAAAAATTGAAAATTATGAGGTTAAAATTCTTTTTAAGAAAAAATATATCCCTCCCTTCCAAGATATTCCTCGGACAGAGTTCCGGCATAGAAATTCATTCTCCAAAATCAGAAATACAACATTTTCATTCCAGTCCAGATAAACCATAATATCCAGTATCAATGACACATTTGAAACTCAAATACAAATTCAATTTCACCATATCCATGAAACAGTGAGGTATCATTTATAACAATATGAAAGATGATGAAATTATAAGATTCAATAAAGTGTAACATAATACCACATTTTCATCATAAATTCATGAGTGACTTATTAGAGGTCTGTTCTGCATGTCCTATAGCTTCTAAGAGTATAAATCAATATAAACATTAAATTCAATTTATGCTATTCACAATTAAAACTTTGTTTTAAATGCATGGACATGAGAGAGATTTAAAAATGCGTTATAGTAAATTATATTCACTCATAGGGTAAGGGTCCCAGATTAGACAGTCCCAAAATCCACGTTTCCCATCTGAATTTGATCAAATAGACATTAAAAATGAGTCCGGAAGGTCCAAAAACTTAAAAAAATGACCCGGAATGCTGTCACTGTTCACAGTCGGAAATACTGTTCACGCACAGCTGAAAACACTATTCACGCGCAGATACTGTTCACAGAAGTAAATTTTGCAAAATTAAACCACCAAATCACATTTTCTGATTGTAAATTTTATCCTACAACTAATATTCTACATTCTTAACAAAACCCCTAAGTTGAAATCTTGAAAAACCATCAAAAATTCAGTATTTTAGAAAATTTATCTTTAAGTTACTATTCACGAAATTCCGGCGAACCTCCAGCGAAAATGATCGGTGGGTTTTGAAGCTCTCATCGTCACGAGTCTAACGGTACTTCTAGTATCTCAATTGGACGTCTAGAATTGGAGAAATCTTAGAGAGAAGTTTTAAAAAATTTTAGAGAGAGAGAGTTTTTATTTTTCTCACCGACTGCTGCTGCGTACGTTTGCTTGCCATTCCGTCCTCCTTCTTTTTTTTTAATAATAATAATATTATTATTATTATTATTTAATAATTAAATAATAGGATTTTTTATATATAAATTCATATAAATTCTTTTTTTCATCCTAAAATATTCCAAAAATTTCTAAAAATTTAAATTATTATAAACATTTAGTTAAAATCTTAAATCATGATTTTTCTTTATAAAAATCTTAATAAAAAAAATCACAAAATAAATATCTTTATATATAATAAAAGAAAGAATATTTCTAAAAATACAACAAAAATTTATTAAAATCCAATATAATTATTTTGAGCAAAACAATAATTCTTTTAATTAAAAATATACTTCCTTTTAGCAAAAAATAATTATTTATAATAAAAATATATTTTTATATAGCAAAAAATTATTATTTAAAAATAAAATTTTGGGATATTACATGTGACTCGCCGGTCTTATCGTTTTCTGATATTAATTTTACAGCCTTCACAAATTTAATCAGTATAGATTTAAGTGGGATGGGGCTTTCAGGAAGCATTGATATTGAACCAGGTGCTCTTATGAAGCTCACCCATCTCAACTTATCCCATAACAATCTTGAAGGTGAGCTACGTAGCTCAATTACTAATATTACTCAACTTGAGATGCTTGATACTTCTTATAACAGTCTTAGTGATGTGGTTCCTTCAAAGCTTGGGATTATATGACAAGTCTCACTTATGTAGATGTTTACCTAGCACGTTTGGGACTCTCTCTCACCTCTCCAAATAATCTGTATGGTTCAATTCCTCATCAACTCAGCAATCTGAAGAAACTTGCCATGTTAGACTTAAGTGGAAACTTCTTCAATGGTTCCTTTTCTTCAACTTTGGGTCTCACGACCAGTCTCACCCATCTGTGTTTATCTGGTAATTTGTTCTCTGATAAGTTATACTTAATCCTAAATCTCACCCACTTAGTGCAGCTTGATATTTCTGACAAAAGTTAGGGACTTCATCCCCTCAGAAATAGGAAATCTTACCAACTTGACCATCTTGGATTTGAGTTTCAATAATCTGACTTGTCCAATTCCTCGTCGACTCAGCAATCTGAAGAAACTTGCCATCTTGGACTTAAGTAGAAACATGTTCAATGGTACCTTTTCTTCGACTTTGGATCTTATGACCAGTCTCTCCCATTTGCGTTTATCCTTCAATTTATTCACTGGTCAGCTCCATCCATTTCTAAATCTGACCCAGTTAGTGGAACTTGACATTTCTCACAATAATCTGGATGGTCCAATTCCTCGAGAAATAGGGAGTTTAAAGAGTTTGGTACCACTGAATCTAGGAAACAAGAAGCTCACTGGCCCAATCCCTTTAGAAATAGGGAATCTTGCCAACTTGTCCATCTTGTATCTTAGCTACAATAATCTTAGTGGCCATGTACCAGAAGGAATATATCGTAGTTTTGCTCATGTATTCATTGGTAATGATGGGTTAATTGGACCACCAAGGAGTTTCTCTTGCTTTTCTGGATCATTTAATCACTTTTAGAATATCATCGTTCCTTCTTCACGGCTTTTCTTCTGCTCTCAATGGTTTGGGCTTTGCTCATTAAGCGATATATGGATAGAAAGTCCAAATTTGAAGAGAAGCCTCCCAAGAAAGGAGATTTGTTCTGCGTATGGAACTATGACGGTAACATTTCTTATGAAGACATCATTAAGGCAACGGAGGACTTTGATATAAAGTACTGCATTGGAACAGGTGCTTGTGGTAGTGTTTACAGAGCACGACTTCCCAATGGTCGAGTTGTTGCCTTGAAAAAATTGCGCCAGTTGGAATCTCAAGACCCAAATTTTGACGAGTGTTTTCCCAATGAGGTCAAAATGTTGACAAATATTCGCCATCGAAACATTGTTAAACTTTATGGGTATTGTTTGCACAATCGATGCACGTTTCGGGCCTACAAATACTATGTAAGAGGAAGCCTATTTAATGCATTAAGAACTGAGATTGGAGCTGAGGAGTTGACTTGGAGCAAGAGGGTAAATATCGTGAGGGGGATAGCACATGCTTTACTGTAGATGCATCACGATTGTATCCCAACAATGGTTCGTCGGTATATTACAAGTAGTAATATTCTGTTAGACTCAAAATGGGAAGCATTTATCTCAGACTTTGGAACAGCAAGACTTCTTAATCCTGATTCCTCCAAAGAAACTATTCCAGTTGGTACTTATGGATATATTGCCCCTGGTAAAGTGTTTCTTTCTCCCTCTCTTATATTGATTTGATAAATTTATTTATTCTTACATGTAGCAATAATAAGCTCATTTCCCCCCTTTTTCTAACACAGTGAATTCATTATAACAATCCATATTGGTTTCTTGATTATTACAGAACTTGCCTATACATTAACTGTGACCGAGAAACATGACGTTTATAGCTTTGAAGTATTGACATTGGAAATAATGATGGGGATGCATCCAGGAGAGATCATGTGCTCTTTAACAAATATGTTTACTGAGTTTGAAACAATGGCTGTAAAAGATATCTTAGACTCACGTCTATCTATTCCCTCTTTTAGGAAAAACGTTCAAGATCTAATTGTTGCGGTAACACTAGCGATAACATGCCTCCATTCAAAGCTCAAGTGTCGGCCATCAATGAAACAAGTGGTTAGGGAATTATCGGTTTCGTGGCCACCATTGCCAGTTCCTCTTGAAAATGTTTCATTTCGCCATTTGATGAATCAGGAGATTTATCTTGTACATAAAATTTGAATTAAAGTTAGTTAGTTGCACCATTTGTGAAATCAAATGCATTATTTTTCAAGCTAATTGTATTCTCTTTAATTCTGATCGGTTCTTCATAGTACCTTTTAAACCCAATTATTATCACTATGATCAAGTTATATTATCATATAAAAATAAGAATGGTAGTTCTCTAAAAGGATGCATTATGATCTCGAGCAAATCTTGAAGTGGGTTGGGGTATTATCTCTGAAAAAAAGGAAGGTGGGTTGGGTTATTATCTAAAACAGATACGCTTTTAGTATCAAGTCCTGAGGTCTAAATATAAATATGGGGAGGATCATATTCCTAAACTTAACCATAGGAAAGGTAGCTCCGGGTTTTCTCAAGGCATTTTTCAGAATTGGGTGCATGTTGTAAAAGGCCTAGCTTAGAATATTGCTGGTGTTGAATGGTTAAAAAAAAAAAACTGGCATTACGTTTCCTCACAGCAAACTTTCACCAGAATGGGAGGACCAACCTTGACTTATCTTCACCCTATAGCTCAACGGATCAACAAAGCTTCCATTTCCATGCTACCACTTAGGAGGACTCACTCTTGAAAAATTGCATAAGATCATGTGTCATTGATGACAATTTATGTTGAATCAGGAGATGTATCTTGTATATTAATTTTGAATTGAAGTTACTTTAGTTGCAACATTTATGAAATAATACATTAAATAGAAGGCAGTAGTCTTCACACTAACTAGCTGAATGTATTCTCTTTAATTATAGACAGGTCCTTGTACTTTTTAAACTCAATTATAGATAGGTTCTTCTTTAATTGAAACTTCTCTAGGAAGGTGCTAAGTGTAGGCGGTGGCACCAAAGAGAATCTCTAAAAATATCAATTTGAAAGTGAATATAGACATGGTAATTTTATCATTGATATGGGTTCAATCACAAAATCTCAAAAGTTTGTTATTTAATGGAAAAAACTTAGATACGATTCTTCATATATTTATTATCAGCATGGACAGTTTTCAGCCCCTCTCCTCCCTTCTGCGTCACTGGCCACCGGAGAAAAATTGACTGCCAAAGCAGCACATTGCACCCTAACTAATGGCCTTAAGACTGTTGCAATTGGTACAACTGCTTTAATTGGTCCTCCCTTAGATTTTATGGTCCCAATTGTTTGTTCCATTGCTGTTAGATTTTGTGATCCCAGTTGCGTTCAAACTAACTTTAAGGTAATTATATTGTTTATTAGATTTTTTTGCTAATTATATATTTAGTTCTTACTCTTACTAATTATATGTGTTTACTTTCTTATTATACAATTTAGCATAATTGATGTATATATGTATGTCTAGAAACTGCCATTTTATAAAATAGAAGCATGTTAATATGTTGATTTTTTTTGGGTAATTTTTTATTATAATTAATGTATATATTGATTCTTTTTATTAGTCTAATTGGGTAAAATAGACTATAACACCCTGATGCGTTTGCTGTAATAAATTTTGGGTGCTTTTTTTTATGTGTGTGTGTGTGTGTATACATGTATGGAAATTACCTCGAATGTGCAATGTGTAGTATAAATAATACATAAATATTATATTTGTATGCTTCAAAATTAATTGTAGTTTATATAGTATTTTTTTTAATTTAAACATCAATGACTTAGTTTTAAACGATTTGTACATATAAAAAAAAATTCAATTAAATATTGATTATTGCTATTTGAGAACAAGTAATAATGGTAAATCTATCTGTTAATTAGAACTTTTCTAGAAAGGATCGAGCTAGTGTAGGTGGTGGCACAATGAATTAAATTAATCTATCTGTTAAATTTCATTTGGTTGATGGAAATGAAACTCTAATTCAAGTGCAATGAATTAAGTAAAATGGTAATAAAAAGGCCAGATGGATGAGCTTCCTTCAAGCTCAATTCCGTCCTCTTCCATGGAAATGGCAGTAGTATTGTTGAACAAAGCCAATAGCACCCCACGATAGTAGTATCTCATTAATACTGCCATCTATGGAACTTCAATGAAACCCGGATTGGTTATGGCTGTGCTAGTGAATGATTGCTATAGTAAGAGCTTTCAACTTTGTTAACATAAACAGTAAAAGCTTGATACACTTTTATGCAATTTTGTATGAAGATATTTATATGCCTTTGTGGAATTCTCTGGTTAGGAGCGAAAATTAGCGTTTTAGTTAAGGCTTGGGGTTAGTGAGTAGTGATTGGATGATAATTATGTTGATCATATTTTTGGTCTAAAAATTTATATGAGGTATCCAAAAGAAAACGTTATAGGTACCTTTTCAAACCATATGATTATAGATGGAAATTTGAGATTTTATTTTCTATATAATGAAGGTGAATTTAATGTTTATATAAGCGACTTAATTATCTTATATATTATTTTATAACTATTTCACAAAAGTAATCTCATTCGCAGAATCTCAGGTGAAAATTTTGGGGTAAAAAATGATGAATTGGTTGGTCCATTATATATGGGATTCTGGTAAATTCATAGAAAGACAATTTTAATGATTCATTTTTCGCTGTATCACCTTTAACTCCAAACAAGACATTCATTTCTTTATTTCTACTTCTTCTTTTTCTCTTCCCTTTTTTTTCCTTTTTGAAAATAAATCTTTTGAATTTATTTATTACATGCAGTAGATTTAATAAAGTCTTTCAAGCTGTCCTCGTTTAAGTAAATCTGAAAGTTTTAAGTATTTCAATCTATTTTTACTGGTAGATCAGAAAGCCTTTCTATTCCACTCTTGTTGGAGTGGGAGTTTTCACCCTCATCTGATCGAGGTTTTGGTGGTCTTTTTGTTTTAATCCATGTATAATATGATTCTAAATTTTCTTAGATTTGATTCAATAAGTAAATGTAAGTTATCATTTTGCTGCAATATCAATGAGATGGTTATGATTTTTCATCTCAAAGATCAGGAGATTAGTTGAACTATTATACTTTTTAATTCAACGAAAAAATTATAAATATTCATTAGCAGAGACGAAGGAATGGGACCCTGGAATTGATCGCACAAGCAAGCTGTTCATGCCCCTTTTTCTTTCTAGCTCAGCCTGTTCATAGTAATAAACAAAAAAACTTTTATATATTTTAAAATAATATAATGCTTTAGAAAAATATTAGACTTCGAATAAATCTTAGTCCTTAGAACTTCTTCAATTAATAATCAAAGAATTCATAATTTTGTTAGATTCGTAATAAAAAAAATTAAAGAAGGGCTCATGTTAAATGTGTACAGAGTTTTCCTAGAGTTAGTGAGAGATTGAGAGGTTAAAATATTGATGTTCTTTCTTTCTTTTCATGTTTCATGTGCATATACTTGTACCCTAGTGAGTTGTGACATAGTTCAAAATAATATATATTAATGTTGAGTTTATTGTTAAAAATATAAATTATTATTAGTAAATTGCTTATTTTAAAAAATTTGCGTGTATTAGTTTATTTAGTGCTATTTTTCAGTGATATTATTATTTTAAGTCCCTAACGTAAATATTTCATAGATTTGAAAAATGAAGAAGATATATAAACTTGTGATTCTTAAGTTACTGAAGTATCCCAAATTTCGTAAATGTTTTTTTTAACTCAAATCGGCCAAAATTATGTCAAAACTCATAATAATTATAGTGACAAATTGTGAAGGAAGTATGTACCAGCTATTTCTCTCTCATAATTTTCATTTCTTATTTGCTTTCAGGATAAATTGGAAACTCTTAAATTCTGCTATGATCCAAATGATGAGGAGAATTTAGTAAATCTATTAAGCTTCAAACCACCACACTGCATGCATTGAATAGTTTTGATTATCGCACTAGAGCAACGGAGGCTTTACAGCAATGGATATCCGAAGCAAAGAAAACAAAATATCTAATATTCGAAGATGAGCTTTTGCATGAATCTTTAACCACCAGAGGAAACCATTTGAAACTCTCCTAGCTTTTCTCGAGAAAATATATATTTTGAGCAATCAACTGCTGGAGTGAAATATCATTAAATTGAACATGCAACGGCATCTTGGAAAATGAAAGCTCTTTACTCACTTGTTGCATTGATGGTCGAGATTTTGGCGTGGGATGCAAGCATGCTAATGCTGTTGTGACTAAGAGAATCACATCTTGTGCATCTTTTCGCAAGGGAAGAGGGAGACGTGAGTCTAAGATATCTTTCAACATTATGTTATGAGTACAAGTCTTTGTCAAAGATGAGATCAACTCTCCAGGATGTCTCCCCATTATTGTTTCTAAAACCACCACTCCAAAACTATAAACATCACATTTTTCAGTCACCCTCATTGTGTATGCAAGTTCTACCATAACACAAAAATCAAGAAATATTGTCAAGGAATCATTTTTATAAACTAATTTAAACTTAATAGAAGGGTAGAAAAATGAGCACAAAAATGTTCACCTGGGGCAACATAACCATAGGTACCAACAAGGAGGGTTTGATTTGAGGAATCAGGATCAATGAGTCTAGCTGTGCCAAAGTCTGAGACAAAAGCTTCCAATTTTGAGTTCAACAAAATATTGCTACTTGTTATGTCTCGATGAATAATTGCTGGACTACAATCATGATGCATGTAAAACAATGCTGATGCTATTCCTTTAACAAGGTTCACCCTTGTGGTCCAATTCAACTCTTCAGCTTCAGTATCATTACTCAAGACATAAAAGAGGCTTCCTCTTTCCATGTATTCATAGATGAGAAACATGCATTGATTGTGTAAACAATAACCATGAAGTTTCACAATATTGCGATGTCGGATTTCAGTCAACATCATTATCTCATTGCAAAAACTCTTGGCAAAAGATGGGTTTTGAGATTCGCTTTTATGAAGTTTTTTCAAGGCAACAATCCTCCCACTAGGAAGTGATGCCCTGTAGACACTCCCATAAGCACCAGTTCCAATGCAATATTTGATATCAAAATCTTCAGTAACTTTGATGATGTCTTCATATGCAATTTTACCATCATAGTTCCATATTGAGAATATGTCTCCATTCTTTGCTATTCTTGTTTCTGTTTTTTCTTTTCTCTTTTTCAAATAGCAAGAAAGAATCAAAGCCCCAACAAACAGGATGTTGAAGAAAACTGTCAAAGTGAGAATGATCTTCAAGTAATGCCTTGGCTTTTTAGATGAAGTCGAGGTAAGGAAAGAACAAGAAATGCTCTTCCCAAGACCAATTAACTCTTTATTACCATCGAATTTGTGACAATAAAAAGAGCAAGAAATTTCTCTTGGAACATAGCCACTGAGATTGTTGTATGAAAAGTTGATGTGTCTCAGCGTACTAAGTTCTCTAGGTATGCTACCAACGAGATTATTGTAGCTTAAATCTAAGCTACAGTACATTGGTAAATTGCCCAGAGTCAATGGTATCTCTCCAATGATCTTGTTATGCGAAATGTCTAGAGTTTCAAGATTGTGAAGGTGTCCAATTTCTGGGGGTATGCTACCAGATATTTTATTACTTGATAGATTGACACTTTCCAACTCTCGTAAATTTCCAATTTGTGGTGGTATGCTACTTGATATTTTGTTATTTGATAGATCTAATTCTGTCAAAACTTTTAAATTTCCAATATTAGGATGTATGAAACCACTTATTTGATTTGACTGAAGGTCAATATTAGTCAAGTTATAAGTTAGTTCATACAGGGAGAGAGGAACAGGGCCATGAAGATGATTGAAACTAAGGTACAAATATTTCAGATGAGTTAATTTTTCTATGCTTGATGGAATTGAACCGGAAAGTTTATTGTGAGAAACATCAAGTATCACTAGTTGAGGGAGATTCGCAAGAGTGATAGGTAACTCACCAGTAAGGTTATTATTGGACAAGTCCAAAAGACTGAGATTTTGAAGGGCTCCAATTTCTGCAGGTATGCTACTTGATAGTTGGTTGAAACCAAGGTTCAAATATTCTAAATGAGTTAATTTTCCTATACTTGATGGAATTGGACCAGAAAGTTTATTATGAGAAACAACAAGTATCTCTAGCTGAGTGAGATTTGCAAGAGTGGTAGGTAACTCACCAGTAAGGTTGTTATAGAACAAGTACAAATATTTGAGTTTTTGAAGGGATCCAATTTGGGTTGGAATGCTTCCCTCCAGCTGGATTTCATTAAGCTC
Source organism: Gleditsia sinensis (assembly GCA_037074535.1). Taxonomy (NCBI): domain Eukaryota; kingdom Viridiplantae; phylum Streptophyta; class Magnoliopsida; order Fabales; family Fabaceae; genus Gleditsia; species Gleditsia sinensis. The sequence continues at coordinate 16,837,823 of CM073469.1, read as the reverse complement.
CAGACGCTCTAAATTGGGGAATGCAGTCAAGTTGATATCCCGAAACTGAGGTCGCGAGACAGACACGCTGTATAAGATGATTCTTACAATGCTTCCAAATTCATCGCAACTAATACCTTCCCATTGACATCGATTCGAGAAATTGAAGTAACTGCTATCCCACCATTGGCTCTGACGCATAGCTTTTTCCTCCTCTTCCACGTTTCTTGTAGGGCTGGCAGTCTCATTTGGAAACAAGGCAAAGAAATGCCACAATAGTAACAGTATTACTATCCTTTTTGGAATGGATACGTTGCACACTGCCATCTGTAGTTTTTTAATGACAAGTCTGATTGATTATTGCAGTGAATGATCGCTAACTCAGAGACTTTATAGACAAAGGTAATTGGCAATACAGAATATAAAGATGCAGACCAAAGTTAATTTTCCATACACTTTTTTTGTAATTTCTTCGAAATTTCACGGAGGGTCCCACACTATCAATCATTAACGCGTGAAGATGGTATATCAATATACACCAAAGAATGATCCGTATGGTCTGATGCACATGCACTTCATGCATGTAATAATTTGACCCAAAAAATAGTTTATTTTTCAAATCCATGAATTGGAAAGTTGAAAAAAAAAAAATTAAACAGCAATACTCTACCGTTTATTGTAACTTCTTAGTCAGTCAATTAGTTAAAGTCTTCTTACATGTCTTGCTTTTTATTACATTTTAAACTTTGATTAGGCTTCCTTTCCATTCATTTTTTTTAAGCTTTTGGGACAGCGTTTTCATTGGCTTTTGGTCAGTGACAAATAATTAAGGGACACAAACAAATTAAAAGCAACTAACTCAATCAACAGAAATATAATCTTAGTGTAAAACAAGTAGTCACAATAAAAAAAATATAAATTAAGGGACACTAAAATTTTTAAAGAAAAAAATCTCTCATTGTGAGATGAAAATATTACGGAAACTAATTTAATAAAATTCTTCATTATAATCAGATAATGGAATAGATAATAGTTTTTCTAGTCACATAAGACTCACAATAAATATAAATCCTTCACCAATATCATGGAATCCAACTAGAAAAATTTATTAGGTAAGAATAAAAAAGCAGCGAGTAGAAAAGACAAAAAAAAAAAAAACTCCAACGGTAGAATATATACTACTCATACTGAAATTTCGTCAGAACCAGTTTACCCATTTTATCTTTGCCGACAAAGTCTAGAAACCCCTTTTTCTTCTTCTCGCCAAGCAGCGCTACTGTTCTTTTGGTTCTATTTTTTTTTTCACTCACACTATTTTTCTTCCCTTTTCCTCTTCACATTATAAGAAAGGAAAACCAAGAGACTTTTGTTTCTTTCTTCGCAAAGACCACCGTCCAACTTTCTCTTCTTTTCCAATTTTTCTCTTTTTTTTTTTTAACTTAAATGGATGTGAGTCTTATTTGAGGAGGGACCTACTTAACAAACGACAATTTTGGTAGTTTTGCACCGTGCATTGTAAGAAGCGTTCAAAACTGAATGAAATTTGATTAGTCGTAGTAAAAACTGAAAAATCAATTGAAAATTGATCGAAACTAAATTAAATTTTATTTTTTTTTAAGAAAATCAAACAATGTGATTCGATTTTTGACTTAAAAATATTATTGTTCGATTTAACCGAATTGAATCAATTGTATTATATTTATATAAAAATAGAAGATGCCTTGACTAATAGATTAGTGGTTTAGGAAATTGTATTATATTCATTAGGGGCTGAATTCGTATTAGGAATCCGCGGTACTCTACATTAGAGGTTAAGTAGGATCTCTTCCCTTCTAACATTGATTCAATCCGCGGAAAAAATGGGGAATTTCTGTTTTTGGCACTCTTATTTAGTTGGATGTAAACTTGAAATTAAAAAAAAAAACATAAAAATAAAAATCTAGAATTGAAATTAAAATTGGATTTAAACTTGAAAGGTGGAAAATACATTTTTGCCATAAAAAATAATAGTTGGTTTGTAAACAGAAACAGTGGAAAGACAATTCTTATTTAGTTTTAGTTTTTAAATTTTATTGCACACAAAAAATAATTTTTAAAAATATCATGGATTTAATATTTTTATAAACTAATAATTTTTTTTTTGATTTAATGAAAGGTAATATAAACTACTCATACTCAACAGTAAAGGATAAGAGATTCAAGTAATTTAATCTAATAAGTCGTAATCGCTTGATAATAACCTCTAGGGATATAAGAGATTCCTTCTAACAACCAAAACCACCACTTCACATTTCCACTCCCACATCCATTTATGTGAACCCAATTTACATTTCTTGACTATCTTTTTTTTACTCCTACCCATGGGAACCTCATGTGAGGAGGGACCTACTTAACAAACGACACTTTGGTTGTTTTGCACCGTGTATGTTAAAAAGCTCAGAACTGATTTGGGTCCCGCACCTTATATTGATCTGAATGGTGTGATGCACGTGCACTTGATTCCTGCATGAATTATACCAAAAATTAAAATCCTTTAAACCCAAGAATTGGAAAGTACGTGGAAAGCAATTAAACAGAAAAACTATGCCGTTTCACACCCTTGATTCATGCAAGATACCAAATGAACAAGATGCTGCTAATTCCGTAACGGCAAAGCCGAGTGATAAATCGACTTTTACGTTATTTCAAATTATAAATAGAATGATAATATATCAACCCGCCATTTGATGAATCAAGATATATATGTAAGTACATGAAGTTTGAATTAAAGTTTTTTTTTGCATCATATGTGAAATAATACTTTAAAAAAATCAATGTGCCCTTTCCACTAAAGTTAACTGTTGTTATTTTTATTAAAACTCGCAAGCGCACGAATCTATTGGAGTATAGATTTAGTGGTATGCAAGGTCGATCTCACGAGGATTGCCAATTGAAAAATTTTAATTCAGATCCAAAATAAATATTTCTAACTTAGTTGCCAGAATATTTGTTTTGTGAGAAGAGTACTGAACAGAGTTTGTAAAGAACTAAAATACCAAAATTAAATATGAATGTATTCAAAGTAAGAAACATGCTAAGGTTAGGGGATCCACTCTTAGTACATCAAATAATAATAAATTTTAATTCTTTTATTACTCAAATGGAATCCTCACGTAAATGAGGTTCAATTCGAAAGATATTACATTAAACGCGCTTTGGTTTATAAATGAAGTGTATTTGTCTTCTTTTATTGTATTACTAATAGTAAATAAATTTTGTAAAATGGATTCAAGTATACATCGTGCCAATCATCATATTGTCTACAATAAATCAAGAATGATTCAAGTATTTATTGTGCCAACGATTGTCTACAATGTATCAAAATTTTCATTTTACAAAATTTAAACTAAAAATATACAAACAAAGTCAATAATAATAATATAAAGTAGGCGGTAAAACTAGCCATTGAGAAAAGAAATAACAAGAAAATAAATAAAAAATGCAGAAAATAAATAACAGAGGGGTAATAAAGCCATCCTCTAAAAAAAGTAAGTAACAAGAAAGTAAATAATAAAAGTGCAGAAAATAAATAACAGAGGGGCAACAAAACCATCCTCTAAAAAAGTAAATAACAAGAAAGTAAATAATAAAAGTGCAGAAAATAAATAACAGAGAGGCGACAGAGCCGTCCTCTCAGAAGAAAAATAATAAGAAAATAATAACATAAAAAATAAATAACAGAGGGGCAACAAAGCCATCCTCTAAGAAAGTAAATAACAAGAAAGTAAATAATAAAAGTGCAGAAAATAAATAACAGAGAGGCGACAGAGCTGTCTTCTCAAAAGAAAAATAATAAGAAAATAATAACATAAAAAAATAAATAACAGAGGGGCAACAAAGCCATCCTTTAAGAAAGTAAATAACACGAAAGTAAATAATAAAAAGGCAAAAAATAAATAACAGAGGGGCAACAAAGTCATCCTCTAAGAAAGTAAATAACAAGAAAATAAATAAGAAGATAAATACAACATCAAGTATAAACATTAAAATTAAGAGTTAGATAAATTATTATTTTTATACCAAGAGTTTCACCCTTTCACCTTAGCATTAGGAGATTAGTTCTCCATAATCAAGGTAAGAAAACAAAATGAAAAATGAAGAAGCATGATAAAACTTATGAAAGAAAGTAAAGATACAAAATGTATAAAGAGATAAAAGGATTACAAACACTTAGAACTTCCACAAAGATTTTCCAAGCTCCCTCTTCAGCCTTTCTCCCCTCCCTTTAGCTCACAATATGTCTCTATTTATAGACAAAACAAGGGAAGTAGGTGACAAAAATGGTGGGTAGCAAATTGCACTAAAGTTGACAATAGTGTTGCATTATCTGCCCCTAAAGTCATTCTGATATATCGCCTTGACAGCCACCGAATCTGCTGATCCAATCAACATAAGAGTTGTAGATATTGTCATTATCTTTCCATCCATATAAGGTAGAGAACAATTGGCCATGTATTTTGTGATTTATGGCCAAAACACTGTAGCAAGGTCAGGCTGAACTGTAATAGTAAATATGCTCGGTTCTAGCCCAATTTTGGCCCTTTTAGTATCCGAATTTGTTGACCACATGAACATCAAAGTTGTAGAACATTATATCTTCTATTCACCTACAAAATTTTGTGTCCATTAGATATGTATTCACTGAAATATGGCTCAAATACTACAGTAATGTTGGATTGGACTATAATAGTAAACATGTTCTGTTCTAGCCCAATTTCGGCCATTTGGATATCTGAATTTGCTGATCACATAAACATGCAAGTTGTATGAAATTATGTCAGCTATTCATCTACCAAATTTCGTACATAGCATATACATATTTTCTTAGATACGGCCAAAAAACTATAGTAAGATCAAGTTGAAAAGCAAGCAGCAAACAAATTTTTAACATTGAGTGTTTTGCCTTGAATCTTTATGTTTTGATTCTTTTAGAAATGTGGTCATAAATCAAGATTGAATTGATGCATATATTCATTAGGATGCGTCTCAAGAGACAAAAAGATAATGCTCCTTACTCAGCCATCCTTAATGAATTTATTTTATCTGCTTGATTTATAGACATCATTTCTAAAGAATCACAATTTAGCTTTGATTCTTCCAATTGAGTCAATTTCCTATTCTTCTCTTTATCTATAAAAATACACAAAACTAAAGACAAATAAGGGAGACAAATACTTAATTAAGGTAAAAAGATAAGATAGAAATATTTAATTTATAAGTACAAAACTCATTCATCATTAACATCCAAAGACTTTTCAATATTCTATTTCATTCATGGGGCGTCTTCCAATCAACGTGTGATCTGGGCACTAGAATTGAGTTTCAGTTTTGAATACTCCAAGTTGTGAATGCCAAAAGCTAAGACATCATTTTCAAAAGAACGGTGTGTTGGGACTTGAGAAAGTCCCCAACCCCAAACATATGCATAATTTTCTTAAATAGTAGTTGCACTTTAGATTATTATAAAATGCAGAATTAATAATTTTTAATGATAAAATTAATGATTTGAAATTTATATACTTATATGTGTTACGACCCTAAGATAGGAGTACATAACCAACACGAATTTTGAGAATAATCTCATCCCATAAGTCTCTAGTATGATATATATAAATAAATTTTTTACAAACAGTATAGATTATAATCAAACTCATAATCACATTCATTTGAGAGCTTTATTGTCTATATTATATAATTTCAGTTATCTCAAAATATACATAAATACTATGCAAATAGAAGCTAAGATTCTGCTTGTAATATATAAAACAACTCTAGAGTACAAAATACAACATAAATCAAAAGCTGAGAGTCTTGAAAATAAAGTAGGTTTACCTATAAAATGTGTCGCCTAATTGACTAGTTATCTGAAGAAAAAAAATAAAAATATCATGTAGTGAGTTTGACAATTCAGTGAGCAAATATAACCTATTATAACTGAAACAGAACAGACAATACGTATGAGTTTTCATAAATAGAAATTATGTTAGAATATAACATTATGTAAATTAATATATATAACAATAAACTAAAGTTTTAAAGGGACTAAATTTTATTAAGAGAAGTTCTGAAATTTTAAGATTTAATATAATAAATAATAATTTCAAAATCAGATAAGGAAATAGGAAGGTAAATCTTCATGAAAAAAATAATAGTTGGTTTGTAAACAGAAACAGTAGATAGTAAATTTTTATTTAGTTTTAATTTTTAAATTTTATTGAGCACAAAAATTAACTTTTAAAAATATCATGGATTTAATATTTTTATAAACTAATAAAATCTGGTTAAATTGGAAGTAATTCTTTCTGGAAAGCTCTACTGTAGTCTGCTACAGTATTTTTTGTTTAATGAAAAGTAATATAAATTATTCATATTCAACAGTAAAACAAGATATTTAGGTTTTGTTTGACTAAAATAATATATAAAATTTTTAGTTAATTTAAATTATTCAAATAAATTTGTTTACCAAATACATCTAATTTGGTCAAACAAACTTAAAAATTATAAAATAACTTATTTAAGTTGACAAACACAATTTTAATTTAATAAATCGTAATCGCTTGATAATAACCTCCAGGGATATACAAGATTCCTTCTAACAAGCAAAACCACCATTTCACACTTCCACTCCCACTCCCATTTATGTGAACCCAATTTACATTTCTTGACTATCTTTTTTTATTGTTCATCCTACTCTTAATGTGAACCTCATTTGAGGAGGAACCGACTTAACAAATGACACTTTGGTTGTTTTACACCGTGTATGTTAAAAAACGTTCAAAATTGAATGAAATTGATTAGTCACAGTAAAAACACAAAAATCAATTGAAATTTGATCAAAACTAAATTAAAATCGATTTTTTTAAAAAAAAATCAAATAATTTGATTCGATTTTCGACTTAGAAATATTATCAAAGGACTGTCCAAATATAATTCGTAAGAAGAAAAGTCATGCCCACACTCTAGGACTGTCCAAATTCCAAAACACTAGCTAGGCTTACAGAATGTGTGCTTCTTATACTTCTAAAATGATTTTATTAATATTTTCACATCCTGGTCACTTTAATTCTTCATCTTTCTTGTTTAACATTTAACATTTTTTTTAAGGAAATTATTCTTTTATTTCTCAAAAGATACACATGTATGTCTTCTAATTTATTTTTTAAACTTTTATTTTTTTTATTTCATTTTTTAAAGACTGTCTTGTCTTACAAAATACTTTCACATTAACTCTATTAACATATTTGGTTATTTGGCCTAAAATGAAAGCTTAACTGGTAATTAATTACTTACTTGACTTAATTTAATACACCAAATTTTATCCAAATTAAAGACTTTCTATTCAAAAAAGTAATGTGAAGAAATTTGTTTTGAGTAAATTCAAATATTTGGTAAACCTTCATTCCAGTACTAGGTTAATTAAGTTAGTCAAGCACTTAATTAAGCTAAGTAAATAAATCTTCTTACAGGGTTTATTTGAAGGAGCTTTTGAAAATAGAACAATTTTTGAATAATTGAAATGAGAAGTCAAAATGTGAACAATATATTTATGAAATCAAACACTAGTAAATAGAAAGGTTCATCTTGAGTTTTTTAAAGACAAATCCGGAGAAATTGCAAATACTAAAATTTAATTGAGGAAGTATTTTTGAAGAAGATTCAAAATTAATTAAAGAGGTATTTAAACCTTTTATGCTACTATTAAAAATTATTAAAAAGAATCAGACCAAAGTGATTGGTTGATCCTTCTATCGATATGAGTTAACCTTTAAAACCGTCAGACAAAAAGTAGATGAACAAAAAAAAACCCAATAATTATTGATTACTCAATACCATATCATGCATGTTGGTGTGTGGCTTCTACATTTGTTTCTTAGTTTTCTTTAATAAAAGCCACCATTTCTTTTGAAAGAAATTTGTGCTATGTTATTCCGTTTGGGAATTTTTACTAAGCAGTTATGATTAATTCACCTACTTTTACAATTATAGATTTTGAAATTAATTCACCTACTGTTGATGTTAAATAAAGTGTTTGTGAATTAGTTTACTGTTTATGACACAAAGTGTTGCATCGAAATGAAGAAGCTGGTAATTCATAATTTATGATTTTCAGTTGTCTGGTAGGCTCATAAAAAAGCAATGATAATTCAATTATGCTGCTATTATATCACTTTTAAAATCCAAACAAAAATATTCAAAGTCCACTGGTAATTTTGTTGGTCTTGGTTAAAGCTTTTCCTAGTGGCACTGGGCCACACAAACTTCCTGAAAAGTATCATCACAATTCACCTTCAAAGAAAATAAAAGGAACTTTCAATGTCAGTTTGCTCATCAATCCAGAAGACAAGAAAATGAGTTATTATTCCACACTCATAAATAGAGTGGCCCCAAACTTGGCCTCTCAGTAATTATTGTGTAATGACTAATGAGTCAATTATTAAAGTGTGTGATGGGCACAAAAAAGAGACTTTTTGTATTTATTTATCTAATTTATTATTCCACATTCTTCTGTTTCTCAAAAGTTATCCCTCAATTATTCAATGCGTGTAAGTGGGCAATCAGATAGAGATCGTGTTAGTAATAACTTCCGTGGTACATTTTGTTTTTGTAATATATTACGGTTTGGATAAATTTGTCATATTTTATTTTAAGAAAGGATATTTTTGTCTATAATGAAATTAATTTTTCTACTTCTGCTTTTGCTTCAATGGAGACTCTACATATTGTTAAATTTAAAAGCAGTTTTGAGTCTTGGCCAAACAGGATAGAAATGATAAAAAAAAGCTCTTTTTTTTAAAAAAAAAACAAGCAGCCTTTTGTTTTTTTCTAAATAAGCAAAGCCAAATAGGTTTAAATATAAGAAGGTACAAATTGATCCATACTTCAACATCTAAATGACTGTAAAATCTCCTCGTATCTTTTGTTATTATTGTTTTCTTAAATTTTAATTAATTAAGCTTCCTTTTCATTCTTTGTTATATTAACTTTTGGTATTTGTTTTTCATGCGTTTCAAAAATGTCATAGATTTGGCTTACCATGGTATAACCATTTTCCATTTTATTAAGAGTGCTTCAGGTCAAGCTAGGTTGGTGTTTTTCACTTGAAAAGCTGCAGAAACATACACTTCTTTTAATTTTCGTCTACAACACTAATCTTGATTCATATTTTTTTTTGTACATAAAAATGGTAGAACGTGATGGCACTCTCAATATTACTGGACATGGCGCAATTGGCATGCTAAGACTACCAACAGAGGCCCACCCAGAAAATCGTTATATAGACCTGAACCGCAAGCCGTTTTACTCAAATCGCAGCTACTCAAGGCCTTGGGCGCCAGGGATCTCCCTGAGGAGGGATGCCCCCAAGCGGAACTTTAATTGCTTTAGAAAAAATCGAACCTACATCCATAGGAAAGATGAGAGTTAGCTCCAGAATATTGACCCCTTGTGCCAACCTGCAGTCGGCTTCTTGATTCATTAAATGGTAGAGCAGTACTGTCATTTGAAGGCACAGTAAAAGGCAGCTAGGAAAGACCGAGAAGAGTTGAGGGTATTGATAGACAAGTTACTTTTTTAAGATAAGGATGCAAGTTTGATCCTTAGAGCAAGTACTTCTTAAGAGGGTATTTTTGTTAAGACATTTTCAGTCAATGTTCATGTATATGAATAATCTTCAAGTACCCCAACAGATTAAGGAATGTTGAAAACAAAATTCGTACTCAGAATAGTTTAATTTGTTAATTAACAAAGTAGAGTTGCTAATAATACTCAATCATCTCAGTCGTTATTCTGTAAATTTGATGCTCCAACCACCAAGTAACAACAAAATGATAATACTATCTCAATTAGATACTGCCACTTTAGCTCATCAAAATCCTATTTGTTTGAATTATCACTAATTTGTGAGATTGGACTCCGGAGTTGAGCATTAATTGACTGGACTTCAGCTCATAGGTTTCCAGCATAGAATTCATAAAAAAATTCAAAGTCTAACGAAAAAAAACACTAGTGAAAAATTTAAAAAAAAATTCAAAGTCTACTATTAATCAATGGTCTTCTTCGTGAGCGTGTGAGATGGGACAAAATATAGAAAAATATTGTGACTTAGCTCGTCAACACAAAAGCAAAAAATGACTTGCTTCACATTCATAAATTGGTCCCATAAATTTATCTTTGACGTGTGAGATTGGAAGAATTGAATATTAAAAACTGGAAATAATAAGAATATTCAATAAAATTGATCTTAGTATAACGATGACACATATGGGTAAATATATATATATATATATATATATATATATATATATATATATATATTCACTCTTGTAAAAATTGAGTTGGTCGTATCCTCTATGTGGTCCAATATAGTTCATAAGAAGAAAAATTATCCCCACACTTTAGGGCTGTCCAAATTCAAGCCTACAGAATTTGTGCTTCTTATACTTCGAAAATAATTTTATTAATATTTTCACATCCTGATCACTTCAAGTCTTAGCCTTTCTTGTTTAACATTTTTATTTTAAGAAATTATTCTTTTAGTCCTCAAAGGATACACGTGTATTTTTCTTTTTAATTTTATTTAACCTAAACCCACAGCTAAATGTTGTTAATTACTTACTTGACTTAACTTGATAGACCGAATTTTATCCAAATCAGAGCTGTTCAAAAAAGTAATGTGACGAAAAATTCTTTTTTGAGTAAATTCAAATAGTTGGTAAAACTTCATTAGAGTACTAGGTTAATTAAGTTAGTTAAGCGCTTAATTAGGTAAGTAAATAAATTTACTTATAGGACTAATTTGAAGAAGCTTTTGAAAATAGAACAATTTTTGAATAATTGAAATGAAAAAGTCAAATTGTAAAGAATATAATTATGAAATCAAACACTAGTAAATAGAAAGTTTCATCTTGAGTTTATTAAAAGCAAATCCGAAGAAATTGCCATTACTAAAATTTAATTGAGGAAGTATTTTTTTTTTTGAAGAAGATTCAAAATTAATTAAAGAGTTATTTAAACCTTTTACGCTACTATTAAGCACTATTAAAAAAATCAGACCAAAGTGATTGGTTGAATTGAAAATTAATGAATTAATTCTTCTATCATATGAGTTAACCTTTAAAACAATCAAACAGAAAAAAAAAGGTTGAAACTGATCAATCATATACACGCGCGCGCACACACATATATGATACATGTACAATGGTTATGTCTATATTGATTTGGCTGTGGTCAAGGTATTAAATCATGAATTATTTCCTTTAATATTCAATAAATATTACCATTAAATATTGTAGAAATTAAAGTAAAGGAATATAATCTGAATCATGTTGAAATTTAACACTTGAACTCACGCTTTTGTGCTCTCAAACTCTGATTTACTCATTCCTATATTTCTCTCTCTGTTCATGATATCCAGCTTGGATTTATGCAAATCTTGAAATTCTTCATTGATTTATAACCTTCTAGTAAACGTTAAAACCCTTTTTTTTTATAGCAGTAAAGCCTACTTATAAACGTTAACACTTTGATGCTAGTTAAATTCAAACTTTGCTCTTAAGTTTGGAGCTGTACTGAGTTTTATCAAAGAGCACGAAGCCTCCATACTTGGATATTTTTTAACAAAAGGCAATCTTTGATTTATGAGCTGTGGAACTGGCACATAACCACTTCCAGCTACTGCATGTGAGGTCGGAAGCCCAACATAGAACTTGCCATTGAAAGCTGAGGTCCACTTGTTCTATGAGTTCTGGAAGTTGCTGGGTTTGCCAGGGTTGCTGTGGAACTGAACCCAAACATAGTCAAAGAGGGCATTGAGGTACAGCACTTAGGTACACTTTTCTGCATAAGTGATTATTAAAGCTGTTATTCAAGTCATTCCAACTTATGCAATGTCGCTCTCACTTGCCTTAGAAATCTTTTGTAATAAGCTGTGCTCTTAAATCGCTAATTTTTGGTAGAGAAACTTGGATAAGGAGAAAGGTATACATTGGATTAATTGGGAAAGGTTGACCCTGAGAAAAAATGATGGAGGAATGGGTTTTAGAGACTTTAGAAGTAATAATTTAGCCCTTCTAGCTAAACAGGCGTGGAAAATAATGAAACAGGCTAATTCATTGTGAAGTCAAATTTTAAAACAGAAATGGGGGCAGAGCAAGTTCTTGGGATTGATTGAGTTTGTTGGAACGAAGGGACTTGATTATCAGAAGTTGTAGCTGGAGAATTGGAAATGGAGAGAGTAAACATTTGGGAAGATAGGTGATTAAGGAGTGGAGAAATAGTTGAGAACCACACAGGTAGCAGGCTCCAAAAAGTCCAAGAGTTCATAAACCACACTGAAAAATGCTGGTGAACAGATATTATTAGAGAGGTGATTCCCCCAAAAAGTGGTCCTAGCTACTCCCATCCTTTTCAAATGCAGAAGATAAGTTAATTTAGCTCCATACAAGGCATGGTAAGCCCACAGTAAAGAAAGGGTATGGAATGGCCGAAAATCTGAACTCACATGACCAAAGGAACAGAGCTTCATCTTCCTATCTGGTAAATCCTAAGATCTGGTCCATGGTTTGGAATTCATACGCACCTCCTAAAATTAAAGTTTTTTATGTGGAAGGTCTTAAACAATGCTCTGCCTACAAGGGAGAATCTTAAAAAGAGGAGGCTTGTTCAGGATCAGGTATGCCCGTTTTGCTGTAGAGAAAATGAAATAGTGGAGCATATGTTCTTAACATGCGATTGGTTGAGACCAGTATGGTTTGGCTTAGAGCTGCATTGTAGGATGGAATCTCAGGGTGTAGGGAGAATGGAGGAATGGCTATGGCAGAACTCAGAACAGTACAAACAACTAGACTGTGACACCAGTGATATTAGCAGTAAGATGTTTGCAATAATGTGGTTTAATTTTAAAGAAAGGAATGAATACCTCTTTGAACAAGAGAAAATAAACCTAGAGAGACTTATCAGGAGAGCACAACAACTACAGTCAAATATTATGTCTATTCACAATCAACAAACCAGCACAGTTTCAGGCAAAGTCACAAAGTCAGAAGGACATGCATTTTCAGAGAGCAAATTGAGAAAGTGGATTGTACCTTTTGAAGGATGGGTAAAGATGAACATAGATGCAGCATTCTCCTCGACATCCTTGGACTCGCATCTAGCCGTCATAGTCAGATATTTGGTATTTTGGTGTTTTTTCAGGTCTGAAGAGACCAAAATGTCTCTCCGTTTCTGCATCATTTTTTTGGTTTTCATCGAACATGGAAAACAAGAAGGTCTCTATAGGCCCATTAGTCTTCTTTGGAGTCCCACCGGCCTTGGCATGATTAATCAAATTCTGATAGCAAGTGCCCGCATTTTTAACTGTGGCTCCATCCGCACCTTCTGATGGCCACCCACTTTCAGATACAACAATCTGCAAATTGGAAGCGCCTATTTTCTCAAGAGCAGCATATACAGAATCCAACATTGCATCAAAGAGGTTTTGGTACCCTGCATCGTTTGTTCCTTGTTGATTAAACAACGCATAGTCAAGACTAATGCTTTGTTGGTTATTAGTATAGGCAAAATAGGGGTAAATATTGGCAAGAAGTGGTGACCCATGGTCGGCAAGGAAGCTAACAATGGGCTGTACATATGGACTAGCACTGCCAGTGAAAGCACCATCATTGGACGGGTAAGAATTTTCTATCAATGTGGTGTCTATTTCTGTGGAGACCTTGATTTGGGCTTGTAAATTTGCTGCAGAAATTGCATTCTGAATATTTTGCATTGCAGGTAGTATATAATTTGCTTGAGAGTTACCAGGATGAATTTCATTTCCAACAGCAATGTACTTGAATTTGACATTGGATGAGTAGGCTGCTACGTACTTGTTGGCCCAGTCTGTGGCAGTTCCAGTATCAGTGAGAGTTTAAAGGGTTTCCTTAGCCACATCAAGAATCACCTCCATGTTTAATCCTCTGAGGACTTGAATGGCTTCTTCATCTGGATAGTATATTCGCATCCTGCCAATTCCATTGGATTTATATAAATCCACAACTTCTTTCCTACTTGGTGGTCGATTATCTCCTTTTACCCCACGACAAACTCATATTGATTGTCCAGCTGCATATATAACATGGAAACAATGTCCAGCTGCATATATAACTTGATTCTCATTTTTCATATCGCCAATTTATCGTGACAATTAGTCTGCTATTCATATTGCCAATAATCTGGTCTTCCACGAATGCACAAAACATATAAAGATAGATAATGACATAGCTCGAGAAAAGATTCAGCCAGGCCTTATTCATCTTCTGCCAATTACCTCTTCCAATCAACTTGTAGATAGTCTCACTAGACCATTAGCATCTACTCTTTTCTAGCATTCTATTTCCAAGCTAGGCATACAGAACTCGTATGCTCCAACTTGAGAGGGGTTATTAGAATTAACATTGTGTAATTTTATTTTACTTATCAGGCAGTTGTTAGTTTCTTAGTTGTTGTCCAGCTGGGGTAAGTTACATTTTGATTGGTCTAGCTAGAGTTGATTGTAACAAGTAAACAAAAGTTATTTTATGTTTTAGTCAGAAGCTCCTTCTATATAAAGGAGCTCTGGAGCTTGTAACAGTACCTTTGGAAGAATGAAATTATCATTTCATTTTCTGCACATTCTTAAATTCCAATAATAAATGTTGCAAGTTTATAGAGGCATCACTAACCAATTTGGGCACAAGGGATTTTCGCAAGCTCCACCTCAAGTGAATTGGGCTGGCCAGTAAATTTATTTTTTAAGAAGATTTAAGCTGATAATATTATTTGGTACTTTCACATTGCTTCTACCTACCATTAAAGAAACTAACCTCGCGTATCTTAACAAATAACTTACTTCAATTTGGGTCTCTTCCAATGAATTATATGATTGTTTTCTTAAATTGTTAATATATAAATTTCTTAATACCAAACTTATTTCAATCTTAAAAATTAAAACTGCAAGTGCTGCGTGAGTTATAGATTCATTCACAGGTAATATTTATTTATCTGTAAGAACCAAAAAATCATTCGACAAGGTTATTCAATTCATTATGAAGTATCATCATAGGTAGTAGTACATCAATACAATTTGAAGTGTGCATGCTAACCCACTTAAACTATATACTGGGGCTTAGATTTATAAAATTAGATCCATTTGAAAACGGCCTTAACGAGCTAGCCTATTTATTTGTTGAGTCAAATTGGATTGAGGTGGGGCAGCCTGCGAAAATTTAATTTAAAAAAGAGAAGGGCCGAGCGCCCCGTCTGGCGGGTGGCTCATTTATAATTTTTTTTTCTCACTAATTTTTTTTTCTCTATTTTTTTCCCTTTTCATAGTCTTTGTTTTCATTTGTGGCTACATAATGAAGTGCATTTGATTTTTTTCCTCACATTTCTACACAAAACCGAATGCTCAAAAGCTCCAAATGGAAAAACCAGGATCCTACCCATCAAATGGGGGAGGACCAAGCCCCCTACAAAGGGTAAGACACATGGAGACGTTGGGAGCTGATGCTCTCATTGCAGGAATATGTTATCTAATGAAAAAAAATTCAAGCGACAATATTTTTTTCAATAGAAATGAAAAAAAAATTATTATTATCTAATGTTAGTTGTATTTTTTTTAATGAAAAAAGTAGAAATATAATAATATAATATTCTATGAGAGTATTTTGATAATAAAAAAGTAAACAGTAAAATACCTAATAATTAACGGACTTTTAATTTTAAATGAAATCTATGTATATTTTGAAAATATAAAAGAGAATCGTGTAACAAGAGTAAAATATAAAGGAGAGGATATTCTTTTGTTTTTTTGTTTTCAGCTTTTGTGAGGCTTTTGTAAAACGTGCTGCAAACTTGATAAACAAATTTAAATCTAGTAATTAAATGATTTTTTATAATATTAAGAGTTTAAATTCGTGAAATTTTTTTGTAAAAAAATGCAACTTCAATATCTAAATAAAATTAATTCTATATATTTAAGAAATGTGAGAATACTCGTAAAAAAAAAGAAGAAAAAAAAATTTCTTGGATTTGTAAAAGTTGAAACATTGTTGCTCATAGTCTAACAGAATTGGGTAGAGATATTACCCATATGACTTATCGGTTGGATTCATCACGTGAATGTGTGACTTCTATATTTCCTTCTTAGTTTCTTTTACTAAAACCCACCACTTCCTTAAAAAAAATTGTGCTATGTTATTCCTCGTGGTGTCCATTTACCTGGTCAAACATTTTTTTCTTAGACTATTATTGGATGCGTTCTTTTTGGCCAAAAGAACGCAACCAATAATATTTTAAGAAAATATTTGGTACTTTTAAATTTTTTCAAAAAAATTTATAAGATAAATTTTGAAGAGAAAAAAATATAATATGTGAAATCCATACATTAATTTGAGAATTTAATTTATTCATTAAATATTAATTTTTATAATTTTTTTTTTAAATTTTACCCTGTAATTTAACTATACTAAGAAATTATAATTAATTCACCTACTTTCACCAATTAGGGATTTTGAAATTAATTTCTATTTTATATTAGTTTACTGTCTATGACACAAAAGTCTTGCATCAAAGCCAAAATAAAGAAGCCGGTAATTCATAGTTTATTGATTTACAGTTTTCCAGTAGGCTCATAAAAAAGCAAACAAATAAATAAATTATGCTGCTACTATATGGCTTTTAAAATCCAAACAAAAATATTCGAAGTCCACCGATAATTGTCTTGGTCTTGTTAAAGTCTCTCACAGTGCACGTCTTGCTTTTCCTTACTTTTTTAAACTTTGATTAAGCTTCCTTTTCATTCGTTTTTTAATCTTTTGGTACAAATTTTTCATTCCCTTTAAAGATGCATTGGATTTCGTATACCAGTGATACATCAGCAGATCGATACCCGATATATCCATTTTAAGAGTGAGAGAAGATGTGTTTCTTTTTAAAAATAATTTCTTCTTCTTTTTTTTGTACGGAAATTATTGTTTCCATATAAATGCATAAATTGAACATTTTTTTATTTTTTTTATTGCTTTAATTTATACATTTTCTTGATTAATAAAAAAAATTTCATTTATTATGAATATGTTCATTTATAGAAGAAGAATAAATAAATATCAAATGGGACCAATAGTAAAGAAAATAAATTTTCAGTTTATAGTAAAATTGTGTTACAATTAATGTAGATGATTTATGTTGGGATGTTAATTGCATGAACCACTTTTAGTATATATAGCGAAGAAGGTTTTTAAAATTTATAAATTATTAATTAAACATAACCAACCCCATTTTTATTATAAAGGAATTGATCACACAGATCCTAAAAGATAAAAAAAATAAATAATTAATCTAATTTCCTGTCATTATACATGAAATTACTTATTTGTTATTATGCAGTCACTTTGAAGATTGTGTCCCATTTTATCTCAAGAAGAAAGTAAAGAAGATCAACCAAGTTCAGACAAGTTAAAACTCAAGTTTGTATTTGCTGAGTTATTTAATTTTACAGCCTTCCCAAATTGAATCAGTATATATTTAAGTGGAATGGGGCTTTCAGGAAGCATTGATCTTGAACTAGGTCCTCTTATGAAGCTCACCCTTCTCAAGTTATCCCGTAATAATCTTGAAGGTAAGCTACCTAGCACAATTGCTAATTTTACTCAACTTGGAGATGCTTGATAATTCTTATAAGAGCCCTAGTGGTGTGGTTCCTTCAAAGCGCGCTTGTGTTTCTTCTAATTATCAGTACGTGTGCTTCAATTCGTCATCAACTAAGCAGTCTGAAGAAATTTTTCATGTTAGACTTAAGTGGAAACATTTTCAATGGTCCCTTTTCTTCAACTTTGGGTCTCAAGACCAGTCTCATCCATATCTGTTAATCTTACAATTTGTTCTATAATTTGTATTACTATGATGGTAATACAATTGTTGGGACAGCTGCAGTTGTAAATTTTGATGATGAAGGGTCAGATGCAACTAAGTTGTGGCACATGCGATTGGGACACGCAGGTGAAAAATCCTTGCAAATTCTGGCGAAGCAAGGATTATTGAAAGAGGTGAAAACCTGTAAGCTGGACTTCTGTGAGCATTGCGTGATGGGAAAGCAGAAGATGGTGAAATTTGGCACTGCAATTCATGATACTAAAGGTATTCTGGATTATGTTCACTCTGATGTGTGGGGTCCTTCCAAAATAGCTTCTTTGGGAGGAAAACACTATTATGTTACATTTGTTGATGACTTCTCTCGAAGAGTGTGGGTGTACACTATGAAGTCAAAGGATGAAGTGTTAGATTGTTTCCGTAAATGGAAAAAGATGATTGAAACTCAGACTGGCAAAAAGATCAAACGGCTTAGAACAGACAACGAAGGTGAATATCGAAGTGATCTGATAAGGATGCAAGTTTGATCCTTAGAACAAGTACTTCTTAAGAGGGTATTTTTGTTAAAAAAAATTCAGTCAATGTCAATGTATATGAATAATCTTCAAGTACCCCCAAAAGATTAAGGAATGTTGAAAACAAAATTAGTACTCAAAATAGTTTAATTTGTTAATTAACAAAGTATAGTTGCTATGTAAATTTGATGCTCCAGCCACCAAGTAACAACAAAATGATAATGCTAGTCTAATCTCAATTAGATGTTGCCACTTTAGCTTATCAAAGCCCTATTTTTTTGAATTATCACTAATTTGTGAGATTGGGTTCGGGAGTTAGCATTAATTGGAGACTTCAGCTCATAGGTTTCCAGCATAGAATTCGTACAAAAATTCAAAGTCTAACAAAAAAAACCACTTGTAAAAAGAAATAATTTAAAAAAAAAAATTCAAAGTCTACTATTAATTAATGGTCTTCTTCGCGAGCGTGTGAGATGGGACAAAATGTGAAAAAATATTGTGACTTAGCTCGTCAACCCAAGAGCAAAAAATGACTGACTTCATATTCATAGATTGGTCCCATAAATTTATCTTTGACGTGTGAGATGGGAAGAATTGAATATTAAAAATTGAGAATCATAAAAATATTCAATAAAATTGACTTTAAACAATAGACATAAAGTCTATAAAAGTGATATATATATATATATATATATATATATATATATATATATATATATATATATATATTCTTTTAAATTAGTCGATTGAAGTTTCATTCGAATAAATAAAAAAAGAAAATTAATTCATTCTTGCAAAAGTTGAGTCAGTCGTACTCTCTATGCGGCCCAATATAGTTCATAAGAAGAAAAGTTATCCTCACACTCTAAAACTATCCAAATTCCAAAACACTAGGCCTACAGAATTTGTGCTTCTTATACTTCAAAAATGATTTTATTAATATTTTCACATCCTGATCAATTCATGTCTTGGTCTTTCTTGTTCAACATTTTTTATCTGGAAATTATTCTTTTAGTTCTCAAAGGATACACGTGTTTTTTTCTTTTTAATTTTTTAAAGATTATCTTGTCTTACAAAATACTTTCACATTAACTCTATTAACATATTTAACTATTTGACCTGAACCCAGAGCTAAATGTTGTTAATTACTTACTTGTCTTAACTTGATACACCAAATTTTATCCAAATCAAAGCTGTTCAAAAAAGTAATGTGAAGAAAACTTCTTTTTTGAGTAAATTCAAATATTTGGTAAAACTTCATTAGAGTATTTGGTTAATTAAGTTAGTTAAGCACTTAATTAGGTAAGTAAATAAATTTACTTATAGGACTAATTTGAAGAAGCTTTTGAAAATAGAACAATTTTTGAATAATTGAAATGAAAAAGTCAAATTGTAAAAGAATATAATTATGAAATCAAACACTAGTAAATAGAAAGGTTCATCTTGAGTTTATTAAAAGCAAATCCGAAGAAATTGCCATTACTAAAATTTAATTGAGGAAGTTTTTTTTTGGAGAAGATTCAAAATTAATTAAAGAGTTATTTAAACCTTTTACGCTACTATTAAACACTATTAAAAAAAATAAGACCAAAGTGATTGATTGAATTGAAAATTAGTGAATTAATTCTTCTATCATACGAGTTAACTCTTAAAACCATCAAACAAAAGGTAGATGAACAAAAAGAAAAGGTTGAAATTGATCAAATCATATACACACGCGCACACACACATATATCATACATGTACAATGGTTATATCTATATTGATTTGGCTGTGGTCAAAGTAGTAAATCATGAATTATTTTCTTTAATATTCAACAAATATTACCATTTAATATTGTAGAAATTAAAGTAAAGGAATATAATCTGAATCATGTTGAAATTTAACAATTCAACTCATGCTTTCTGTGCTCTCAAACACTGTTTTACTCATTCCCATATTTCTCCCTCTGTTCATGATATCCAACTTGGATTTATGCAAATCTTGAAATTCTTCATTGATTTATAACCTTCTAGTAAACGTTAAAACCCTTCTTTTCTTTTCTTTTTTATAGCAGTAAAGCCTACTTATAAACGTTAACACTTTGATGCTAGTTAAATTCAAACTTTGCTCTTAAGTTTGGAGCTGTACTGAGTTTTATCAAAGAGCACGAAGCCTCCATACTTGGATATTTTTTTAACAAAAGGCAATCTTTGATTTATGAGCTGTGGAACTGGCACATAACCACTTCCAGCTGCTGCATGTGAGGTAGGAAGCCCAACATAGAACTTTCCATTGAAAGCTGAGGTCCACTTGTTCTATGAGTTCTGGAAGTTGCTGGGGTTGCCAGGGTTGCTGTGGAACTGAACCCAGACATAGTCAAAGAGGGCATTGAGGTACAGCACTTAGGTACACTTTTCTGCATAAGTGATTATTAAAGCGGTTATTCAAGCCATTCCAACTTATGCAATGTCACTCACACTTGTCTTAGAAATCTTTTGTAACAAGCTGTGCTCTCAAATAGCTAATTTTTGGTAGAGAAATTTGGATAAGGAGGAAGGTATACATTGGATTAATTGGAAAAGGTTGACCCTGAGAAAAAAGGACGGAGAAATGGGTTTTAGAGACTTTAGAAGTAAGAATTTAGCCATTCTAGTTAAACAGACGTGGAGAATAATGAAACAGGCTAATTCACTGTAAAGTCAAATTTTAAAACAGAAATGGGGGCAGAGCAAGTTCTTGAGATTGGTTGAACTTATTGGAACAAAGGGACTTGATTATCAGAAGTTATAGGTGGAGAATTGGAAATGGAGAGGGAGTAAACATTTGGGAAGATAGACGATTAAGGAGTGGAGAAATGGTTGAGTACCACACGGATAGCAGGCTCCAAAAAGTCTCAGAGTTCATAAACCACACTAAAAAGCTCCCTAAGATGCCAAGAAACTTTTTTGGTTTTTGGA
Organism: Gleditsia sinensis; assembly: GCA_037074535.1. Lineage (NCBI taxonomy): Eukaryota > Viridiplantae > Streptophyta > Magnoliopsida > Fabales > Fabaceae > Gleditsia > Gleditsia sinensis. Next base: position 16,816,465 of record CM073469.1, on the reverse strand, counting down.
GGGTACGTTCATTTATTTATTTATTTTGTTTTTGTTTTCCCAAGTGGGATCATTTATTACTCGTAGAAACTTTAGGAGATAAATTTAAGGGTAGGCCCACGTGACTGCACCAATCCCATCCTCTAAAGTTTGTGAATCTCTGATAGTTGAGGTTCCGATTGCCGCGTTAGATAAGAGTGAACCATTTTCGAACAGGGCGCGTGATAACACTAATTTGTCGCCCATGCTTCTAATTAAGGGGGTGGAGGACTGCAAGGCTCGTCAAATTTAACAATTTTTGTTTTTGTTTAATCTTTTGGTGTGAACAGATTGAATCTAGCTAGCAGGCTTCATTATTGTTTTTGGGTTGACCATAGTACTGGTTCGGCCCCAATAACCGCATTATTTGAACTGAATTAGTACCATGGGAGTTAACAACATTAAACTCGCTACTAATTCTATCATGCGTTGTGTCTGGATTTATATATTGGTACTTGGGATGGGAGGCTAATGAATGGCACAAAGTAACCGTGCCCTCTATTTGAGAGACATCTCCTCGTTAAGCTAATCTGCCGATGACCAATCATTAGCTGATTTAGCTTTTAATTCATGTGTCACTCTTAAAAACACACAGGAGGAAAGAGATGTAGATTACTAAGACACATCAAGAGGTACAACTATGTGTCATTATGATTGTGTGCTTAGCTTTTTATATCCCCCGCCAAGCAAATGCATCATTGCTTTTATGGTCCACAGATTGTGTGCTTTTAATTTTAAATGAAGTCTATGTATATTTTGAAAATATAAAAGAAAATTGTGTAACAAGAGTAAAATACTAAGGAGAGGATATTATTTTTCTCTAAATTCTAGATATATAAAAAATTTATTCTAACAATCAACAGAACCATTTCACTCTCCCACTCCCATTTATGTGAAGTCAATTTACGTTTCTGGACTATCTTTTGTTTTTTGTTTTTTACTTTTCATCCTACCAAAATGTCTACCTCCCTTTGGCCGTTCGGATTAAAATTCCTTGACTATCTTTGTTTTCATCTCTGTTCACACTCCTAACTAATTGTGTTATGACAAAAGAGCATCGACTTTGGCTCAGAATAAAGAAGTATGGAAATTCCCTAATTACCCCCTTTTTAAATGCAAATGTGGACGTTACTTTATTTGGTAGTGGGGATGGTGCTGTGAGTTGCATTATAAGGGACGACGTGCGAAGCTTTTGTGAGGCTTTAGTAAAACGTGCTGCAAACTTGATAAACAAATTTAAATTTAGTAATTAAATGATTTTTTATAATATTAAGAGTTTAAATTCGTGAAATTTTTTTTGTAAAAAAATACAACTTCAATATCTAAATAAAATTAATTCTATATTTAAGAAATGTGAGAATACTCGTAAAAAAAAAGAAGAAAAAAAAATTTCTTGGATTTGTAAAAATTGAAACATTGTTGCTCATAGTCTAACAGAATTGGGTAGAGATATTACCCATATGACTTTTCGGTTGGCTTCATCACGTGAATGTGTGACTTCTATATTTCCTTCTTAGTTTCTTTTACTAAAACCCACCACTTCCTTAAAAAAAATTGTGCTATGTTATTCCTTGTGGTGTCCATTTACCCGGTCAAACATTTTTTTCTTAGACTATTATTGGATGCGTTCTTTTTGGCCAAAAGAACACAACCAATAATATTTTAAGAAAATATTTGGTACTTTTAAAGTTTTTTTAAAAAATTTATAAGATGAATTTTGAAGAGAAAAAAAATATAATATGTGAAATCCATACATTAATTTGTGAATTTAATTTATTCATTAAATATTAATTTTTATAAATTATTTTTTAAATTTACCCTGTAATTTAACTATACTAAGTAATTATAATTAATTACCTACTTTCACCAATTAGAGATTTTGAAATTAATTTCTATTTCATATTAGTTTACTATCTATGACACAAAATTCTTGCATCAAAGCCAAAATAAAGAAGCCGGTAATTCATAGTTTATTGATTTACAGTTTTCTAGTAGGCTCATAAAAAAGCCAAAAAAAAAAAATTTAAATTATGCTGCTACTATATGGCTTTTAAAATCCAAACAAAAATATTCGAAGTCCACCGATAATTGTCTTGGTCTTGTTAAAGTCTCTCACAGTGCACGTCTTGCTTTTCCTTACTTTTTTAAACTTTGATTAAGCTTCCTTTTCATTCGTTTTTTAATCTTTTGGTACAACTTTTTCATTCCCTTTAAAGATGCATTGGATTTGGTATACCAGTGATACATCAGCAGATCGATACCCCATATATCCAATTTAAGAGTGAGAGAAGATGTGTTTCTTTTTAAAAATAATTTCTTTTTTTATATACGGAACTTATTGTTTCTATATAAATGCATACATTGAACTTTTTTTTATTTTTGATTGCTTTAATTTATTCATTTTCTTGATTAATCAAAAAAATTTCATTTATTATGAATATGTTCATTTATAGAAGAAGAATAAATAAATATTAAATGGGACCTATAGTAAAGAAAATAAATTTTCAGTTTATAGTAAAATTGTGTTACAATTAATGTAGATGTTTTATGTTGGGATGTTAATTGCATGAACCACTTTTAGTATATATAGCGAAGAAGGTTTTTAAAATTTATAAATTATTAATTAAACATGACCAACCCCATTTTTATTATAAAGGAATTGATCACAGATCCTAAAATATAAAAAAAATAAATAATTAATCTAACTTCCTGTCATTATACATGAAATCACTTATTTGTTATTATGCAGTCACTTTGAAGATTGTGTTCCATTTTATCTCAAGAAGAACGTAAAGAAGATCAACCAAGTTGAGACAAGTTAAAACTCAAGTTTGTATTTGCTGAGTTATTTAATTTTACAGCCTTCCCAAATTGAATCAGTATAGATTTAAGTGGAATGGGGCTTTCAGGAAGCATTGATCTTGAACTAGGTGTTCTTATGAAGCTCACCCATCTCAACTTATCCCATAATAATCTTGAAGGTGAGTTACCTAGCACAGTTGCTAATTTTACTCAATTTGGAGATGCTTGATACTTCTTATAAGAGCCCTAGTGGTGTGGTTCCTTCAAAGCGCGCTTGTGTTTCTTCTAATTATCTGTGTGTTTCAATTCGTCATCAACTGAGCAGTCTGAAGAAATTTGTCATGTTGGACTTCAGTGGAAACATTTTCAATGGTTCCTTTTCTTCAACTTTGGGTCTCAAGACCAGTCTCACCCATATCTGTTTATCCTACAATTTGTTCTATATATGGTCAGTCATACATAATTCTATATCTCACCCAGTTAGTGCAGCTTGGTGTTTCTTACAATCAAATCAGGGGCTTCATCCTCTCAAAAATAGGGAATCTTGCCAACTTGTCCATCTTGGATTTGAGTTCCAATAATTTGATTGGTCCAATTCCTCGGGAAATAGGGAGCCTAAGGAATTTGGGATCACTGAATTGGGAATCTTGCCAATATTTCCACCTTCAATTTGAGTTCCAATAATCTTCTTGGTCTGATTCCTTCAGACAAGTGTTTTCACAATGAGGGAAAAATGTTGACAAATATTTGTCATCGAAACATTGTTAAGCTTTATGGGTTTTGTTTGCACAATCTATGTATGTTTCTAGTCTATCAGTACTTCAAAAGAGGGAGCCTATTTTATGCCTTAAGCACTGATATGGGAGCTCAAGAGTTGAATTGGAGCAAGAGGGCAAATATGATACTTGCATCATGATTGTACCCCAGCAATTGTTCATCGAGAAATTTCAACTAGCATTATATTGTTGAACGCAGAATTGGATGCATCTGTCTCAGACTTGGCACAATAAGACTCTTTGATCCTAATTCCTCTAATGACACTATTCCAGTTGGTACTTATGGATATATTGACCGTGGTAAGTTTCTCTTACGATCCTCCGTGTCTTTCTATTCAATTTGATTAACTAAGTTGAATTGGGGAATTTAAATAGAGTATGCAGAGTAAACAAATACTGATTGTTTGCTTGGTTGAAGGTATAAATTATTTACTCATTTTTCCTTTTCTTTTTAAACGAATTAATTCCTTTAACAATTTATCTAATTTCTTGGTTTGTTACAGAACTTGCCTATACAGTAAATGTCATTGAAAAATGTGATGTTTATAGCTTCAAAGTGGTGGCATTACAAATAATGATAGTAATGCATCCAAAAGAGTTCATTTCCTTTTTAACAGAGCAGTCTCCTGAATTTGAAAGGATAATTTTGAAAGATATCCAAAGATATCCTAGAGTCACGTCTAAGTGTTCCCTATTCTTGGAAAGATGCTCAAGATGTAGTTATTACAGCAACTATTGCAATAGCATGCCCCCATTAAAAGCCCAAGTTTCAACCAACAATGCAACAAGTGGGTAAGAAGCTACTAGTTTCTAAGGCCTACCAAGTTTTTGTTCTTCTTAGCCTCCATTGACATTGCCTTTTGATGATATTTCAATCCACGATTTACTAAATCAGGATATGAATCCTGTACATAAAGTTTGAATTGAAGTTACTTTTGTTGCAACACATGTGAAATAATACATTTAATTAGTTTAATAAGTAATAATGGTAAATCTATCTGATAATTAATACTTTTCCGAGAAGGAGCCAAGTGTAGGTGGTGGCACCAATGAGACTATATAAAAAAATATCAAATTGAAAGTGAAAATAGCCATGGGAAGTTTAATATTATATGGATTCAATCACAAAATCTCAGTTAGTAGTTTAATGGAAAAAACTAAGATATAATTCTTTATATATTTATTATCGCCATGCGTAGTTTTTAGCCTCTCTCCCTTCTGCCGTCATTTGCCACTGAAAAAAACTTGGCCGCCAAATCAGCACTTAGCGCTCCAATTAATGGCCTGAAGACTATTGCGATTGGTAAAACTGTTTCAATTGGATAGAAAGAAACTGGACATGAAAAGAGTGGTCCCCTCTTAGATTTTGTGGTCCCAATTGTCTGTTCCATTGCTGTTAGATTTCGTGATTCCATTGTGGATTCTTCAAACAAACTTTAAGGCAGTTATATTGTTTATTAGTTTTTTTCATTGCTAATTATATATTTAGTCTTTAGTGTTACTTTTTTATTATACAAGTTAGCATCATTGAAGTATACATGTATGTCTAGAAGCTGCCTTTTTTAAAAATGGAAGCATGTTAATATGTTGATTTTTTTTAATCATTTGTTTGATTAAAACTAATTTACGTACTATTTTTTTATTAGTCTATTTGAGTTAAATAAATTATAACACCCTGATTAGTTTACCGTAATAAATTGTGTGTGTTTTTTTTTATATAAAGATGTATTTGTGTACATGTCTATATACATATATATAACATGTCTGGAATTACTTTTATTGTGTGATGTTTAATATAAATAATAAATGAATATTATATTTGTATGCTTCAAAACTAGTTATAGTTTATATAGTGTTTTTTATGTAAACAAGAATCCATGAATTAGTTTTAGATGAGTTGTACAAATAAAAAAAATTTAAATAAATATTGATTATTAGTATATGAGAACAAGTAGTAATGATAAACTTATCAGTTGAGTGTTTATTTACATTTTATTTCAACAAGAAAATTATATATATTTCAAATTTTTATAATCATTATAAGTGCCGTTGTATTTTATTTTTGATGAAATCTTATGACCAGTCAACTGGTGAATGTCTAGATATGTTTATAAGCTGTGTTCTACCAATTTGGATTATGCTTCTAAAATTATCCATACAGATTTCCTGATTTTAGACTTTCTAACAATACCAAGACTGGTTAAGGTGAAAAACCTCTTGGATTATGCAGAAACTGGTCCACTTGGAGGAAATAAAGCTTCTATGTTTGGTGAGGAGAACTCCCCTCAAGTACAAGCTGCAGAAGACAAACAAAAGCAGCAACCATTTTTAACCGAGGAACAAAAAATTTAAAGATACCCAGATTCAACCACAAGTACTCTGACAAAAATATCATCAGAAATTAGTCAAGACTCACTTATGTTCAGCTCTGACAAGTCAACGTTGGCAGATGAAGTGGAGATAGACAAACAGAACCCAAATGAACAAAGCTATGAGAAACTTGAGAATTGCACATTGCCTTCTTTGTATCAGAATCTATTGAACAAAAAGAGTTGAAAATAGAGTAAAAAAGATGACATGAATAAAATTGCTACTACACCATATTCATATTTTTTTACATCATCATCGTCTTCACCATCACAGTGTTCTTTTAAACAATGCTGATTTAAAAAGAGCAAAAGCTACTCAACTGGAGCTTCTGGTGTGTTTTGCAACTTGATTTCTTGTGGGGTTACGGATACAAACAATACAGTGCTGGACCTGCTGGTCATGTTGAATCGAGCAGAAAAAAAAAGGTTCCAACAAGTCTAGTAATAAACTTGGTGCTGAGATTTGTAAAGTAGATAGATTAAGAGGATCAACAAGGAGCTTTGGGACTTCTTGGAATCATCAGAAGCAGCAGCGATATGGAGCCAAGTGAGAAAATTACATAATGAACTGAGGACCTTCTGCATTATGAGCCCCTCTAAGTAATAAGACAAGTTATTTAGTTTAATGCGTTGAACTTGCTTTTTAGCAGAAGAAGCTATGATGGGAGGGACTCAAACAAGAACAAGAAGAAGCTGGGCGGGTTCATAACTCAAACTCATTACAAACCATTTGGTGGACCAATTTGCTCGTAAATCACTAAACATGTCCAACTATCTGGGTATCTCTTTGTTAGCATTTCAGCAAGGTTAATGAAAAGAAAAATTATAAAATACATAGAATCTGTTTGGCCTTGCTATAAGTTGCTATGAAATTCCTCTTGTTTTTTCAAAAACGACTATTTCTTTTTAAAGTGCTCTAACATAGAATAATTTAAGGTCTGATTAAATCTAATTTCAACAAGTTATTTTATTAATATAAATATTTGATATAATATTTGTATTTTCTTTTAGCGAGAGTGTGTCTTTGTAATATCAATCTCTTCTTTAAATGGGTTATGTTTAGCAACAAGATAAATTTTGGTGTCATTTAATTGTGATTTTGTGTTAACAAAAAAAAAACAAAATCTTTTACAGCAGATCCAAGCATTTGGACTTATTAAACGCTATTAAGTTCAATAGGAGATTCTTCTTGGACAGGTTCATTTTTAGACTTTCACACCTAAATGGGTGAGATTTAATAATAAAAAATAATAAAATTTTATATAATGGAACCTTTACGGTGAACCTATGGAGTCTATATATAAATATCTCAATAAAAACTGTTTCAGTGCATAATGGTTGCTGGTTTGTTTGTCTGGGTATCTTAATATTAAACTCATTGTTGAATCTGGGTATCTTTGAATTTTTGGTTCTCAGTTAAAAATGGTTGCCGCTTTTGTTTGTCTTTTGCAGCTTGTACTTGAGGCGAGTTCTCCTCACCAAACATAAAAGCTTTCTTCCTCCAAGTGAACCAGTTTTTGCATAATCCAAGAGGTTTTTCACCTTAACCTGTCTTGGTATTGTTAGAAAGTCTAAAACTGAGAAATATGTATGGATAATTTTAGAAGCATAATCCAAATTAGTAGAACACAATTTATAAATGCATCTAGACATTCACCAGTTGACTGGTCATAGGACCAGTCGATTGGTGCTCACTTCAGAAGCAATCCAAGTGACTGGCCAAGAGCCTGGTTGCTTCTGGAATGAAGCAGGCCAAGGGCCAATGGCATGGTTTCCAACCAGGCCCAATGCTAATTTTTATTAGTCGCCTGATATGATATCCTACCTCTCCCCTTTGTGCGGTGGCTTCAGAACGCAACATTTTATTTACTGAAACAATGCGTTTTGGGGTACAATACCGCGTGATGTGCCTCTCCCCACAGCAGAGGATCCTGATTGGGAATGGATCATTTGCTGTGCTAAAAAAATACAGTAAAGCGTGTTGTGCCCTGAATGGTGACGATCTGGGCGCAACTCCCCCACTTCCATACTTTTTTTTGGCAAAAACTGTAATTTTTTTGTGTGCTTTAAGGCAAAATTTAGATAATTTTTTTTGTCAATTTTAAATAAATTTATTGTTAAAAATTAATATTTTGAATATATTTTATTTTTTATCAAATTTAAATTGTTTTATTATATTTTAAAATACAACATTATAATATAGAAGATTTTTTTTAAAATTTAAATAGTTTCACAGAAAGATAAGATTACTAAAGAGATAAAAAGATTATACCAAAATTTTTAAAAATTAATATCAAAATATATTGAACAAATTTGAATATAAAATGTAATGCTCAATAAAATTATTTATTAAGAAATTTTTATTTTTATTTTTATTTTTATTAAATTTAAATATTTCAATTGTATTATGAGATACATCATTACAAAATAAAAAAATTGTCATACAAATTTGATAAAAAATAAAATATTTTAAAAATATTAAATTTTGATAACAAATTTATTTAAATTTAATAAAAAAAATATACTAAAAAGTTATCTAAATTTATCTTTAAAAAATACAAAAATAATTGCAATTTTTGCAACAAAAAAAAATATACAATAAAAAAAAGAATAAATTTGAATATAAAATTTAATGTCAACAAAATTATTTATTAAAAAAGTTGTATCTTTATTTTTATTAAATTTAAATACTATTTTGTATTCAATTTTTTATTAAATTTGTATAGTTTTATTGCATTAAAAAATATAAAAAAATTTGTCATCTAAATTTGATAAAAAAATAATTTATATTTAAAATACTAAATTTTGACAACAAATATATTTATATTTGACAAAAAAAACCAAAAAATTTATCAAATTTTGTTTTAAAAAAAAAACACAAAAAAAATTTGCAATTTTTGTCTAAAAAAAAGTGAAGAACCGTTCTAAATACGCCCTGCTGTGCTTTTAAGCACAGAGGGTCCACTCCCATCCTGAGGCCTTGTAGCGTCATCTCACTTGTCCTTATTTTATTTTGTTTTATTTATTTAATTTCTTTTGGGGACTGGCATAAGCCAAAAAAGAACATGGACTGAAACCACGGAGACAGTGTCGCTAACTCAGACAACCTCCAGAGCCATCTTCTTCCTCCATCGATAACTCACTTGAGATCTAGTGTTGGGCGAGCTTCTTGCGAAATTCATACAAAATAGCTTCATTCCACAAGTCCCAGATGAACTAAAGGCACGCAATGGTGTTATGGGTGGTAGTTTTACAATGAAAAATGAACCCACCGAAAAGTAAAAGAATTGGGAAGGAAGTTTTCCACACTTTATTCATAAGCTAGAAGCCTTTTAAATGGGCGTACATCAAACCAATCCAGAACATAAACATCGGAACAGAATACAAAAAAATCCGAACTATAAAACTTTCTGCTAAAGACTTGGTAAAGGATAACTACTAATGCCAACAAATCCTAACAGACTAAAAATGCTGACTAGGAAATAACAAAATAATTTTATTCAACAATCCCTCCCTTAGGCCCCTTTTGATAGATAGAAATAAGGGTATGAGAATGGAATGGAATGGAATGGGAATTCCATTCTTTAGTTTGGTAGATAGAAGTGGTGGAAATTGTGAGTCCCACAGAATGCTGATTACCTCTTTCAAGGTAATCAGCATTACCTCCGAAAACAGGTAGAAAGTGAACAGTGCAATAGAATGGAAAATAAAAAGACTGAAATACCCTTTATTATTTTATTTATTTATAAAATTTTCTATAATTAAAAATATATATATTTAAATTAAAATTTTCAATATTGTTTAACAAAATTTAATTCAAAATTTTATATTAATAATAATTTATTTTATTTTTTATTTATAATATTTAAAATAATTTTTTAAGTTAAAATAATATTACTATAATAATTTTATTTTTCAAGGATATTTTTGTCTTTTTGACAATTTTTATTTCATTTCATTCCATTGACCTGCCAAACGTAATTTTAGTCACATTCCATTTCATTCCATTTAAATCTATTTCTTTCCATTCTATTCTCAATTCACATTCTCATTCCCTCCGTTGCCATCTACCTAACGGGACTCAAGATCTTCCAACATTCTCCAAGCTTGTTTAGCTAGTAAAGCAATATTCATGGACCTAGCGTCTTTGAACCCTATTCTTCCATCCTTCTTTTTCATAGTTAGCTTCCCCCACATAACCCAATGAATTCCTCTCTCATTACCATTGCTTTTCCACTTGAATTTTGCCACTTTCAAACACAACTTTGCACAAAAGTTTTTTGGAAGAAGGATAATAGACATGGCATAGGTTGGAATTGCTTGGATCATTGCCTTTATCAAAACTTCTTTACTACCTTGAGAAAGAAATATATTTTTCCAACCAGTCTATTATTGTACCACCCTTTCCATAATCCAATTGAATGACTATTTTCCTGATCTTCCCCATACTGCAGGCATACTAAGATGTTTCCCTATATTGTCCCAAATGGGCATGTTTAGCTCTCCTGCCACTTCTTGTTTGAGAAATAATCCTTGATTTATCCTTGTTCATCGTTTGTCCTAAATCATCAAAATACTTCTCTTGAATAGCTGTAATCCGTTCTGTATTTTGTTTGTTTGCTTTTGTAAAGAAAATAAAATATCAGCAAAAAGAAGGTGGGATAATTCTAGGGCATTTTTTGCAATCTTTAATCCATTTATCTCTTTCTCCTCTACAGCTTTAGACATAAGCCTAGATAGGACCTCTACTGCACTTATAAACAAATATAAATAAGGATAACGGGTCTCCTTGCCTAAGACCCATTTGGGGTATGAATTTAGGACCCAAAACACCATTGATATTATTTCTACAGCTCATAGTCATAATGCACATCATAGCTAGTTTGATCCACTTTTGATCATAATCCATGAAATTCATCACCTTCTTGAGAAACTCCCACTCTAATCTATCATAGGCTTTGTTCATATTGATCTTGATGGCCGTAAAATGTTTATTTTTGTTCTTGTTGAAGCCTCCTGGACATTCACTATGTTGTTCTGAATTAGTCTTCTACCTAAAAAGCACTTTGGTTCTGAGAAATCACCCATTTAAATGATTCTTCATATGATTAACTATGATTTTTTTAATAATTTTATAGCTAAAATTTCTATAACTAATTGGCCTGACTTGACTCACCATCTCTGGGTTTTGCACCTTTGGTATTAGGCTAATATGAGTTTCATTAAAATCACTTGGAAAAGGACCCCCTTCAAAGAAACTTTTAATAGCTGCACATACCTCATCCTTCATGATCTCCCATGATTTTGGATAGAACACTCCCTTGATTCTGTCTGGATACGGTGCTTTCATCGCTCCACGGTTGAAAACAGCATTTTCTATCTCTGCATCTATAACATTTTTTAGAATCAACTCATTCATCTCAAGTTATACTGTTAGGAATTATTCCCTCTAACCCATGCAAAGGCCAAGGGTTGGAAGTCTTGTACAAGTTCTTGAAAAAAATCCCGCATAACGTATTGAATATTCTGCTGCCCTTCTTTCCACTCACTATTGTCATTTTTTACTCTTAAAATGTTGTTTTGTCTTCTCCTCTGCATAGTAGACTGGTATGACAATTTTTAGCCACTTAAGCCTTGCTCTTTATGCCCAATACTTCTCTTCTTGCTCCCAAATTTTGCCAATATGCCCTCTAGTACTTTTAATTTCTGCCACAATGATTCTAGTAAGCTCACCATTCAACATAAACTGCAATTTTGCCCTTAATCTTCTAATCTGCACATATGGTCTTCTTAAGTTCTTTCCCACCTCCAAATTTCCCATCACCCGTTTTAGTCTTCTTGAAACACCTTGGTAAAGACTCTTCTCTCCAACTTTGGTCAACCATCCCTAAAAAATCATCATGAGTCACCCAGCAAGCTTCAAACATGAAGGATTTTTTTTCCTCCCATTTGCTTTGTTGTCACAATAAGAGAGCTATTGTCTAATCAAATTGTTGGGAGGGCCAGAACACTTGCCTCCAAGTAGTAATTATTTCAACTTTCATTTGCTAAATGTTTACCAATTTTTTTCCTTCACTCCACTCACCTTCCTCATGTTACACCAGTGAATAAGCATCCTTTGAGGGAGAATCCACTAGTTCGTTATTCACCATAAAATTTCTTGAGAGTGTTATACCATTATTGCTATGAAATCTAATACCTTAATTTTCATGATGGTGTAAAATCTCATTAAAATCACCTAAGTACTGCCAGGGAACATATTTACTTGGGTTTAGAGCCACCAATAGCCCATTTAGGCACAAGGGTTTTTCGCAAGCTCCAACTCAAGTGGATTAGGCTAAGCCAACAAATTTATTTTTTAAGAAGATCAAGTTGGATCGATTATATTATTTGCTACTTCCACATTGCTTCCACCTACCAATAAAAAAAAAACCTCTTGGGTATATGAAATCTAATACCAATTTAACTAAATAATCACAGTGCATATCGAATCATTATAGGTGCAGCCCCGGCCCAAGGTAGAAGCCAAGGAAGCAAGGGCTTTAGGCCTCTCTTAAAAAAAATATTTTAGTTATTTTAATAATTTTTTTTAAAAAAATATTTTTAGAATTTAAATAAGTATTCTTATTTTTTTAATGTAGTACACAAAAAATATTTACTTATGACATAAAGAGATGGAAAGGTGGAGAGACTTCTTAAAATTATATATTTATATTTTTGTGCGCCTCATCAAATAGTTAGAGATTAGAGATAAAAAAAATTTTTGTTGTGTTAGTGTACTATTGATTTGCTAGAAATGCTAGATTTTGAAAATGTTGGAGACGATAAAACTTTTTAATTTAAGGTGCTATTTCATCTAATGTGTTACTATAGTTTTTTATATAGTTTGCTACTATGCGGAGTCAAACACTACAGTTAGTCTAACAAACAAGCATCTAAATTAGAAAAATTTGTTTGCAATCAAGTTCTATTGTTCTAATTTTTTTTTTTTGTAGTTTTGATTTATAGTTGTTTAATTTAATTTTATAAAATAGACATTATTTTTTTATTTTAATATATAGAAATGTCAATTAAAAAATTTGAATCAGATTATTCAAAATTAAAAAAAAAAGAAAAAAAATTAAAATTTTAATTGAATCACAAAATAGATTATCGAATTTTTTTTAAAATAAGTAAAAAAATTGAAAATATAAGTGATTATTTGTTGAATAAACAAGTTAATGATATAAATATTAATAAAAATTAAAAAGGTCTCACTTAAAAAATATAATAATTTTAATAAAATTTTATTATTTACTTTAAATAAATTTTATTTTAAAATTTGCTTTAGGCCTCTGTAAGTATTGGGCCGGCCCTGTATAGGTGGTACTGTTAAAATGAGTCAAAGTTTGCAAGCCCATTTAATCTGCATATTTGGTGGACATAGATTTATAAAATTAGACTTATTTGTAAACAAACCTTACAAGCTAGCCTATGTATCTGGTGAGTTAAAATGGATTGAGGTGGGCCAAGACTGTAAAAATTTTAAAAGAAAAGGGCTGAACCGCTTGTCCTGCACGTGGACCATTTATTTGTTTGTTCCACTTAAAAAATTAAGAGTGTGTTTGATTTATAAAAATATTTTTTATTTTTATTTTTTAAAAATAATTTTTATTTTTTTATTTTTATATTTTTAAAAATATGCTTGGTCTGTATTTTTATTTTTATTTTTATTATTTTATAATTATATAAACAGTAAAACATCGTGGATATAATTTAAAATAAAAATTTTAAAATATTTTTTGACATTTTCATAATTTTCAAAAATTTAAAAAATATTTTTTAAAAATAAAAATAAAAATAGTAAACAAACATATTTTTATGTCTGTGTTCAATTTTTAATAAAAATAAAAATAAAAATAAGAAAATCAAACAGGTCCTAATTTTTTTGAAAATATGGCTAGAGAGTATAAATCCTTAGTAATAAATATGGCTAGAGAATATAAATACTTAAGTAATTTTTTTCTAAATGTTATGATATTACTTAAGTAATAAATATGGCTAGAGAGTAAATCCTTATTCGTTACATTTAAATGTGACAATAAAGATGTAGAAACGAACATATTTGTGACAAATATTTTTGTCTAAATTAAAATGTTATCTACTAAAATAAAATATAAAGTTAAAATTTAGTATGAGTACCGATAACAACTCTATTTTTGCCCGCGCAAGGTTGTCATATGGTAAAATAATACTAAAATTAAAGAATTCCCTTTTAATAATATAAGAAGCAAGTAACATGTGAATTATAGATACTCCTTCTCTCTGGTGCTCTACAAATGAATTATGTAAGGAAATAAATATTTATGACTAAATAAAATAATAAACAAATTTAATTAATGACTAAATCTTTAAATTAATTATAATTACTATAATTGTAAAAATTAATTTTGTGACTTTTAATAACTATTTATAATTTTAAAATAATTAATTGCTTCTATTATTTAATATAATATTAATAAACAAGTCTTTACTCATATTTTTATTTAATTGCCAAATTTAAAGACGAGGTCATAATTTATTAGTAGTCAAGTCAATGTGCCCTTTCCACTAAAGTTAACATCTAAAAACTTGTGAATACTCCATTTGAAAATTCCGAATTGAGAATGCCAAAAGCTAAGACATCATTTTCAGAAGAATAAATGCGCTAGTACTTTAGAGCGGAGCAAAGAAAACAAAATATCTAATGTTCGCAAGATGACCTTCTGCATCAATCTTTAATCCACTAGAAGAAACCATTTGAAACTCTCCTAGCTCTTGTCTACAGAATATATATCTTGAGCAATCAACTGCTGAAGTGAAATATCATTAAATTGAACATGCGAAGGCATCTTGGAAAATGAAAGTTCTTTAGTCAATTTCTGCATTGATGGTCGAGACTTTGGTGTGGGACGCAAGCATGCTAGTGCTGCTATGACTAAGAGAATCACATCTTGCGCATCTTTTGACAAGGGAAGAGGGAGACGTGAGTCTAAGATATCTTTCAACAATATGTTATGAGTACAAGTCTTTGCCAAAGATGAGATCAACTCTCCAGGATGTCTTCCCATTATTGTTTCTAATGCCACCACTCCAAAACTATAAACATCACATTTTTCAGTCACCTTCATTGTGTATGCAAGTTCTACAATAACACAAGAATCAAGAAATATTATTAAGGAATCATTTTTATAAATTAATTTAAACTCAACAAAATGATAGAAAATGAGAATTAAAATGTTCACCTGGAGCAACATAACCATAGGTACCAACAAGTAGGGTTTGATTTGAGGAATCAGGATCAATGAGTCTAGCTGTGCCAAAGTCTGAGACAAAAGTTTCCAATTTTGAGTTCAACAAAATATTGCTACTTGTTATGTCTCGATGAATAATTGCCGGACTACAATCATGATGCATGTAAAACAATGCTGATGCTATTCCTTTAACAAGGTTCACCCTTGTGGTCCAATTCAACTCTTCAGCTTCATCATCGTTACTCAAGACATAAAAGAGGCTTCCTCTTTCCATGTATTCATAGATGAGAAACATGCATTGATTGTGTATACAATAACCATGAAGTTTCACAATGTTGCGCTGTCGAATTTTAGTCAACATCTTGATCTCATTGCAAAAGCTCTTGGCAAAAGAAGGGTCTTGAGATTCGCTTCTATGAAGTTTTTTCAAGGCAACAATCCTCCCAGTAGGAAGTGATGCCCTATAGACACTTCCATAAGCACCAGTTCCAATGCAATATTTGATATCAAAATCTTCTGTAACTTTGATGATGTCATCATAGGCAATTTTACCATCGTAATTCCATATTGAGAAAATGTCTCCATTCTTTGCTACTCTTGTCCCTAATTCTTTTCTCTTGTTTGAGAACTGAGAAAGGATCAAAGCCCCAACAAACAGGATGCTAAAGAAAATTGTCAAAGGGAGAATGATCTTCAAGTAATCTTTGGCTTTTTAAATGGAGTTGGGGTTAGTAAAGAACAAGAAAGATTCTCCTCAAGACCAAGTAACTCCTTATTTCCATAAAGTTTGTCACAAGGAAGAGAACAATCAATTTCTCTTGGGACACAGCCACTAAGATTGTTGTATGAAAGGTTGATGTGTTTCAGCATACCAAGTTCTTTAGGTATACTACCAACGAGATTATTGTAACTTAAATCCAAGCTACAGTTGATTGGTAAATGGCCTGAAGTAAATGGTATCTCTCCATTTAGCTTGTTATGTGAGAGGACTAGAGTTTCAAGATTGGGAAGTTGTCCAATTTCTGAGGGTATGCTACCAAATATTTCATTACTTGATAGATCGACACTTTCTAACATTGTTAAATTTGCAATTTCTCGTGGTATTGTACTAGATATTTCATTACTTGACAGATTTAAAGTTTCCAACTCTACTAAATTTTCAATTTCATGTGGTATGCTACCTGATATTTTGTTATTTGAGAGGTCTAATGTCGAAACCTGGAAATTTTCAATATTAGGAGGTATGAAACTAGTTATTTGATTTGACTGAAGGTAAATATAAGTTATTTCATACAAAGAAAACACACCACTAATAAAATTGTTAGAAACATCAAGTGTCTCTAGTTTACTGAGATTTGCAAGAGTGATAGGTAACTCACCAATAAGGCTGTTATAGGACAAGTTCAAATAATTGAGCTTTTGAAGGAATCCAATCTGGGCTGGAATGATTCCCTCTAGTCCCATTTCACTGAGATCCAGAAGTTCTAAATTGGGAAATGCAGTCAAGTTGATATCTCCAAACCGAGGTCGCGAGACAGGTACGATTGGTCTGTAAATCGAAACAATGCTTCCAAATTTATTGCATCTAATACTGCTCCATTGACATCGATTCGAGAAATTGTGATCACTGCTATGCCACCATTGGCTGCGACGCATAGCTTTTTCCTCCTCCTCTACGTTTCTTGTAGGGCTGGCAGTCGCATTTGGAAACAAGGGAAAGGTATGCCACAATAGTAACAGTACTACTGCCCTTTTTGGAATGGAAATTTTGCAGACTGCCATCTATAGTTTTTGAGATGACAAGTCTGATTGATTATTGCAATGAATGATTGCTAACTCAGATACTTTATAGACCAACGTAATTGGCAATACATAACAGAAAAATGCACACCATAGTTGATTTTCGATGCACTGTTTTGCAATTTCCTGGAAATTTCATGGTTGGTCCCAAACTATTAATCATTAACGCGTGAAGATGGCACGTCAATATACATCAAAGAATGATCCGAATGATCTAATGCACATGCACTGTATGCATGCCATAATCCGACCCAAAAAATAGTATCTTTTTCAAAGCCATGAATTGGAAAGTTGAAAAAAAATTAAACAGCAGAACTCGACCGTTTCTTGTAAGTTCTTAGTCAGTCAATTAGTTAAAGTCTTCTTGCATGTCTTTCTTTTTTATTACATTTTAAACTTGGATAAGGCTTCCTTTCCTTTCAATTTTTTTTTAAGCTTTTGGACAGCTTTTTCATTCGCTTTTGGTCAGTGACAAATAATATTTTTTTTTTTCAAAACTCGTGTAAAAATAATAGGAACACACAAACAAATTGAAAGCAACTAACTCAATCAGCAGAAATATAATCTTCGTGTAAAACAAGTAGTCACAATAATTAATATATATATATATATATATATATATATATTAAGGGACACTAAAATTTTTAAAGAAAAAAAATCCCTCAATGTGAGATGAAAATATTACCGGAACTAATTTAATAAAATTCTTCGTTGTAATCAGAGAATGGAATAGATAATAGTTTTCCTAGCCACTTAAGACTCACGATAAATATAAATTCTTCGCCAATATGATGGAATTCAACCAGAAATTTCTATTAGGTAAGAATAGAAAAACAGCTAGTAGAAAAGGCAAAAAAGACCCAACGGTAGAATATATACTACTCATACTGAAATTTCATCAGAACCAGTTTACCCATTTGATCTTTCCGACGAAGTCTAAAAAAAATCCCTTTTTCTTCTTCTCACCATGCAGCGCTACTGTTCTTTTGGTTCTATTTTTTTTTTTTCACTTCATATTATAGGAAAGGAAAACCAAGAGACGTTTGTCTCTTTCTTCGCAACGGCCACCGTCCAACTTTCTCTCCCCTTCCAAGTTTTCCTTTTTATTTTTTTATTTAATTTCAATGGATGTGAGCCCCATTTGAGGAGGGACCTACTTGACAAACGACACTTTAGTTGTTTTGCACCATGCATGTTAAATGGTGTTCAAAACTGAATGAAATTGATTATTCGTAATAAAAACACAAATATCAATTCAAAATTGATCAAAACTGAATTAAATTCGATTTTCAAAAAAAGTCAAACAATTTGATTCGATTTTCGACTTAGATATTTTTTCTTCCATTCAACCGAACTGAATCAATGGTAATATTTATATTAAAATTAAAAATGTGTTGGCACCTCCCTCCAAACATTTTAATGCGTTGGCACCATTCTCCTCCAACCAAATATTTTAAAATTTTCAATTAAGAAATTCCAATCACCCTACCCCCCCCCCCCTATTTTTCAACTTCCAATTAGTCGATTATTCAGCGTTTCAAAATTCTGATTTCGTCGAAACTCGAAAGTTCCAGAGACCATCACACTGCCAACTCCACCCGGCCCACGTCGGAACTCGAGCACCAACAAGCATCTTCGTCACTACCGCAATATGAGATTTTGGGGTAATTTGTGAACTGAGTGTTGCACAAGCATGATGACTGAAGAGTTAGGTTTCCGGACTCAAACTATCCAAACCGAACCAAAATGGTTGGGTCCGATTCAATTTTTTCCAAAAAAAATAAAAATAAAAATAAAATTGTTCGGTTTGATTTTGTTTAAATCGATCTCATCGGTTACCGACCAAACCAAATTGTGATAATATAATATTTGTTAAGATGATTTATGATTCTTTCTTTTTTTAAAAAAAAATTGTGATAATAGATATTTTTAAATTGTACAGTATTTGTTAAGATGCAGTTAATAAATTCATACATCTACGACATGGTGTGCCCTTGAGAATCATTCGATGTGTTTATAACGTTGCATTCTGAGAATAGATATTTTTAAATAAATTTTTTGAAAACATTGTAGAATTGTTTTTATTTTTCATTTTTCATTTTTTTAAAAAAATTAAAAAATTATTTTTAGAGCTTAACACTCAAAAATATCATTGTCAAACTTTTTTATTTATTTTGAAGGAAAAAAATTGTTTTTGAAAGTAGTAACCAAACATGCTACTGTGGCTTTTTTTTTAAAATGAACCTTACTTTAATGCTAACAAATAAAAATTAATTTTAATATTATGAAAAGATATTTTATAGCTAAATTTGATGAGTTTTTATGCTTTGATATGCATTGAGGAGGTTCAGCTTTGCTAAATATCTTTCTTATTACATTAATGAAATGTCTTATCCATTCTAATATCTATGGCTCTGTAATTTTGGTATGCAAACCTAAAAAAGTTTAAAAATGTAAAAAAATAAACAATGGATTGTTACATAAAAAATAGACAAAAAAAATTTGTCTTTAAAATTTATATCAAATCAATTTTGTTCGCAGAGTTTTATTTTAAAAATTTTATCCCCAATTGTTTTAAAATTATTTTAATGTTATTTTTTTTACCTTAACTTCGTTAATTTTTGTTACAACCCAAAATAGGAGTACGTAACCGGCACGGGGTTTGAGAATAATCTCATACCGTAAGCCTCTAGTATGATACATATAAATGATTTTCTCATAAAAAGTATATACTGTAACCAAACACATAATCACATTCATTTGAGAGCTTAATTATCTATACTGTATAATTTTAATTATCTCAAAATATACATAAATACTCTGCAAATGGAAGTTGAGATCCTGCCTGGGATATATGGAGCAACTCTAGAGTATAAGTACAATATAAATCAAAATCTACGAGCCTTGAAAACAAAATAGGCTCACCCAGAGATTATGTCATCTAGCTGGTCAACTATCTGAAGGGAAATGACCAAACTCTATATTTTTATCTTAAAAAAAATGTGAAAATATCGTGTAGCGAGTTTAACAACTCAGTGAACAAATATAACTTGCTATAACTGAAACAGAACAGACCATACGCATGAGTTTTCATAAATAGAAATTATGCTAGAATATAACATTATCTAAATCAATGTATATAACAACAAACTAAAGCTTTAAAGAGGCTAAATTTTGTTAAAAGAAAATATGAAATCTTAAGATTCAGTATAATAAACAATAATTTCAAAATCAAATAAGGAAATAAAAAGATAGCTCTTTATAAAAAAATGTTTAGAGGATGACTCAAAGTAGAACCATAATTATAATTTTTTTATACCCAAGCACAAAGTTTGGTAAGGGCAATCACCACATACATGTTTTATCCCAAGCACATAGCAATAGGACGGGTAAATTACCATATTTTTATCATTCATATCATAAGGTTGGGAGGAGCTTTCCTCAACTCCCTAACTCTTTCATATGTTGATTGTCTCAAGCACACAGTAATAGGACGGGTAAATCATCACATTCTCATCATAGGTAACCAGGCAAATGTCACTGGCTATTAGAGGAGACATACTTCAACTCCATACTTATTCACAATTCAATTCTCATGTGCCCTTTCACACAAAAGGCTAGCATCTTCCTTGCCAACTAGGGTTTCATGATGCACCAAGGCCAGCTATCTCTGTCACGACCCCAAATGATGGAACACATGATCGGCACGGCATAAGGGTTTTCCTCCTAGCCATAAGCCTAACACATAGCATGCACAAACATCCAGTACACAATCCAGAGTACATAATAAATATAACTTGCCACATATGCCACATCCAATATATAAGAAAATACTGTATATATATATATATATATATATATATATATATATATATATATATATATATCTCATGAATCCAACATCCGTGATTCAATTTGGCCCATGGCCTCATAATACAAACATCGTTGTAAAACATAAAACCATTTTCTAAACAACACATCAAAATACGCAAGAAGCGAGGATCCTGCCTGTAAGTTCATGTAGGTACACTAGACATAATATATATATATATATATATATATATATATCTCATGAATCCAACATCCGTGATTCAACTTGGCCCATGGCCTCATAATACAAACATCGTTGTAAAACATAAAACCATTTTCTAAACAACACATCAAAATACGCAAGAAGCGAGGATCCTGCCTGTAAGTTCATGGAGGTACACTAGACATAAACTAAACTAGAAAAATAGTACAAAAGAGCCTTGCCTAAACTGGGGCTCACCAACGCTATCTTCAGCCTCCTATGAAGCTGTAGCTGGATCAAAGTCTCTTTGACTATCTGTGGGGAGGAAAACAGAAGAGGGGTGAGATCACATCTCAGTGAATGGGTAAATCATACTATAACAGAAACAGGGCAAACCAAGCACGAGTGTTTCGCAATGAGTTTAATAATTGAAATCAAAGTGTAAAGATAATAATAGAAACATTAAGCATTTAACCACAATTTATTGAAAGAAAAGCTAAACAGTTCAAATGTATGTTCAAAAGATAAAACAGGATTAAATCAGTAACTGTAAAGTAAATCAATTATGCATGGTAAGTAATGAATAAAGTTATTTATGCAATAACAATGATGAATGAGATTGTTTAGAAATATTTAATCTTTAAGAAAAATGCACTAGTCTATTGGAGGTCTTTCCTAACAGATCTATCATCTTTTCCAAGCACATAGCAAGGGGAGGGTAATCATTGTAGGCGTAGACATAAGTCCACCCTAAATTCCCCAAGCACATAGCAAGGGTGTGACAATCATTGTAGGCGTAGATATAAGTCCACCCTAAATTTTGTGACTCAGGCGGTCATAATCCCGTCACAATTTCCTAGGCCGAAGCCTTAACATGACCATGGTGCACCAGGGCTAGCACTACCTGCGGCTAGCTAACAGTGATCTAAAAGGGTTCCTCCAATAGAAAACATTTGAAAATATGCTATTCAAAGAGTTTAAAGTAAAACATTTCAATAACATTATAATAAAGCTATAATTCTCCATCTAACTCTTTTTATGCATAAAACTCTGTTCTAAAATATGTCTCATCCATGGATTCCCATGGAGACCTTTATCATCATAAACTTTCCATTTAAACATAGATTGTCCGTAGACGTCGCATAGATGTTCGTCATGCATCAAATCATTTCATGGCTAACTTAGTTCATTTCTATGACTAAGTTTGTATTTCTATAAATCTAGCTCAATGGAGAATTATCAGCCTAGATGCTTACCCTGCATACCTATGGTTCAACTACGATTGAAATTTATAATTTCTAACATGGTTGGAACATATTGGTTTTCAAAGCGGTAAAACAATTTAGCATACATTCCAACTAGTTAAAATCATACAAGAGAGTTATAAACTGAATTCGTAAAACATGCGTTATAGTAAGAAAAACCCACTCACAGGTAAGGGCTCTAGATTGGACAGCCCTAAAATCCTCGTTTCTGGTCTGAATTCGGTAAAACAAACCCCAAAATCGAGTCTGGAAGATCCAAAAACTTGATAAATGATTTCGGGAGTTTAGTCACTATTCACCGCCGGAAAATATTATTCACTCGCCAAATCACTATTCATCGCCGAAAAATACTATTCACCGTCACAAAATTTTTTTACCGAATCAACAAAACAATTTCATATCTTAATGTTTATCTAGTTTCTGAATCCATCTACGGAGTCAGATTTCTAATTAGAAGTTTCTAAGTAAGGTTTTTCAGAACTTACCTTTTACTGAGATTTTCTACTTCAGATCTACGGCGATTCAACAGTTGATTTGAAAAACAGATCGATCAAAACTGAAGTACTCTTCGTCTTGAATCCAATAACACTTTCAGTTTTGATATCGAAAACCCTTAAGCACTCCAAATCGAAAGATAAAATTTGAGGTCACTATTCACTCACTATGCAGCACTATTTCTCTCCGTTTTTTTTCTTTCCTTCTGAAATTGTTGCCCCCGATTTTATTTATCAGCTTTTTTTTATAATTATTAAATAATTAATAATTAGATTTTCTTTTATAAAAATTCATATAAATTCCGTTTTTCATCATAAAATATCCCAAAAACTCCTAAAAATTTTCATTCTCGTAAATCTTTAGTTAAACTCTTAAATCACGATTTTTCTTGATAAAAATCATAATAAAACAAATTTCAAAACAAATATCTTTATTCATATTAAAAAAAATATTTCTAAAAATACCATAAAAATTCATTAGAGGCCGATATAATTATTTTAAGCAACACAATACTTCTTTTACTTAAAAGTCCACTTACTTTTAACAAATCATAATCATTTCTACATAAATAAAAATATATTTGCTTATAGCAAAATACTATCATTTAAAAATAAAAAGTATGCGCCAAAACATAAATTCTTATATTTTTAAAATTCTATTTTTTATTCTAAATTTCCTTTAATTGAAATTTTCGTTAAATTTTACGGTTATTACAATCTCTGTCGCTAGCTAACAGTGTTTCTGTCAATGATTCCTCCAGAATAAAAAAGTTTTATAAACCAAAAATATAAAATGAAAGAAAAATTGGAAAGCATGAGGTTAAAATTCTTTTCAAGACAAAATGTATATACCCCTCCATTTCAAGACATTCCTCAAACGGAGTTCCGACATAGAAATTCGTTCTCAAAATTAGAAATACAACATTTTCATTCCAGTCTAGATAAACTATGACATTCAGTCCCAAAAACACATTCAAATATAAATTCAAGTTTATTTTCACCATATTCATGAAATAATGAGGTATCAGAATAACATAAATCATACGAAACAATTTGAGAAATGATACAATTATAAGATTCAATAAAGTATAATATAACACCATATTTTCATACAAACTCAGGAGGGATTATCAGAGGTCTATGCTACTTGTCCTATGGCTTCTAAGAATATAAATCAATATAAATATGAAATTCAATTTATGCTATGCATAATTAAAACTTTGTTTTAAAATGCATGGGCATGAGAGAGATTTTAAAATGCGTTATAGTAAATTATATTCACTCACAGGGTAAGGGCTCTAGATTGAACAGCCCCAAAATATACTTTTTCAATCTAAATTTGATCAAATATACCTTAAAAACGTGTCTAGAGGGTCCAAAAACCTCGAAAATGACCTCAGGAACTTGGTCAACGCTGATACTGTTCACGCAAGGTTGAAATCACTATTCACTCGTAGGATACTGTTCACAAGTGCTGTTCGGACACTGTTCATAACTACTGTTCACCGAAGTAAATTTTGTAAAATTAAAGCATCAAATCACGTTTTTTAACTGTGAAATTCATCCTACAACTAATACTCTACATCATTAACAAAACCCCTAAGTTGAAAGCTTGAAAGACCATCAAAATTCCAGTATTTTAGAAAATTTACCTTTAAGTTACTAGTCACGAATTTTCGGCGAAATTGATCGATGGGTTTTGAAACTCTCGTCGCCACGAGTCCAACGGTACCTCCGGTATCTCAATTGAATGTCTAGAATGGGAGAAATATTAGAGAGAAGGTAGAAGTTAGAAAGAGAAAGAGAAGAAAATTTTCTTTTCTCTGCACGGCGTTCCTCTCTTCTGCCCGTTCCTCTCCCCTTCTATTTTTTTAATATTATCATTATTCTTTAACAATTAAATAATAAGATTTATTTATATATATACATATAAATACTATTTTTCATCTTAAAATATCTCAAAAATTTCTAAAAACTTACATTCTCATAAAACTTTAGTTGAAATTTTAAATCATGATTTTTCTTGATGAAAATCTTAATAAAATAAATCACAAAATAAATATCTGTATACATAATAAAAGAAAGAATATTTCTAAAAATAGAACAAAATTTATTAGAGGCCAATATAATTATTTTAAACAAAAAAAATTATTTTAATTAAAAATATATTTAATTTTATCAAAACATAATCATTTAAAATAAAAATATATTTTTTATAGCAAAATATTATTATTTAAAAATATAAAAAAATTAGGGGATATTACATTCTTTCCCCCTTAAGAAATTCGGTCCCCGAATTTCAACCCTTCCTACCACATGTATGGAATGAAATCAAGGCATAATTCAGAGTTAGCAATCTTATTACTTAAATAATTGGAGATAACTCATCTGCATGTCATCTTGTACTTCCAAGATAGCTTCCTCACTTGAGTGGTTTTGCTATATAAACTTAATCATAGGGATTTTCTCTGACCACAACTTTTTTTTACTTGCCAATCAACAATGAATATTGGTCTTTCCTCATAAGCTAAATTTTTATCCAATTGAATTTTCTATGGTTGAATAACGTGAGAAGAATCTGATAGGTATTTTTCTTAATATTGATACATGAAATATGAACATCACTCAGTTCTAGTGGCAAGGCTATGCGATATGCTACAGCACCTTCCTTATCGGAGATTCCAAAAGGCTCTACATATCGAGTATTCAACTTCCCTTTTTTTTCAAATCTCATCACTCCTTTCATAGGAGAAATTCTTGAGAATATAAGTTAGCCCACTACAAATTTAAGTCTTGACTTTTACCATCAACACAATATTTATGCTTGCTTTAGCTGCCAACAACTTCTCTTAACTTAATCACCTATTAAAAGACCTGCAATGTTTTTCATGTAAAATCTCAAATGGTGTCATTTGTATGTTTCCCAAATAATTACTGATAGAGGTAAGTTCAACTAAAGATAAATGGTTTTCTCCAAATTTTCACCAAAATTATATAAAGATGCCTCAAATATAACTTCTAATGCGTAATCACATCATTTAGATTTACTTTCAGCTCTACTATAATTTAACAAAGATCCTTAGGCTTCCTAAATAGCTCTCCTGAAACAAAATATTTAATTTTTACTTGCTGACACACCGAACAACAAAAGAAATATCACTTGTATATTTTTTTTTTACCATTATACTAGTACAATTCTTTCATATCTTAATATATCCTTATTACCTCGGGTTATCCATATTCACAATCTATGGCTTCTTCTGAAATCTCCTTTCTCAACAATTATTCATACATAAATTTTCAATCACAATATAATTCAAATCCTAGATACTAAACTCAACTTAGCATGGTATAATCCCTTAATTCAAGTACCTTGATCCTTTCATTATTTTCAGACGTAGTTCTCAAAATATTCTCCATATTTTCAAATTAAGAGTTTAAAGATTAATTTAAATCCTACTTCCCATATTTTATTTCTCAAGAACTTGAACACCACTAATTCTCTTGATTATATTCGTCAAAACACAATAAGATCATCATCCTTCTGTTCCTCTCAAAATTTTTATTACTTTTACTCATATCCATTACGACACCATAATAACTGAGGTTCAAAGAAAAGAAATTAAACCTCCTTGTAATAAGGAAAAAGAGAACCTTATATTTAATGTCAAACATTAATGAAGGACGATCCAACAGAAAATGTGAAATACATAATAGAGCACGGTGCCAAAATATGAAGTAAAAAATTTGGATAAAGCATTGAAAAACATTAAAATCGATGGCCGCAATTCTTGAAAATCTATAAATAAAATCTATTTACGAGTTAGGCAAAAATCGGTAGCAACAAATTTTGAATATATGTGCAAAGAATTTAATTTAAAGCTGCTGTTCTTCGGCAGAAGAATATCATATGAAAAAGAATTATTTCTGATCTTACAAAAGTATGTGAAAAACAAAGAAAGTGTAGTTAACTGGTAGGATGCAGTTGATTGCTCCAAAATAGATGTATTCAATCAACTGTAAAATAAACTAGTCTATATTAAAAATTCTCAAAATAGCTAGTCGACTTAATAATACCGATAGTCAACTGGCAAGAACATTGGAAAAACAAAATAAACATTTGATTATTCCTCTTCAACAATTAACTTGTTTACATTTTCACTTTTTTTTACAATTATGCCTATCACCTACAACTTTTCTACAAGAATCAAGACATCAATGCTTCACCAAGGAGTACAAGGAAAAGACTAATTTCTGGTGATATCTTAACCTTATTCTCTATATATGCTTAATATAGGTCACAGTCATAACTACTGTATATATACATGCTTGCCGTCATTTTTTAAATTTTCACCTTTAATTTAGCTGATATCCACCAATTACTCACATAGCTGTTCTAATAATACTCGGCCTATTCATATAGCTATTATAAATATACCATTCTTTGAGTTTTATAAATGCTTACATTAGTCTCTTTATCTTTATACTCAAAGTTAAGGTGAGAGCAATTATGGAGGGAACCGCATTCCGGCAGTTTCGAAATATTTGTGTCTTTTGTGGTTCCAGTCCTGGAAAAGATGTGGAGTATGCTAAAGCAGCACAAAATATGGGTATAGTGCTGGCTAGGAGAAGAATTCATTTAGTGTATGGTGGAGGTAACCGTGGGTTAATGGAGTGTGTGGCTACAGCTGCACATATATGAGGGTACCAAGTTATAGGTATTATTCCTACAGCTCTAGCTGCATCCAACATCATAGGGAAGACAATAGGGGAAGAATTTAGAGTAGCTTCCATGCATGAACGTATGGCTAGAATGATGAGCAATGCTGATGCTTTCATTGCCTTACCAGGTGGTTTTGATACTTTAGAAGAGATTTTTCAAATAGTCTCTTAGGCACAACTGAATATGCATCACAAACCAATAGGTTTGTTAAATGTTAATCACTTTTTTGATGGTTTGTTGTCTTTTTTAGATCAAGCTGTAGAACAAAGGTTTATTCCATACTCAACACGACGAATTCTCATCTCGGCTTCAAATACTGAAGAGTTGATTGATGCCTTACAAGCATATGTTCATGTACCTGATCCAACTATGGCTCAAATAGAATGGACGGCAGACAACCGTAGGAAACGCAAGCTAGATTTGGATCTTCATCTTTAACTGTAGTAAGACATGCCATTGTTATACCACTTCTACTTTCTTAGAGTCATCTTGGATACCATCCTTACCAACCATACTCTCTTAGAGTTAGTAAAACTATCTTTAAATGTTGCTTATGATCCTCTGTACTCTCGAAATATATCAGTATTTCATTAATAAAGACAATGATAAATTTTAAATATCATATTCATTAAGTCCATAAATGCAGTTGAGGCATTTGTCAAACTAAATGACATCAACAAAAGCTCATAATGTCCATAATGAGTCCTAAATTTTTTTTTCGAATATCCTCTTCATTTATCCTCAGTTAATGATACTCATATCTCAAATCAATTTTTTTTTGGGAAAAATATTGAGCACCCTATAGTTGGTCAAACAGATAATCTATACGAGGTTTTGAATACTTATTACATACTGCCACCTTATTCAAATGTCTGTAATCTATGCATAATCATAGTGATCCATCCTTCTTTTTCACAAATAGATCTAGAGTACCTCAAAGAGAATACTAGGGCGTATAAATCTCTTGTCTAACAAGTCTTGTAACTAATTTTTTTTATTCCTTAAGTTTAGTGGGTGCCATTCTATATGGGAATATAGACATTGATTAGGTTCCAAGAAATAAATCAATACCAAATTTTATTTATCGTTTTGGGGTAATCTTGGAAATTCCTCAGCGAACAGATCAGGAAATTCTCGAACTATTAGAACTTGATCTACATTAATGTATTTTGTATCCATACCTTCGACCACTGCCAAATATCATTGGTACCATTTTGTAATGATTTATGAGCTATTAAAGCAAAGATTAGATTACTAGATATCTCACTACAGTCTCTTTGTATCAAGAAATAAAATTCTCCAGAAATATTAAATTTAATCGTCTTAGGATGACATTCTAAAATGGTACGACATATTGCCAACCAATTCATTTCCAATATCACATCAAATTCTACCATATCTAGACAACGGGGTAAAACGGATATAACATTCAACACCGTCATATTTGGTATCTATCTCAATTCTTTAAATTATTTGGCACGCCTATCTTTTTCACTTTCAAATAGAAATTGACCAATAAATAATTTTTTTTAAGATGCCACAAAATCCAATCAATCTTATAGTAGGAAATTTAGCAAATTTGAATAAAAAGGAAATTGAAAACCTAGAGAATCCCTCAGCAGCACCTGAAGTATAAATATGTCCGGCTCATATCCATACTAAAGGTTCTACTAAAGAATCCTTTGCTCCGATAGACCACAGGAAAATCGAATGTTCTGATACCAACTTTGTCATGACCCAAAATAGGAGTACGTAACCGGCACGGGGTTTGAGAATAATCTCATCCCTTAAGCCTCTAGTATGATACATATAAATGACTTTCTCATAAAAAGTATAGACTGTAAACAAACAAATAATCACATTCATTTGAGAGCTTAATTATCTAAGTTTAATTATCTATACTGTAAAATTTCAATTATATCAAAATATACATAAATACTCTCCAATGGAAGCTTAGATCTTGCTTGTAATATATGGAGTAATTCTAGAATACAAGTACAATATAAATCATAATTACGAGCCTTGGAAACAAAGTAGGCTCACCCAGAGATTATGTCATCTAGCTGGTCAACTATCTGAAGGGAAAGGACCAAACACTATATTTTTATCTGAAAAAAAATGTAGAAATATCGTCTAGCAAGTTTGACAACTCAATGAGCAAATATAACTTACTATAACTGAAACAGAACACACCATACGCACGAGTTTTCATAAATAAAAATTATGCTAGAATATAACATTATCTAAATCAATGTATATAACAACAAACTAAAGCTTTAAAGAGGCTAAATTTTGTTAAAAGAAAATATTAAATCTTAAGATTCAGTATAATAAACAATAATTTCAAAATCAGATAAGGAAATAAGAAGATAGCTCTTTATAAAAAATATGTTTAGAGGAGGACTCAAAGTAGAACCATAATTATAATTTTTTTATATCCAAACACAAAACCTGGTAAGGGCAATCACCACATACATGTTTTATCCCAAGCACATAGCAATGGGACGGGTAAATTACCATATTTTTATCATTCATATCATAAGGTTGGGAGGAGATTTCGTCAACTCCCTAACCCTTTCATATGTTGACTGTCCCAAGCTCACAGCAATAGGACGGGTAAATCATCACATTCTCATCATAGGTAACCAGGCCAAATGCCACTGGCTATTGGAGGAGACATACGTCAACTCCATACTTATTCACAATTCAATCTTCATGTGCCCTTTCGTACAAGGGGCTAGCATCTTCCTTGCCAGCTAGGGTTTCATGGTGCACCAAGGCCAGCTATCTCTATCGCTAGCTAACAGTGTTTCTGTCAATGATTCCTCCAGAATAAACAAGTTTTATAAACCAAAAATATAAAATGAAAGAAAAATTGGAAAGCATGAGGTTAAAATTCTTTTCAAGACAAAATATATATATCCCTCCATTCCAAGACATTCCTCAGACAGAGTTCCGGCATAGAAATTCGTTCTCAAAATTAGAAATACAACATTTTCATTCTAGTCCAGATAAACCATGACATTCAGTCCCAAAAATACATTCAAATATAAATTCAAATTTATTTTCACCATATTCATGAAATAATGAGGTATCAGTATAACATAAATCATACGAAACAATTTGAGAAATGATACAATTATAAGATTCAATAAAGTGTAACATAACACCATATTTTCATCACAAACTCAGGAGGGATTATTAGAGGTCTATTCTGCTTGTCCTATAGCTTCTAAGAATATAAATCAATATAAATATGAAATTCAATTTATGCTATGCACAATTAATACTTTGTTTTAAAATGCATGGGCATAAGAGAGATTTTAAAATGCATTATAGTAAATTATATTCACTCACAAGGTAAGGGCTCCAGATTGGACAGCTCTAAAATATACTTTTTAAATCTGAATTTGATCAATTAGACCTAAAAAACGTGTCCAGAGGGTCTAAAAACCTCGAAAATGACCTCAGAAGCTTGGTCAACGTTGACACTGTTCACACGCAGAATACTGTTCACAAGTACTGTTCAGACACTGTTCACAATTACTATTCCCGAAGTAAATTTTGTAAAATTAAAGTACCAAATCACATATTTTGACCGTGAAATTTATCCTACAACTAATACTCTACATCCTTAACAAAACTCTTAACTTGAAAGCTTGAAAGACCATTAAAAATCCAGTATTTAAAAAATTTACATTTAAGTTACTATTTATGAATTCCCGGTGAAATTTTCGTGAATTTTCGACGAAATTGATCGGTGGATTTTGAAGCTCTCGTCCCCACGAGTCCAACGGTATCTCCGGTATCTCAATTGAATGTCTAGAATGGGAGAAATTTTAGAGAAAAGGTAGAAGTTAGAGAGAGAAAGAGAAGAATTTTTTTTTCTTTGCACGGCGTTCCTCTCCTTTGCCCGTTCCTCTCCCCTTCTGTTTTTTTTAATATTATTATTTATTATTTAATAATTAAATAATAAGATATATATATATATATATATATATATATATATATATAAATAATATTTTTTATCTTAAAATATTCCAAAAATTTCTAAAAATTTACATTCTCATAAAACTTTAGTTGAACTCTTAAATTATGATTTTTCTTGATAAAAATCTTAATAAAATAAATCTAAAAATAAATATCTTTATACATAATAAAAGAAAGAATATTTCTAAAAATAGAACAAAAATTTATTAGAGGCCAATATAATTATTTTAAATAAAACAAAAATTATTTTAATTAAAAATATATTTACTTTTATCAAAACATAATCATTTAAATATATATATATATATATATATATATATATATATATTTATAGCAAAATATTATTATTTAAAAATAAAAAAAAATAGGAGATATTACAATTTCCTTAACAAAAATATCTGAACCAACTGCTACGTCACTTTTATTGCTAATTTGCAAGTTTGAGGTGGAATTACACAACGTCACCATTTTACACATATAAAGGTTAATATTCATCTTTTTAAGAAAAAAAAATTTCTATTTTTTTTTCTCCCTCTTGTCCTACTTTTTCTTCTTTCTTCTCTTTCTTCCTTCTGTCTTCCTCCACCATGAACCCGCCCCCAACGGAAAATGGTGAACGTCCCTTAATCTTGCTTTTGAACTCCTGATAGCTTATAGAGATATAAAATATTTCTTCTAACTACCGACACCTCCATTTCACAATCCCACTCTCATTTATGTGAAGCCAATTTACGTTCATTGACTTTCTTTGTTTTTTCTCTGTTCATCCTACCCATAGTGTCTACCTTCCTTTGGCCCTTTCGATAAAATTCCTTGACTATCTTTGTTCTTATCTCTGTTCACACTCCTAAGTAATTGTTTTATGACAGAAGAACATCGACTTCGGCTCAGAATGAAGTAGTATGCTCGGAAATGCCCTAATTACTCCCTCTTTAAAGCAAATGCGGAAGTTACTTTAGTTGTTAGTGTGGATGGTGCTGTGAGTTGTATTATAAGCAAATATGCAAACAAACAAATTTAAATTTAGTAACCAAGTGATGTGTGTAATGTTAAGAGTTTGAATTTGTAGACAAAATTGTGTAAAAAACACAATTTTAGAATTTTAATTAAATTAATTTTATATTTAAAAAAATATGAAAATACTCGTGACAAAAAAGAAGAAAGAATCCTCCAACACCATCTTTTCTTGGATTTGTAGAAGTTGAAACATTGTTGCTCATACTCTACCAGATTTGGCTAGAGATATTATCCGTAGGACTGTTTGGTTGGATTCATTACGTGAGTGTGTGGCTTCTACATATGCTTCTTAGTTTCTTTTAATAAAAGGCATCGTTTCTTTTTTTCTTTTTTAAATGTTGTTCCGTTCGGTCAAGCAACTTTTTTTCTTATAGTTTGGATTTGCAAATTTCATTTATTTATTATATATTAATTTCTACAAACTATATTTTTCTTTCTATAAATTTAGCCTGTAATTTAACTATAATAATTAGTTAATTAATTCACCTACTTTCAAAAACTAGAGATTTCGATAATTAATTTCTATTTCTTATTAGTGTACTGTTTATGTTAAAAAAAGTGTTTGTGGATTTGTTTACTGTTTGTGACACAAAAGTCTTGCATCAAAGCCACCGGTAATTCATAATTTATTGATTTTATGTTGTCCGGTGGCCTCATAAAATAACAAAACTAAAAATTAAGGAACTACTAAAAAATAAATTAGGAACTATATACTTATTTTAAAATGACAAATAGGTTTAATTTGATTGGCTGTACTGTGTCATTTCATATGTAACAGAAATTGATTGATTGTCATGTATTTACTTGCCAAATTAAATTTTATTATTGGCTTAAAATTTATGTAGTAGCAAATTTTTATTGGCTTAAAATTTAATTGCCTAGAATGACATTGCAAATACTTTCATTTGTGAGAGACTAGATTGAAAATACTAGATTGAAAAAATTATTTTGTAAAAGGTTGAATAAAAAATTCATCTATCTATTAGGGATGAAAATATGATTTTTGTATAAAGCTCTATCGGCAATGCCTAAGTTTGGCTAGTCATGTTTGAAAGAGAAAATATTATTTCTTTTTTTATAAATTTTTAAAATAATTTATATATTTTGAAGACAATTTATTTTCAATGTTCATGCATGTTTGGCAATAAAAAAATTATTCTAAATAACATATATACTTTACTGCTGTGATAAAAAAAAAGTAAAATCTTAGAGCTTAAGAAAAATAAAAATTGTTTTTGCCACAAAAATACGCTTTATAAAAATCAATAGATGTATGCTTTAAGTTATACTACTTTTTCATTTATTTCTTTGGGTTATTTCTTCTTCCAATGCATAAAATTTTCTAACTATGTTCGTTATTATCGAAGTCAAAATACTTAATTATAAAAAATAATTTATTGATAAGAAATTTCATAAAAAGATTTGTAGTGCTTTTCAGGTTTTATACATTTACATTTAAGTTTTAATTTCTTTAGATTTTAACTTTGTAGGAAACAAAAGAAATTAATTAAATTGTCGAAAATGAATTTTATAAATTACTTATTCATCCAAAAAGTATTGACATCAAATGATTTGATTATATATATGCTAATTAATTTTTACTACAATACTTTTATAATTTTATTTTAAAAATAAACAATTTTGAATTAAGCAAAAATTCAAAGTACAATCAAACAAAGCAATTATACTAAGATGGGGCACCGCAATTACGTACACAGAAATAATTAGCGCTTTGAACATAAAATATAGAAGATTTTGAAAAAAAATAAAAGCCATACCATTATACTAAAACGCAACAAAAACTCTGTTTTACAATTTGGTTGTTATACTGAATTAAATAGCGATTTATAAAGCAATTGACTGTCAATGCTTTAGTGCTTTCAGATCCAAACAAACTATTCATAGTCCATCAATGACCTCGTTTTTGGTTAAAGAATAAGAGAATGTAAATTTTTTTTTTTAATTTCTGAGTGACTAAAAGAAAAAAAGTTTTATCATAGTCCTCATCTTTCTCTCTAGCCCTAGCACCACCACAAGTTTTCTTGGTCAGCAGCACCCTCATCCTCTGTTTTTCTTTCTTTCTTTTTCTCCTCTTTAATCTTCTCATTTAATGATCACCTCTATTATTGTGTCTCTTTGGGGAATCATTTTTCTCTTTCCTTATTTGAATACAGAAAAAGAAGTTTCGTAAAAGATTTAATTCTTAATGAAAGTTGAGAGATTCATAACAATATTGGTAAACTAAAAAAAAAAAAAGGTAAAGATTTAACTTTCAAGGAAGATTGCTGTTTTTGACAGATTCTGGACAGTGAATAGAGATGGGCAACACAATAGCTGTATTGTTTTCTCAATCGATAGGATTTGAAAAACTTTCAATGTGCTGGCTCTGTCCACTAAAGTTTCCTTGTTAATGTTTGTTAACTTGAGTTCTTTTCCATAGTAATTAAGTAGGTTTCATCCTTGTATAAAGATGTTTATGGAGTCCATCTCTGCATGCATTTAAATACTATTTCATCTTTTAGTTTTTTTTTAATTTATTGTTCTTAACGTAGTTGTTTCTTGTGCACCTCTGTACTTGTATTACAGTTAAACTCCTTTATTTCATTATTTAATGAAATTATCTATATCGTGGCAAAAGAGAAAAGAAGATCTTGTTTCTGGGTAAATTGATAGAAATTCTTTCCAAAAAATTCTACTGAAGGCTGCACCGGTGGGAATTTTTTTTTTCAAACGAAAACTCATAAATATTGTTCATGCTCAACCCTTAAGCATAAGAGATTTAAGTAATTTAATCTAAATCTTGATCCTTAATTTTGTCATCTTATATCAAAAATAGAAAAATATTTAATTAGAAAACGTCATATGATGAATTAAAGTTAACTTATATATTTAATTAAAAAATATTAATTAATTATGGTAAACATTGAATTCATCATAAAAGGTGTTAAATAAAGGACCAAAAATATCCTTTTATTATAACAACTTACAGGCTTCCTTTTACAAAATCTCTTCGAAATCAAAATATGGACCTATTCTAATAATTCATGATCACTTGATAATAAGTTCTAGGTATATTAAGGAAAAAAAAGTCCTTCCAACAGCCAACAGCACCATTTCACACTCACACTCCCATTTATATGAAGCCAATTTCGTATCTCGACTCTCTTTTATTTTATTTTATTTACTTTTCATCCCACGCGCAATGCCTACCTGTTGAAGAGGATATGGATAAGATTATAGGTGGTTTATATCTTTCTGTTACTATCATTCATTTGTAATTTTAAAAACCCTAAAAGATAGAGATAAGAGTGCAGATATATAGGGATACGATGATATCAGCATGCATGTACATATATGAGTTAAACTATACAATGTAAATATGAGTTTTTACTGATTCCTTAGTTACCATTAACATGGTATCAGAGCTTTAATCTTCACGATCAAATGAACATGAAACTATTTCTCTAAATTCCTTATCCTCGTATATTCATAGTTTACCAAACACCTGTTTTTCACAATGTCAAGTAGCTCGGTCTTTCCTAGTACTACCCAGCCTCCCATCATTGTGAATCAAGACAGTACACCTTTTCCCATTACCCCTACACTCGATGAAGCTAATTACTCTTTATGGTCTCAGCTTATGGAAATGCGAATCTCCGCACGTAACAAGATGGGTTATTTGACTGGTGAGACAAAGAAACCCAACCTGGATGACCCTGCTTAGCAACATGGATTACTGAAAACCACAAAGTAAAGTGCTGGCTTATTGATTCAATGAGCCCATCCTTGATGCACCGTTTTGTTCAACTACAATCAGCAAAGGAAATCTGTGATGCCGTAGCAAGTACCTTCTACGATGGATCTGATGAAACCATCCTCTTTGACCTAAATCAGAAATCCTTCACCAGTAAACAAAATGGACGACTTTTATCTATATATTATAATGAACTTGTTGCTATTTTTTAGGAAATTGATCACCGAACGAAGCTTCAATCTGAAATAGTCACTGGTGTGGTGCAAGTACATACAGCCATGACTAGACTCCGCGTGAATATCTTTCTCAGTGGCCTTGATGCTGAGTTTGATCAAATTCGTGCTAAAATACTCTGAAAAGATCCTAAACTAGATCTTGAAAGTTCGTATGCACATGTCCGACGTGAACAACAACAACGTCTCACTATGAATCATGCATGTGTACCTGTGGAAAGTACTGTAATGCTAGCCAAACCATTTTCCCAAGGCTCAGCATCTGGACCCTCAAAAACTCGAAACCGTAAATCAGAGACACTGATGTGCACTCATTGTGGTGAAACGGGACATTCCAAACAACGATGTTATGAGATTATTGGCTACCCAGATTGGTGGGATTTGACCAAGAAACCTCGAAGGAAAATTGGAAGCAAAGTAATGCTCTCCTCTACTAAAGATCAACACCTTGCAGCTGGTCATGGTGTAACAGCTAATATTCCAACAGCTAGCATTGCTCTACAAAGCCAGACTGGTAAGGACTCATGTACATTACCTAACACAACATGGATAGTGGACACATGTGCCATAGACCATATGACAAAGGATGATAAGAATCTCATCCAAGTGATGCCTTCTTTCCAACCACATATCTCAACAGCTAATGGCAGTAAAGCAATTATTCATGGTCAAGGAACATGTCATCTGACCAATACTATATCACTGGATACAGTGTTATTTGTCCCTTCCCTGGATTATAATTTGCTATCAATTAGTCAACTAACAATAGCTTTATCCTACACAGTAACCTTTTGGCTCACTTTTGTGTTTTTCAGGACATCTCCACTCAGAGGATTCTTGTCTATGGTACTAGGCGGGACAAGCTCTACTATTTTGAAACTACAAAACCTCAGGGATTAGCTACTCATGGTCAAAGCAACAAAGATGCAGCTGACATATGGCTATGGCATCGAAGACTAGGGCAAGTTTCATTTAGTTACCTTAGGAAGTTAAAACCGCAGTTATTTTTACATTCAAATGTTTCTGATTTCCATTGTGATGTTTGTGAATTTGCGAAGAATCATCGTGTTCCCTATCTGTTAAGTTCAATGAAATGTTCAGAACCTTTTTTGGTAATCCACTATGATCTTTGGGGTCTAGCCAAGGTCTTCTCTTTTTCACATGCACGTTATTTTGTAACCTTCATCGATGAAAACACTCGGATGTTATGGGTCTCCCTACTTCATAACAAGAATGATGCATGTCAAGTATTTGAAGATTTCTACAAAAAAAATCCAAACCCAGTACAATCGTAACATAGCTGTCCTTCAAATCGATAATGGTACAAAATTTATTAATTCTTCCATGCAGGAGTTCTTACGCATGCATGGGATATGACATCAAACCTCATGCTCCTACACCCCTCAGCAAAACGGACTTGCAGAATGAAAAAAACGTCATATCTTAGAAGTGGAAAGGGCCTCCTTGTTTGGCATGAATGTACCCAAGATTTATTGGGAAGAGGCTGTTAAATCCGCTGCTTATCTCATCAATCGCACTCCTTCAAGTGTTCTCCATTTTCAAACCCCTCTTTAGGTGCTAACCAGCTCACTTAATACTCCTTCACTACCTAATTTGGAACTTCAGATCTTTGGTTGCACAACATATGTACATATACTTAAGGCTCTAAGAAGTAAGCTAGACCTTTGTGCACGACGTTGTATTTTTGTGGGATATTCAGAGTTTCAGAAGGGTTACAGGTGCTATGATCCTCAAGAGAAGAAGTTATTCACCTCTCTGGATGTCTCATTTGATGAGTCCAAACCCTATTATTCTGCCTCTCACACCTCTCTTCAGGGGAGAGACCACTAAATGAAAAAAATGTGCAAGAGGCAATACAGTTTAATGCCCTGGAAGAACTATAAAACTTGCATGAAGACTTTGTATTTGACCTCCCTATCTCTGTGACTGAAGGTATGGTAAATGTTAATCCACATACAGATGATACTGCGGGCTCAAACACAGAAGATGAGCTGCTACCTCCGCCTATACCAGTGCCATTCGAATCCTCCTCCACACGAGATGTCCAGGTAACATCTAATACTAATGGTTCTATAGATGATTGTGACTCTATGAATATGCATGACCTCGATAATCCTACCTTGGAAACTAATTAGGAAACACTCAGAGTATCTCAAAGAACAACTAAGGGCATACCAAAACAGCAATATGAACCGACTCTTAAAACTCATAGTAAATATCTTATATCTAACTACATGTCTACTCAAAGGTTGTCAGATACCTATGCACTTGCTACTAATCAAATTTCCAGCATTCGAATACCCACAAATGTGCAGGAAGCATTGCAAGATGTTGAATGGAAAAACGCCATGAATGAAGAGCTCACAACACTTCAGAAGAATTCTACATGGGATCTAGTACCATTTCCAGAAGGGAAGAGGCTAATTGGATGCAGATGGGTATTTACACCTAAGCTCAATGCGGATGGCAGCTTGAACAAGTATAAAGCAAGGCTTGTAGCAAAGGGATACACACAGAAATATGGCATGGACTATGACGAGACATTTGCACCCGTAGCCAAAATCAACACCATTCGTATACTATTGTCGTTGGCTGCCAATCAAGGATGAAGTTACAACTAGATGTGAAGAACGCCTTTCTTCATGGAGAACTGGTAGAGGAGGTCTACATGGACGTACCTCCAGGGATTGAACTTCATCTATGTTACTGGTATATGTGGATGACATGATCTTGACAGGAGATGATGTACAGGAGATTGACACCCTCAAGAGGTATCTCACCATAAAATTCGAAATGAAATACTTAGGGTCTCTCAAATACTTTCTCGGCATTGAGGTAGCAAGATCAAGACAAGGTATTTTCTTATCCCAGAGGAAGTACGTGTTAGACTTAATAGCTGAGATAGGAATGTTGGATTGCAAGCCCGCTGAAACACCAATTGAAATGAACCATAAACTAGTCATATACCCTGATCAAACTCCCGCAAACAAAGAACAGTATCAGAGATTGGTAGGGAGGCTGATTTATCTGTCACATACAAGGCCGGATATTGCCTATGCTATAAGTGTAGTAAGCCAGTTTATGCACTCTCCTAGTGAAGATCACATGAATGCAGTATTTAGGATACTAAGGTATCTGAAAAGTGCTCCAGGCAGGGGATTATTGTTCTCAAAAAATAACTCAGTAAAAGTGCAAGGCTACACGGATTCAGATTGGGCAGGAGATCAGACTACACGAAGATTCACTTTCGGGTACTTTGCTTTTGTGGGAGGAAATGTAGTATCTTGGAGAAGCAAAGAACAAAAGGTGGTTGCAAGATCAAGTGCAGAATCAGAATTTACAGGAATGGCACATGGAGTCTATGAGCTTCTGTGGATCAAAAGTATTCTAGCAGAGCTGGGAATCACACACTCAACCTATGGATCTTCATTGTGATAATAAGGCTGCAATAGAAATTGCTCAAAATCCAGTACAACATGATCGAACAAAGCACGTGGAGGTAGATAGACATTTTATTAGAGAGAATTTAGATAGTGGCATGATCTGGTTCCCGTTTGTACAGTCTCAATATCAACTGGTAGATATTCTTAACAAAAGGAGTATCAACCAAGAGCCACCATGATGTCATTGGCAAGTTGGGCATGATAGATATCTTTGCACTAACTTGAGGGGGAGTGTTGCAGAGGATATGGATAAGATTATAGGTGGTTTATGTCTTTCTATTACTATCATTCATTTGTAATTTAAAAAACCCTAAAAGATAGAGATAAGAGTGCAGATATATAGGGATACAATGATATCAGCATGCATGTATATATATGAGTTAAACTATCCAATGTAAATACAAGTTTTTACTGATTCCTTAGTTACCATTAACACTACCTCCCTTTGGCCCTTTCGTCTGCACTGAACTGTTGAAAGTTGAAAAGTCAATCAAATTAAAAAAAGAGTATAGTCTACTATCTATAATTTGATCCAAAATTAATGGGATTTAAGTCAATCATTTTTCTTGTAATTTAGAATACTTTATTCATCTTTATATAATTTATTTTTGTTCACTTACTATTCTAAATTATATTTTGTGAAAATTTATTTCACTTGTACTTAAATAATTTTATAACAAATTGCAAATATTTTTTTTGGTCAAAGGTAGTTTAATTTCATCCATGAAAATGAGAAAAGGTAAGTGATTCTCACAAAATATAAGAGTTGTGGAATTTATTTTAACTACTACATATTCTGCTTAAATCACAATCACAAAAACTAAAGATAGTTGAGTAGTAAAAAATAAAATACAAAAAACTGTATCATAAGGGAGTTTTTATCCTTTTTGGGTAGACCACTTTTCCGTTTGCTTTCTTCATCTTGCAAATACATAAACCATTGGTTAAAACCTGTTTCAGGATTAAACTGGTTTAGTTCCAAACTTCACTCAATAGTTAATAATTTCGAGGTTAGAAAGATAACTGACTTGAGATGGAATGCTTCCATCTAGCTTGTTATTTGATAGCTTTAGAGTTGTAAGAGCTTTCCAGTATCTGGCAGTATATTTCCAGATTTTTTATTATGTGATAGGTCTAAATTTTGCAAGAGTTTTAGTTTTTCTATCTTATAATTTACGGATGCTGTGATTTGATATGAATGAATGTAAACTTCAGTCGAAATGACCAGTGAGAAATTTTTTGGAAAGTTTTAAGAAAATTAAATTTACTAGATTTTGTAGCTCTTGACATTGTCCAACAGCAAGTTATTTTTGGAACTACCCTTTTGAAATCTTTGGTGACTTGGGTGTGTCCTAATACTTTAGAACAAGGAGGGTTTGTAAAAAAGAAGAAAAACAAAACTCATGACTGTGCAGTTTATGGTATTTTGTAGTTAGATTGGTTGAAAAGGAATGCCCGCAACTTTAATATATCTTTGTCATTAAATATGTTACGGGATAGAATTGTGTAGAGGCCTTCTCTCTTGTTCTCTCCACACGAATTATGTAAGGAAATCACTATTTTTGACTAAATAAAATGACAAAAATTAATAATTAATGACTAAATATTTGAATGAATTATGTTTTCTATAACTGTAAAAATTAACGTTGTAACTTTTAATAACTACTTATAAGTTTAACATAATTAATTATTTCTATTAGTTTAATTAAATAATAAAATACTGATAATAAATAAATAATAAAATAAAAGGGCCATTGATTTATGGAGATGACAATTATACTCATGGATACTTTCAAATTTTACCTGTTGAGTCTAGGTATGATTAATGATCAAATGGGATGTGTTGGTGTCTATTAACTATTTGAAGATGAAGTTGCTCTTTTGAAATTTGTTCGAGTAGTTGGTTTGTTTTGAGTCATGTGGATAGGTTGGATTGCCCCTCCACAGTTTCTTTTGCCAAATTTTTTAATTTTTTAATATAACATTAATAAAAGAGTACCTACTCATATTTTTCTTTAATTGCCAAATTTGAAGACGAGGTCATAATTTATTTTCTTGCTCAATTGTATTAGTAGTCAAGTCAATGTGCCCTTTCCACTAAAGTTAACATCCAAATTGTGAGCAACCTGTGATTTGGGCACTATGATTAAGTTTCGATTTTGAAAATTCCAAATTGTGAACGCCAAAAGCTAAGACATCATTTTCAGGAGAACAGTCTGTCGGGACTTAGGAAAGGCCCCAACTCCAAACATACACATAGTTTTCTTAAGTAGAGGTTGCACTTTAGATTATTATAAAATGCAGAATTAATAATTGTTAATGACAAAATTAATTATTTTAAATTTATATACTTTATATGTAAATTCCTAATAATTTATGAATGCCTCAAAATTTACTTTCTGCTCTCTATAATGCATCTGACACTTTAGAAGAGTCAAATCTTTTGTGAGAATTGTAACTGATACTGGGCAAATTAATTATAGGAAGCTTTGACGACATACAACGTTTAGGGTGAAAACTATTTCAATTATCATTAGTCTTATAAATTCAAATTAGTTTCCAAATATAATAATTGTGAATGGTGGATTTTTTGTATCTTTAATGAAATAATATATTTTCTATGAAAAATTCTATTATACACATTGTATATCCGTATCCCAGCTAATTTTGTAATGAACGAGCACAACTAGCATGAAGACTTTAAAGCAATGGAGATTCGGAGCAAAGAAAACATAATATCAATTATTTGCAATATGAGCTTTTGCAGGAACCTGTAATCCACCAGAACAAACCACTTGAAACTCTCCTAGCTTTTGTCTATACAAAATATATGTCCTGAGTAATCAACTGCTGGAGTGAAATATCATTAAATTGAACATGCAAAAGCATCTTGGAAAATGGAAGTTCTTGAGTCACTTGCTGCATTGATGGCCGAGATCTCGGCATGCGACGCAAGCATGCCAATACTGTTTTGACTAAAAGAACCACATCTTATGGATCTTTTTGCAAGGGAAGAGGGAGACGTGAGTCTAAGATATCTTTCAACATTATGTTATTAGTACAAGTCTTTGACAAAGATGAGATCAACTCTCTAGGATATCTTCCCATAATTGTTTCTAATGCCACCACTCCGAAACTATAAATATCGCATTTTTCAGTCACCCTCATTGTGTATGCAAGTTCTACAATAACACAAGAATCAAGAAATATTGTCAAGGAATCATTTTCATAAATTAATTTAAACTCAATACAAGGGTAAAAAATGAGAATAAAAATGTTCATCTGGGGCAACATAACCATAGGTACCAACAAGTAGGGTTTGATTTGAAGAATCAGAATCTAGAAGTCTGGCTGTGCCAAAGTCCGCGATGTAAGCTTCCAATTTTGAGTTCAACAAAACATTGCTACTAGTTATTTCTCAATGAATAATTGTAAGACTACAATCATGATGCATGTAAAACAATGCTGATGCTATTCCTTTAACAAGGTTCACCCTAGTGGTCCAGTTCAATTCTTCAGCTTC
This sequence comes from Gleditsia sinensis, assembly GCA_037074535.1. Taxonomy (NCBI): domain Eukaryota; kingdom Viridiplantae; phylum Streptophyta; class Magnoliopsida; order Fabales; family Fabaceae; genus Gleditsia; species Gleditsia sinensis. The sequence goes on along the minus strand of CM073469.1, from coordinate 16,772,953 downwards.
AACATCATTATTCAAGACATAAAAAAGGCTTCCTCTTTCCATGTATTCATAGATGAGAAACATGCATTGATTGTGTGTACAATAACCATGAAGTTTCACAATGTTGTGATGTCGAATTTTAGTCAACATCTTGATCTCATTGCAAAAACTCTTGGCAAAAGATGGGTCTTGAGATTCGCTTCTATGAAATTTTTTCAAGGCAACAATCCTCCCACTAGGAAGTGATACCCTATAGACAGTTCCATAAGCACCAGTTCCAATGCAATATTTGATATCAAAATCTTTTGTAACTTTGATGATGTCTTCATATGCAATTTTACCATCATAATTCCATATTGAGAATATGTCTCCATTCTTTGCTACTCTTGTCCCTTATTCTTTTCTCTTGTTTGAAAATTGAGAAAGGATCAAAGCCCCAACAAACAGGATGCTAAAGAAAATGGTCAAAGGGAGAATGATCTTCAAGAAATACTTTAGCTTTGCAGATGGAGTGGAGGTAAGGTAAAAACAATTCTTAAGACCATGTAACTCCTTATTAACTTCCAATTCGCAATGAGGAAAAGAGCAATAAATGTCTCTTGGGACATAGCCATTAAGATTGTTGTATGAAAAGTTGATGTAATCTAGTGTACCAATGTGTCTAATTTCTAGAGGTATGCTACCAGATATTTTATTACTTGATAGATCAACACTTCTGAAACATTTTAAATTTTCAATTTCTTGTGGTATACTACCTAATATTTCATTGCCTGATAGATTGATACTTTCCAACCATTGTCAATTTCCAATTCCTCGGGGTATGCTTCCATATATTTTATTACTTGAAACATCTAATATTCTCATAACTTTTAAATTTCCAATATTAGAATGTATGAAACCACTTATTTGATTTGACTGAAGGTGAATATAAGTCAAATTATAAGTTCGTTCATACAAAGAGAGAGGAATAGGGCCATGAAGATTATTGAAACCAAGATGCAGCGTCATCAAATTGGATAAATTTTCCAATTTTAAGGGAACGGAACCACTAATTTGGTTGAAACCAAGGGACAAATATTCTAGATCAGTTAATTTTCCTATGCTTGATGGAATATGATCAGAAAGTTGATTGATGGATAGATCCATATATATGAGGACGTTCATATGATCCAAGAGTGAAGGAACCACACCACTAATAAAATTGTTAGAAACATCAAGTTTCTCTAGTTGAGTGAGATTTGCAAGAGTGGTAGGTAACTCACCAATAAGGTTGTTATTGGACAAATTCAAATAATTGAGCTTTTGAAGGGATCCAATCTGGGTTGGAATGCTTCCCGCCAGCCCCATTCCACTAAGTTCCAGATACTCTAAACTGGGGAATGCAGTCAAAGTTGATATCTCCAAACCGAGGTCGTGAGAAAAATTCGTTCGAGCTATAGATCGCAATAATGCTTCCAAATTTATTGCAACTAATACTGCTCCATTGACATGAATTCGAGAAATTGTGGTCTCTTCTATTCCACCATTGGCTCTGTCGACGCATAGCTTTTTCCTCCTCTTGTACGTTTCTTGTAGGGCATGGTTGTCGCATTTGGAAACAAGGCAAAGGTATGCCACAATTGTAACAGTATTACTACCCTTTCTGGAATGGAAATGTTGCAGACTGCCATCTATAGTTTTTGAAATGACAAGTGTGATTGATTATTGCAATGAAAGATTGCTAAATCAGAGACTTTATAGACAAAGGTAATTGGCAATACAGAATAGAAAAATGCACACCACAGTTAATTTTCGATACTCTTTTTTGCAATTTCCTGGAAATTTCATGAGGGTCCCAAATCATTAATCATTAACGCGTGAGGTGGGCACAATTAAATATTTGAAACTGACTTTACTTTGAGGTTAGCTCAAGCAATTGGAAAGATATGATTTATGCTCCTTCGGTGTTAAAAGAGAGCTCACTTAAATTGAAACGTATAACTAGTTTATGAATATGTTGGTATCAAATAAAATTAAACTAATTATATAATAATTTTACTTTTATTAAATAGATATTATATAATAGTGGATAAATTGTTAAAATCCCTCTTGAGAGTAATAATATCAAATTGAAAAGTAAAAATGGGTTGTATTATCCCATTACAAGAAAATTTTGATTTAGCAACCGTATTGCTAAAGTTCATAGTTATTTATAGTATTAATTTATTGGTTCAACTGTAGTTAAACTAGTTATAAAATATTTAATATATTTTTTAAATTACAAAATATAATATATTTAAACTAAAATACATAAAATTACTTAAATAATACATTTAAAATAAAAATAATCAAATAATGGACACTAATATATTGGAAATTTTATGAATAACTTTATTATATACAAAATTTCATATCATTAATACTCAATGGTCAATAATAGTTACTAGAATATCATTTTTCAATTACAAAAAATTAAAATACATGTATAATTATCATTAATTTAATAAATTAATCAAAATAACATTATTTTGATTTAAAAATTCAAAAATAGTTAAGAAGTGTAATTTTAATAAATAAAAAATAAAAAACTTTCAAATCAATCTGATTCACGAATTTTCTTACCAATTTTGACTGGTTCGCGGGTTCTTTAAGGGTTTTTCACTTATTGATTTTAAGGGTCAAATGATAATTCATTTATGCTTTCTGTGACACAAAAGTATTGCATCAAAGCCAAAATGAAGAAGCTGATAATTCATAATTTACTGATTTTTAGTTTTCCGTTAGGGTCATAAAAAAGCAATAATAATTCAATTATGCTGTTATTATATCGCTTTTAAATCTAAACAAAAATATTCAAAGTCTACTGATAATTGTCTTGGTCTTTTATAAAGTTTTTTCCAGTGGCACTGGACCACACAAAACTTCATGGAAAGTATCATCACAATTCACCTTCAAAGAAACTAAGGGGAACTTCCCATGTGACTCTGCTCATCAACCCATAAAACAAGAAAATGAGATATTATTCTACATTCATGCGTAGAGTGGTCCCAAACTTGGCCTATCAGTAATTAATGCGTAATGACCAATGAGTCAATGACTAACGTGTGAGATGGGCAGAAGAATGTGACTTTGCCTGTTTCTCAAAGTTCTTAGTCATCAATTATTCATTGTGTGTAATAAGCAATAAGATATAGGCCCTGTTAGCCATAGATTCTTTGGTGCAATATAATTTGACCATGCTTCTAATTTTTTTTATTTTTAAATTTTTTTTAATTTAAATAGAGTTAATTTCAAAAAAAAGTACTGTAAGAAAGTAGCATTTTGTTTTTGTAATATATTAAGGTTTGGCCAATCGAAAAACAAAGTGCTTTTTACTATCAAATTGCTAAAAAGGACGTGCTTAAAATTATCTTGTAGCTAATATCAATTTTAACCATATTGTTTTTGTAATATATTAAGGTTTGGACAAGTTAGTCATATTTTATATTGAGAGAGAATACTTTTATCCATAACGAAATTAATTTTCTACTTCAATGGATCCGCTACATATTGTGTTTTTTTCATTTCAGTAGAAAAGCTACTTGTGCTGAAATTTAAAAGCAGGTATGAGTCTTTGCCATAGGCTAGGCCAATTAGGCTTAGCTTAAACATAAGGACCCAAAAATTGATCTATAACACAACATCTAAATGACTGTAAAATCTCCTCTTATCTTTTGTTATTATTTCTTTTTCTAAACAAATTAGTTTATTAAGCTTCCTTTTCACTGTTTTTTCTATTAATCTTCTGTTATTTCTTTTTCATGCGTTTCAAAATTGTCATAGATTTGGCCTACCATGGTATAATTAAATTCCATTTTATTAAGAGTGCTTCAGATCAAGTTAGGCTAGTGTTTGAAAAGCTGCAGAAATATACACTTCTCTTAATTCTTATCACAACATCAATTCTTGATTCATTAAATGGTAGGTAGAACTGTCATTCAAGACCACAATAAAAGGCAGCATGAAAACATCAATAAGGGTTGGGTGTAGTGGTAAACAAGCTACTTTCTCAAAGTGAGAACAAATTTAATCCTTAGAGAAAGAACTTATTGTTGAGAGGTTCTCTTCATCGAAAATTTTTCAGTCATGTCAGTGTGTATGAAAAATCTTCAGGTACCCCAAAAGATGAAGGAATGTTGAAAACAAAATTAGTACTTTATTTAGTTTCAAATTAAATGCTCAGTATAATTTAATTTGTTAATTAACAAAGTAGAGTTACTAATACAAAAAATGACAATGCTGGTCTAATCTCAATTAGATGCTGCCACTTTAGCTTATGAAAACCCTATTTATTGAATTATCACTTATTTTTTAGAATGGGCACTGGAGTTGAGCATTAATTGAAGGGGCTTCAACTCGGAGGTTTACAGCATAGAAGAATAGTCATAATTCATTTACGCTTTATGGCTTTAGAATCCATACAAAAATTCAAAGTCCAACCCGCAGAAAAAAAATGTGTGAAAGAGGACAATATCTGTCTCTGAATTAAATTATTTCTCTATTTAAAAGATGTGAAAATATTCGTATGAACAAAAAAAATTTCAAAGTCCACTATTAATTAATGGCCTTTGTTGTAATTACTAAGTGCATGAGATGGGATAAAATGTAGAAAAATATAGTGACTTAGCTCGTAAACCGAAAAGCAAAAAGTGACTTACTTCAAAAATTGGTCCCATAAATTTATCTAGAATTGAATACTCAATAAACTTGGCCTTAGACATGGGGTCTATAAAGATGACATATATGGGTAGTCATTGTATATATGATAGCATACCATTTTAATTTAATTTAATTTAATTAAATAAGTTGCTGAATAAGTGAAAAGAAAAGATGACATATATGGGTAGTCATTGTCTATAAAGATGATATATATGGGTAGTAATTATTCATTCCTTTAAATTAGTCGATCGAAGCTTCATATCTGTTTAAAAGAAAAGAATAATTCTAAAAGTTTTGAATAAGTGAAAAGAGAAAAATTATTCATTAATTCTTGCAAAAGTTGAGTCAGTCATATCCTCTATGTGGTCCAATATTGGTCATAAGAAGAAAAATGTTCCCCATACTCCAGCTACGGATGTCCAAATTCTAAAACACGAGGCCCACAAAATTCGTGCTTCTTGTACTTCGAAAACCAAATAAATATCTTCACATCTTGATCACTCTTAAAATACAGTAATTATGGGTAGTCATTGTCTATAAAGATGACTTATATGGGTAGTAATTATTCATTCCTTTAATTTAGTCGATTGAAGCTTCATATCTGTTTAAAAGAAAAGAATAATTCTAAAGTTTTGAATAAGTGAAAAGAGAAAAATTATTCATTCTTGCAAAAGTTGAGTCAGTCATATCCTCTATGTGGTCCAATATTGGTCATAAGAAGAAAAATGTTCCCCATACTCCAGCTACGGATGTCCAAATTCTAAAACACGAGGCCCACAAAATTCGTGCTTCTTGTACTTCGAAAACCAAATAAATATCTTCACATCTTGATCACGCTTAAGATACAGTAATTTTTTAAATATGATATTTTAGAAATTTGTTTTTTTATTTTAATTTTTTAAAGACTATCTTGTCTTACAAAATACTCTCATATTAACTTTATCAATATATCTAGCTGTTTGGCCTAAACCAAGACTTCACTGGTTGCTAATTACTCACTTGACCTAGATTGATGCACCAAATTTCATATAAATTAGAGATTTATTGTTTTTAAAAATAAAGTGAGGCGAAAATTTTTTGAGTAATATTTGGTAAAATGTAGAGTGCTAGATTAGATTAAGTAAACTCATGATTTGACTAAGTAAATAAATTTGTTAATAGTGTTAATTTGAAAAACAGAATAATAATTAGAGTATTTAAATTACAAAATTAAATTTTGAAGAGTACGTCAATGAAAGCAGACACTACTAAACAGAAAGTGTTCATCTTGCTCTTATTAACGACAAATCCAAAGAGATTGCAATTACTGAAATTTAATTAAGTAAATAGAAAGGTTCATCTTGCGCTTATTAAAGACATGTTCAGAGAGACTGCAATTACTGAAATTTAATTGAGGGAGTATTTATAAAGAAGATTCAAAATTAATTAAAGAGGTATTAAACACTACGGATCAAACTGATTAGTTTAATTGAAAAATTAAGGAATCAGTTTTTCTATCGATTTGAGTTAACCTTTAAAACATTTAACAAAATGTAGATGAGCAAAAAAAAAACGAAGAGCTGATTTTATTTTTTTAATATCAATGAACATATATATATAATGATTATTATTAATTATTGAATACTGTATCATATAAAAGTGTAACCTTTTTTATATAAAATGGAGTGATTTATTTTAGTATATATTATTTTTTATTTTCATATTAAAATATTTATATATTATGTTGAATGATGAATAAAATTAAAAAAAATATGTATATATCGACTTGGCCGTAGTCAAATTAGAGAATTGTGAATTATGTTCTTTAATATTCAATAAATATTGCTATAAAATATTGTAGAAGTTAAAGTAAAGGAATATAATCTGAATCGTGTTGAAATTTAACATTTGAAATCACGCTTTTTTTGCTCTCCCTCTCTTTTACTCATTCCCGTCACTCTCTCTCTCTGTTCATCATATCCAACTTGGATTCATGTAAATCCCCAAGTTTTTCATTGATATATAACCTTCTTTCACATACTGCCTTCTCCAAAAATTTAAAATTTACTTTAATTGAGAAATGAGAACAATAAAGATCAAAGTTATGACTACTTAGTCATAAAAAGGTTATGATGTTATGTATGTCAAAAATCCACTTCAAATTATATCCTTAAACTTGATTTATTATTTATATCCTTAAACTTAATTCTCCCCACTTAAAATTTTCAGATGAATCATTCTCCCCACTTATCCATAAAGAACTGGTCTTCTTCAGGTTTGGTTTGTTATTTATATCCTTAAACTTGATTCTTATTATGTGCTCTTATAACAGATAGAGCGTAGGAGCAAGAGATGATATATGGAAGAACACGACACAAAATAGAATTCAATAGGAAATAGTACATTCATAGGTCAACACTGTAGGAGCCAAAGAAAAATAGAGTCAAAACCGTAAAAAGTAAAAATAGTCTCTTCTTTATAACTATATAATGGATATGTTAAATATAAGATAAAAATGTAGATGAGTTTTTATTGGAACTTTGAAACATCAAGTGCATGGTACATTCAAGAAGAAATATGGGCACATGGCACACTTATTCCAAGTAAGATCCGGTATATAATTATCTTTTTGGGATTATTAATTGAAACTGATTTGGTATTTTGGTGTTTTGTCAAGTCTAAAGAGACCAAAATGTCTCCGTTTCTGCACCATCTTTTTGGTTTTCATTGAACATAGCAAACAAGAAGGTCTCTATAGGCCCGTTAGACTTCTTTGGAGTCCCACTGGCCTTGGCATGATTAATCAAATTCTGATAGTAAATGCCTGCATTTTCAACTGTGGCTCCATCCCCACCTTCTAATGGCCACCCACTTTCAGATACAACAATTTGCAAATCGGGTGCGCCTATTTTCTCTAGAGCAGCATATACAGAGTCCACCATTGCATCAAAGAGGTTTTCGTACCCTGCATCGTTTGTTCCATGTTGATTAAACAAAGCATTGTCAAGACTAACGCTTTGTTGGTTATTAGCATAGGTAAAATAGGGGTAAATATTGGCAAGAAGTGGTGACCCGTGATCAACAAGGAAGCTAACAATGGGCTGTATATATGGACTAGCACTGCCAGTGAAAGCACCATCATTGCGCGGGTACGGATTTTCTATCAATGTGGCGTCTATTGCTGTGGAGACCTTGATTTGGGCTTGTAAATTTGCTGCAGAAATTGCATTCTGAATATTTTGCATAGCAGGTAGTATATAATTTGCTTCAGAATCACCAGGATGAATTTCATTTCCAACAGCAATGTACTTGAATTTGACATCTGATGAGTAGGCTGCTACGTACTTGTTGACCCAGTCTGTGGCAGTTCCAGCATCAGTGAGAGACTGAAGGGTTTCCATAGCCACATCAAGAATCACCTCTATGTCTGAACCTCTGAGGGCTTGAATGGCTTCTTCATCTGGATAGTATATTCGCATCCTGCCAATTCCATTGGATTTATATAAATCCACAACTTGCCTACTTGGTAGATTATCTCCTTTTACCCATAACAAACTCCTATAGATTGTGCAGCTGCGTATATAATATGGAACCTAGGGTGAGTGAGATCCACACATGAAGTACTAAGTTTTTGACATTGATTATGATAAATTAAGGTTTCATTAAATTTTTGGTCCCTATCATTGACCTAATTTTTAACTTGATTCTCGCAAAATTTTTTTTTTTAATCTGAGTATTTACAGTTTAAATTGCTCCCAATTGGGTCCCTGACATAAAGATTAAAAAAGATTCAAAATTGTAAGGACTCCATTAAAAAAAATGTAGGGATATAGAGAGTGACTAACTGGAAATGGCAAATAATTATGTTCAAAACCAATGTGCATCTTTAGAGAGAGAGAGAGAGAGAGAGAGTTTATGTAAACCTGTAAAATGAAGCCCAATGGACGATGTTAGTACAAGAAGCAGTATTATGGCAGACATGGCGATACTGCTTTCATTAGAACCGTGTAAGTATGTTCTTATCAAAATATATATCTAATACGCGTTATATGATCTTCCTAGAACTTACATTTATATATCAAAAATTTTGGAAGGCATAACGCCAATAAATACCAAAGAGCAAATACTTGCAGCTCCGCCAATCACTCCATGGAAGTTTGATTGACTTTGAATTCTTGGCTTTATAATGTAATAAGACGATTTTGATTCTTCTTCCTTCTGGACCAGTTAAGCTGCCTAAACGTGAAGGAACCGTTCCAAGTTCTTAAATTGATATTAATAGTTACTATTCTACTAAGAGTTATTATACTTTGTAATTACTTTTTGTTTCCATTTTCCAGTTAAAAGATAAATTTACGAAATTATAAAGTAAAAGCCAGCAACTGTTAGACTTAAAGAAACAAGAGAAAAGGGTAAGGAAAAACCTCGTATATACATGTATAAGCAGGAAAGACCTCGTATATACATATTAGAGTAAAATGCTTTGTTATTACCTTTTGCTTTAGGTGTTTTTATCAACAACTCTTCCCTTAAGCAAAGTTAATAATCATTTTATGTTATGTGGAATCATTCACTTATCTCTGATTCTGGGTTGTAAGAAGGTAATATAATTTCATTTAACATGTTCATTGATTTTACTTCCAAATCTCCCTTGAGCCATGGAGATTCACAATGTTTTGATGACGAATTTCTGTTATCTTGACTTCATTGCAGAAAATCTTGTCAAAAGATTGGTTTTCACATTCCATTTTGTGAAGCTTTTTTAATGCAACAATTCTATTACTAAAAAGTAGTGCCTTGTAAACACGACCATATATAAACACCCGTTTCAAAGCAATATTTGCTTTCAAAATCTTGGAAAATTTGTATTTGTCCCTCTAATCTTTACCTAATTGTAATTTTTCTCTTAATTTATTAATTTTTGCAATTTATTATGTAATTTATCCGTGAACTTCAATGCAATATTCTTAAAAACGCATTGGTCATTGAACGAGTAAGAGCAGTGATTCATAGTTATTGAATTGTAGTCAAACTGATAATAAAATTATATATTTTTTAGTTTTATATTATATAATATATATTTAAAATACGTAACATAACAACTAAATAAATAAATAATATACAATGAAAGTAATCAAATAATAAATACATATACATTTGAAACATCACTAAACAACTTCTTTAAAAAAAAACTCCACAATTTTACATAAAATAATGCTCAATACTAAATAAATATGGATTAATAGTCATTGCAACAATCATAAAAAAGTAAAATAAAAAAATCGCCATTTATATTATTTCTATTAATTAAATCCATCAAATGACATTAAATTAAAATATGTATGACAAATATATCACACTATTATCATTATAATCTTCAAGTGATTCTAATGACTATAGTAAATTTTTCATTGTCAGTATCTTTAATAAATAATAAAGCAAGATTGATGTATATCATGTATTCAAATAACACTTGAGAATTTAATATAAAAAATTTCACAATATGCTAGTCATGATAAAAATTTAATATAAACTTTCTACCTAAATGTAAGTTCAAATTAAATAAATATAATAATTTTTGTTTCTAAATTTGGTTAATTGTTTTAAAATTTTATTGATATGCTTGAAGAAGTTAAACCGAGCCATACTTCTTTCAACATAACTTGTAATTTGGGCACTCGATATTGAACATTGAATGTGTGGAAAAATATTGTGACTTATCTCCTCAACCCAGAAACAAAAAATGACTAATTTCTTATTCATAGATTGGTCCCAAATCATTAATCTTCAACACGTGAGATGTGCAGAATTGAATATTAAACAGTAGGAATTATGAGAATATTCAATAAAACTGATCTTAAACTTTTTTTTCTCTAACAGTGACACATATGGTTAGTCATTATATATATAATATAGCATACCGTATGTTTTAATTTAAATAAATTAAATTAAATTAGGTAAGTTGCTGGCTTTTATTTTGATACAATTATATTTATAAAAAAAAGAAACATTGTTCATTCCTTTAAATTAGTTGATTGAAGCGTCATATCTGTTTAAAGAAAAAGAATAATTCCATAAAATTTGAGTAAATGAAAAGAGAAAAGAAATTATTCATCCTTGCGAAAGTTGAGTCAGTCATTGCCTTCACGTGGTCCAATATCATATGTTAAAATTAGTTATCCCCACACTATCTATCTTCAACTTCCAAAACACGAAGCCTTTAATCGTGTTTCTTATATTTAGAAAACAATTTTATCAATATCTTGTTAGGATCAAGCATCTATCATTGCCCACCAAAAATTAATGTAAGGGTATTTCTATATAATTTTTCAAAGCCGCATTAAGTCTGTGGGTTTGCACCCATTAAAGGTACTATAGGTAGGAATGTTAAGCTCAAGAATGTTAATTAAGGGAAACATTGGCCCAATAAAGCATTTTATCTCCCCCTTCCCCTCTCTAGTGACATCCGGGATCTTTGAACCTGTAAACTTGCTTTGATATCACTTGTTAGAATTAAGTGTCTACCACTGCACCATAAGTACAATATAAGTAAGGGTGTAATTTTATTTACTCATAATTTCTCAAGACCAAATTAAGCCTCTACAAGAGAATACGCTTTTAGCCGCTGCTAAAAGTCTAAAAGTTGCCACTGATGACTTTTAGTGGCAACTTTTTGTCCCCACTACCCCGTCACTGAATATTTTACTTGGTCGCCACTAAAAATTTACTTTCAATGGCAATAAAAATCACCATAGGAAGTGTAATTTTAGTGGTGACTTTAATCGCCACTAAAACTTCAAATTATATATTATTTGATATGTTCAGTGGCAACTTTAGTCACCACTAAAAGTCTAATATTCAATTTCTTTCATATTAAATTTTTATTATTAAAATTTATATATGTTAATTTTGACAAACAAATTAAATAATTAAAAAAATGGAATTGAAATATTAGTTATCTTGCAAAAATCATAATAAAAAAAATATAATTTTTTATTTAAATTTATATTCAACTACAATTAGTTCAAATACAAATATTCAAATTAATGTAACTAGTTACATTTCAAGAAGAAAAAAAATAACAATTTACAAACAAAATTAATTAATCCTAACACAATAAATTTCCTTGCTGTATTCTTGGCCATAATTGGCAATAGATATTAAGTCATCAACATCTCTGTCATACATGTATACTAGGATTGGCATTCTACAAAAGAGGCCTCCTATTAATCCAACATAAAAAATGTGTATCAAAAATTTGTGTTAAGCAAGTTACAAAGACATAAAAAAAATATAACTTTTATTCATAGTTAATGATTATGTACTAGAAAACAAAACAAAGGACCAAGTCACTTAAATTCATCTCAAATACTTAGTAAGCTTGCTTAAAAACTTATTTCATAACTTATCAGTTTTTGAAGTGAGATCCAGCACAACATATTTATATCCCCCATTTTCATGATTGAGAAATAGCCTAATTTCATCATAATAAAAACTTATACTTTAAAAATAATTGAGAGTGATTTAGCCATGAAAATTTTGAATACTTTACAAAAGTTTCAAAGTTCAAACATCTATATTATCATTGTAAGAAAAAAAAAAGGAGATTTGATAATACATTTGGTAGAAGTAAAAATTATACTTGGTCAACTTTACCTGAAACATATCACCGCTAACTTTAGCATAAGTGAAATAAATCTTACTGAATCTATATCTTTTGTATGCCATTGATTAGAACCATGAACCCAAAAGAGTACTTGGTCAGGTTGCTGGAAACCTTCACAGTGACTAAACACATAATACAAAGTTGCATTGGAAGCAAAAAAGGCATGAGAAATTGATCCAAAGATAAAATTTATACCTCTTGTATCGAAGTATAGAGACTATCTGATCCTTTGACATGTGTGACAAAACAGTACTCTTTATCGAGCAGCAATCAATTTGAAGTTTCCAGAAAGTCCACTCTTCAAGAAATGAAAATAATTGTATTGTTTCTACCATTTTCTATTCATAAATGATAGCATAAAATCTGTTTCAAGGTACAAGCCTTAAAAAACGATTCAAAATGCATAAAAAATAATTAAAAAAAGGTTTTGAATTTATTTTTCAAATGTCCCTGAAATGCATCAAAATTCAGCCAATTGTCCTGAAAGTCCAAAACACATTAAATTCGCTCCAAAACAGGTGAATTTGAAAATTTTAATAGCCCATTATTTGCTATTAAGGCTTATTATAGTTTTGTTATCATTTAAACTCCAAAATGATTACATATAAAATACAGCTCTAAGCATTGCGCACCAAAAAAAAACAACGACTTCAAAACTTGCTTATTACATGCCAAAATAGACATAATTTAGAGGCCAAATAAACATATTAAATTTACAGCTGATAATGTATGAAAAAAGTCAACAAGGATAAATAAAAGGTATAATTACCTTAAATATTGCTGGGATACATAAAGATTCTTACCCTTGCTCCCTGCACATGCATCAAAACACAAAAGACTGATCATAAAACCATATAAAGATTTTTTCAACAAAATTAATAAACCTTATGTCCTAACAACTACCATTGATCTTGGTGGCAGGTTGGACTTCAACTTGGCACGTACCATACCGCTGTTACCATGAAGCCTGATAACCTTACCCCAAATGCAGCGGTAGTGGCTTCCATTCTTCTTCACCTTGTTCCAGTTCCAGAGTATACCAAACAGTCAGAAGTAATATATTAAAGAAAGAATTTAAGTTCAAAATTGTCAATTTGCATACATGCCCCAAAAAAGCTTCTACACATATGCCTCTCCAGTCCCTATTGCCTTCTTTTTCTCTCTTGGTAGCAAGGTTCCATTTTATCATTTGTCTAAAAACTTTTCCCATCACCACCTAATCTAAATGGTTTAACAACTGCAAGCTGAAAAAGGCTTATTTATCAAACCATTGCAAAACGTGAAATGGGAAAGCGAGATTCATTTAGTTAAGAAAAAAGATAAATAACGTCCCAAAATAATAACTATTAAGAATCTCTATCTATTCCTCTCTCCATGAACCAAAAACTAGAACTCCAGAACTGGGCTCAAAAAATACCACCAGGAATGGGTAAACTACTCAAGCAGTTTTTTGGGCAAAATGAATAACTGTGGCGCTGCAATACTGGTGAATGAAGAGAATAAAAAGGAACCGTTAGATCACAAACCTAACATGCTCTCCCTGACGGCCCTTCACCATTTTTGTTTCTTTGATGCAGAATCGGAGACCAATGGTTCATTGATCCCAAGGAAGCTCAGTGAAATCATTCATCCGATTGAGGGCTTTTATAAAATGGATCGAGCTTGTGGTTTAGGAGGATTCAAAAACTGAAATCAGTCACAAACCATTACTTTTTTGCCGAAAGTAACCGAAAAAAGAAGAAGCCAAAACCTTCTATTCACATCTAGAGAATAAGAACAAAAATTAAAAAGAGAAGGAAAGTGGGAGAGAGGAAAGAAAAACAAATCTGGAGGTGGCTGGCCATCGAGGTGGGGGTGGGCTGCTCGATGGGGGTGCCACTCGGAGTAGGCTAACTGGATGATGGGGGTTAGGGTTAGCTCTCTTCCAATGTGAGGCAGGCGAAATCTTGCATTTTACTGCAAAGGAAGCTCTCTGTTTGAGTGTGATAACTATAGAAATGGAAGGTTGAGGGTGCCATGCTTTCTTTTTCTTTTTAAATTTACTTAATATAGTTTTAAAGTTTAATTTTTTCCCCTAAAATACATGGATGCTATGCTTTCAAAATGCATTGGCGTGTTTTAGATCTTTTTCTTTTTTATATATTTTTAATTATTGTAATAACAGTGAAGCTTTTCTCACTTGTTTTTACTTCTTAAATATATATAATTTTCAGTTTTATTTTTTAAAATTTTACTTAATCAATTTTTTTTAAAAGATTAATTTATTTAAAAGAATATCTTTAGATTTATTCTATTTATAAATATTTAACACATTTTTGTGATAATCAAGAGTTACATAGTTTAAGTGAAGATATAATTAAGTTAAGTTTTTGTTTTAATTAGTTTAACAAATTTATTAAATTTTTATTAGTAGAGTTAATATAAACATATTTTTAAAGAGAAAATATTTTTTTAAGTAACGTGTATAACAAATTAAACTTTAAAAGTAAATTTAAATTAAAATAATTTAAGTAACATGTATGAAATAATGTTTTGTGTTTTGAAGCATTTTGGTGATTTAATTAAATTGAAATAAACCCATTGTTATTAAAATCACTTAAAAATATATTTAAAATATAAATATAAATATAAAAGAAAAAAATAAAATATAACAAAAATATGGATTTAAAATATCTAATATCCATATCTGGTAGACTATTCTCTAGGAAGAAAAAATCAATGTATAACTGTGGGCTTTACATTCAATGGTAACAGCAAGTCGCCACTGAAATTTTACCTTTCTCTGGCGATTCTTCATGGTCGCCACTAAAACATTGACTTTTGGTGATGACTTCTAATGGTTGCCACTAAAATGACTTTTCGTGACAATTTTAACAGGTCGTCACTGAAAATTCACCAACAAAACTTCATTTTCTTGTAGTTGGCATAAGGTGCTGCACCCATAATAAGTGCCAAGAACATGGATATTAAGCGCAAGAGCCTTAAGGAAGATGCTAGTCCAATAAAGACAATATATCTCCACTTCTAGATGACTCTAAGGCTTTGCCTATATTGTCATATCTTTCAGTAAATTGCTCTTTTGATTCTCAAAAAATACACATGTATTTTATCAATTTGTTCTTTTTATGAGAGAATTTTATACTCATAAATTAAGTATCTTTAATTTAGATTTTTGTTTGTTTTAAGTAAATTTAGTTTAAATTTATATTTGATTGTGTGTTTATTTTATATATGGAAAGAAGTTGAAAAGTTGAGATGATTGCCGAAAAGTGAAGAAAAGGAGAGCATTGGGACAATGGATCTCAATGTCGCAATGCCATTAGTAAAAAAGTCATTTTTGAAATCTGTAAGTTCCAGTGTCGCAGCACCCAAGACCTCAGCATTGCAAGACAAGAGCGATAAGTCAGTTTTCAAAATAAGAGATTGAATAGAATTGAAAGACCTTATTATAGCTTTGAAAAGACCCTTGGGCTATAAATTTAGGGAAGAGATGGAGAGGAGACCTAGTTCTATTTCTATGTGAGTTTTCTTCTTCTTTCTTCTTTATGTTTATGTTTTCTTTTATGATTATTTTCGAAGGCTACAATGTAGCATAATTATAAACTTTTTTATTTTTTTCAATTTAATCAATATATTATTTTTCTTGATTGAGTTTTCTACACTGTTCTTAATGTTTCCAAGTGCTTAATTAACAATTAAATGAATTTTTAACCATGATAATACCAGGAGGAGATTTATGTATCTAATTTATTATGTAGTTAACTATAAATTGCATGTGAGATATGGAATAGAGTCATAAAACTTGATGAATCTTTGATTTTTTTTAGTAGATAATTTAGGATGTCTTGACTGGTAATTAATATTATAATTTTATAATTAAAGAAATAGATAATTTAAGAGGATTAATTATGATGAAATCAAAATTCTTAAAATCCCAATCAATTAACTAAACCTAAATTACTTTTGCTTTCTTTACATTGCAGTTTCTCTTTACTTTATTTTCCTTTTTCTTTCTCATTCAATCTATGTCTGAATCATTTACTTAGAATCAAGAGTAATAGTGCAATAACTAATAACATTAATCCTCATGGGATCGGTACTCTATACTCATATATAGAATTTTATTACTTGACAATGACAGTGTACGCTTGCACTTTCACGAAATTAAATTTGTGCATATCAAGTTTTTAACACCATTGCTAGATATTGATTTATTTATTAATACTGTTACTAAGTAATCCTAATCCTATTTAAATTTTATTTTCCTTTATTTACTATGTTTTCTTGCTAGGAATTTTCAAGTGATATCTCAAGAGCACATATCTGCTGCTAGAGAAAATCCAGGAGTTTTGAACAGTTGGAATGATTGGGCACATCAGGATTATGTATGCTCATGGTTTATAGAGCATATTCCAATTATGATTGCCATGTCGGCTATCAATTTGCTCCACCTCAAATAAAGCAGACCTAGTTTGTTGGAAATTATTTCATGCCAAACAATTTTATTCCAACAAATATGATCAAGGGTGGCATTATCGTCCACGTTTCCATGGCAAAATAATCCATTCCAGTGTCAACCTCAAATCTAGTCTCAGCCACTGCAAGGCAACCCTTCGTCATTTTTTTTTTCATCATTGATCTGCTTCTTTAGAATTCATCTGTGTGATTGTGTCTCCTTGGGGAATCATTTTTCTTCCTATTGAAAGTCTCTTCCCTCTTTTGAATATGAAAAAGGAAGTTTGCTAAAATATTTAACTTTTAAAAAAAGTTGAGAGATTCACAACAATATTAGTAAAATCAAAAGAAGAATGGTAGAAGAATTAACTTTCAAGAAAATTTGAGAGTTTCTTATAGTGTCTTGACAGTGAATAGATATGAGTAACACGTTAGCTGTATTGTTTTCTCAATTGATATGATTTGCAAGACTCTCAACGTATTGACTCTGTCCATTATGGTATCCTACTTAATGTTTTTTTCTTATGTTTCATTCCCTTAGTGGTTAAGTGGGTTTCATCCTGTATGGAGATGTTTATGAAGTCTACCTCTATATGCACTGAAATACTGTTTTGTCTCTTTTTTTTTTAGTTTATTGTTCTTAACATAGTTGTTTGTGTACCTCTATTCTTACTTGTATTGGACTTGAACTCCTCTCTTTTATTATTTGATGAAATTATCTATATCTTGACAAAAAAACAAAAAAGACCTAGATAGTGACTCTTTCCAAAAGCCTCTACTGAAGCCTGCTTCATGCTGCACATTTAAGCATAAGAGATTTAAGTAATCTAATCTAAATCTTGATTTTTATTTTGTTCATCTTATATCAAACAAGAAATTATTATGCTCTTTACTGATAATCTTGTTACTATTTAGAAAACGTAATATGATGAATTAAAGTTAATTTATACATTTAATTGGAAAATTATTAATATAATTATGGTAAAAATTGAATTCTAAATTACTTGATCATAAGACCTGTTTGAATTTGAATAAAGGTCAATTTTTTTTTTACTATAATAAATTACAGGACAGGTCAAGATGGGTAAGATTGGTCTTAGGAACCAAACTTGAAGAATGAATACACCTTATATGTTAAAACTCAAGCTTAAAGTTGAGTTCAAGCATTCATATTAATTTTATGAGAAATATAGACAAATTACTACATGTAGTTAAAAGATATAAATATAACTTAATCACACAAGTGACTGTCCCCATTATAGCAAGTTTTTCCTAGCCTGTTCAGAAGAAAAAAAATGTTTAAATTTCTCTTTTTGAGTTTTCAATTATGTTTGACAAAGACATTACTTTTTTTTTAAATGACGGTAAAATTTATTTTTCTGTTGTGAAAATAAAATATGAAATTTATTGAGTTCCTTTGAAGCAGAAGGAGAAACAAAAAATCAACTTTCTTAAAAACAATACTCTGGCTAAGAATAAAAAATTATAGAATTATCTATTCTTATCCTTCTACCAACCTAAGCAAGTTAACCATATAATAGCAGTAATTTAGTTATGCTTGATTGTTTTGAGATTCTAACTTTTAAAGTCTACTATTAGTAACGGTCTTGGTCTTTGTGGGATTAATTCTTTAATTTCCGCAAATTAAGCTCCATTATCACCAGCTAACGCACAACATTTTTGAAGTAGCATCCTTATTATCATCTTTATACAGGGTGCTTCAAAAGTGTGTAGAAAAATCCGGTCTTCAAGTGAAAATTGAGATCTTCACTTTTGCAGTTAATCAAATATAAAAAGGTTAAAAATAATTATACCAAATATGCAAAGGGAAAAATCAAAAAGCTCAGAACTGAATCAATCTGAATTGTGTGTGTACACATGCACTTGATTCATGCAAGAATTATACCAAAAAAATAAAATCCTTTACAACCAGGAATTGGAAAGTAGAAATAAATTAAACAGGAAAAATTATGCTGTTTCATGCAACTTTCATGCACTCCGATTCATTCAAGATACCAAATGAACAAGATGTTCTAATTTAGAAACGGCAAAGCCATTGATAAATCGACTTTTACGTTATTTCATATTATATATAGAATGGTAATGCTTCAACCAACCATTTGATAAATCAAAAGATAAAGGTAAGTATATAAAGTTTAAATTAAAGTTTCTTTTCTTGCATCATACGTGAAATATACATTAAAAAATACGCATATGGCAAGACTATCTCTATAGTCCCTAAGTATAGGACTAATTTCACTAGGGTTACTGAGATTATTCTTCTTCAAAAGTATTCCAACATTACAAAGGCCCCTAAACTTAAACTTGCTAATTACTTGAGTTATAAACTTTGGATAAGAAACAATTTATTTTACATTCATGGAATGATCCTCGATGATGATTAACGTGTGAGATGGACACAATTTTTAATTTGAAAAATATTAGACTACTTACTAAGTTATAAAGCAAAAGATATGCTTTTCGTGTTACATGAATATTAGAAGTAAAAACCAAAGCTCAAATGAACATTAAAAATTAAATAATAGTCAATACCTTGCTTTAATAAAAGCAACCATGATGAACAATGATTTTTTTATTAATTATTTATTGATTTAAAATCCAAATAACAAAATTCAAAACCGGTTTTCAAGATTTTATCTCCATTGTTTTTGAGGTTGACTATTAAGTCTTTGCGAAAAGTGTTGTCATTTCACAATTTTTTGTAGTACGAGTATCTTCATATTTTATAGTTGTAAGACTAATTTTAAAATAGAAAGACTCTTACTTGAGATTGTTTTATTTAATGATAAACCTATAATGATAAAAATCGTGTATCGATCTGCCACTCTGTGTATGTGTGTGTACATACATATTAAATTCATTGATGATATGTCAAATGACCAAATTCATTAACAAAATTAAAAGTTCACTGAAGGGACTAGATTATGTTTGAATTGAGGAGAATGACAAAGAAGAGAGGAAAATAGAATAAAAGGTTTAATGTAAAATTTATATCTAAAGAAAGGTTAAAATCAAACTTTAAAGATCATATGGCTATGTCATTCTTGTTTATAGTTATTGGAAATTGCTCATAGTTCATCCAAAATTAATGAGAGAGATATCAAGATCGAAAGGAACCTAGTAAGAAGTGCATCATTCAAAATATTAGTATGCACATAATTAAACATTTTTCTTACTCAGATATTGCAAATATGCTTCTAAAACAGAAAAGGCAGTGATGACATGTCAGTTATCACTTTTGTTGAATTGTTCTTAATCATCTGGAAGCACAGTAAGAACTCATTTATGCTTAATTATTTTCTTTTAAAATTGGAACAAAAGTTCAGAGCCAATCGTTAATGGTCATCGTCCAATCATCCTGGTTACTGAGCATGTGAGATGGAGCGGTCATACAGTAATTGAATGCTTTTCATTAATGCCATGTTAGAAGTCCAATGCCGTCTTCTCCAAGTTGTTGGTCAGTCAATATCTACTACACAATAAGAAGCACTAGGTTATCAATAATTACAACGTTTGAAAAGCTAGCTAGCACCAATGAAGAAAATTCGATCGACACAGGAATAAGCATCCCAGTACAGTGATTATTTAACTTGGAAGTTACAAAATGTTACACTTCCCTTAGTTCTTGCCTACAAGAAGTTAATTTTTGACTGAATAAATGGTAGACTGAATATTCATGGAAGGGCCTTAAACAAGGTTGCTTGGAAACTAAAGGCTCCTGAGAAACTTGCTTCATTGATGTCACGCCCCTACTTTAGGAATGCGAATAACACTACTGTCCGATAACTTTATCTTTATTTATTTGCAATCAACTTTATATTACAACATAACAGGATAATATCATACGTTTACAAATTTCAACATAACTAATTATACATGCCAGATCTACATTTATCAGTTTTACAGCGGAAACAAAGATCCTGCTTGTGGCATTTAGAGCAACTCTAGAGTACATTTATATTACAAATTAAACACTGAGAGCCCAAAAACAATTTAGGTTCACCATAGAAGTACGACACCTAATTGATCAAGAAGCCACAGGACCAAACTCTGGGTCTTTATCTGAAAAATATGTCAACTACGTATAGTGAGTTTTACAACTCAGTGAGCAGATAATACCTCCTATGACCTCTTAGGGCAACATATGGATGTACTCTTTATTTTTAAACTTATCACATTGAAAATCACAATTCAGAGATACATCCATATGGGACCCGCATTTCAAAATCATCTCTATTCGAATTCGTATTCATATTCAATTCATAAGTAATGTTGTAAGTACGATAATAAAATCATGGTATGCATCAATATAATTCATGTGAAAACATCTGGAGGATCCCATATCAAAACCACCATATTAGAGTTTGACCACTTCCGTACTTTGGTGGTATAGGATTTACCTAAACTCAGTATCCCGCTAAGGTTTGTCCTACTACCATTCAAGAGGACACGCGAAGGGACTCTATATGGGTATTTTTCAAGCACACAGCAAGGGAAGGCAATTACATTTCATATAATTGGCATCTCGCCCATATAGGAGGCATTCTGCTCTCCATCACATATCATCTCCTGTGTGTTGGCCCTCACACGAGGCTAGTACCACCCCCTGCTAGCTGAGGCAATCAAGGTACGCACCAGCGCTAACATCACCTGCTGTTAACAGACAGTGTTTTCCATAGGATTTCTCCACAAAATTATCATATGCACATATTCCATATAATTCAAAGTAGAGTTTTTAGTATAACATTTCAGAATCTTAATTTCAATACAGCTCATCTGTCATAAATTACTCATTTAGGGTTTATCACATATACAAGTCCTTTCTCAAGCCATAGGAAGAATGATCTACTTACAGGGTAAGAGCTCCGAATTGGATAGCCCTAAAATGCATTTTTTCTAATCTGAATTTGACCATATAAGTTTCAAAAAATGTGTCCGGAGGGTCCAAAAACCTAGGAAATGAAATGACTTCGGAATCTTGGTCAACGCTGGTCAACGCTACGGGTACTGTTCACCGCCGAAAATTACTATTCACTTTAGTTGAACTCTTAAATCATGATTTTTTTTTATAAAAATCGTAATAAAACAAATCTCAAAATAAATATCTTTATACATATTAAAAGGAAGAATATTTCTAAAAATAGAACAAAAATTCATTAGAGGACAATATAATTATTTTAAGCAAAATAATAATTATTTTACTTAAAAATCTACTTACTTTTAGCAAGACATAATCATTGTTAAACAAATGAAAATATATTTGTTTATAGCAAAATATTATTATTTAAAAATTAAAAAAAGTATGCCTCAAAATGTAAATTTTCATATTTTCTTTGTATTTCTTTAACCCATATAGTAAATATACATATTTTCTACGGTTATTATCCCCATTTTTTTGAAATTCTCTCTTTTATTTCAAATTTTTCTTTAATTGAAATTTTCGTTAAATTTTACGGTTATTACATTCTTCTCCCGTAAAGAAATTCGGTCCCCGAATTTTAACTCATCCTACCACATGTAGGGAATGAAGTCAAGACATAACTCGGATTTACCAACCTTATTACTCAAATAATTGGGGATTTCTCTTTGCATGTCATTGTCTACTTCACAAGTGGCCTCCTCACTTATGTGGTTTTGCGATATAAACTTATCCGTAGATATTTTTTTTCAGCCATAAGTTCTTCACTTATCAATCAATAATAATCATCATTTTTTTATAATTAAGCCAAGTTCTTAAAACTCGATAATGTGAGAAGAATCTGATAGATACTTCCTTAGCATTGATGCAAGAAAGATTGTATCAACATCACTTAATCCTGATGCAAAGCTAGACGATATATATTATGCATACTTTGTCCAAGATTTCATAAGAGCCTATATACTAGAGCTTAACTTTTTCTTTCTTTCCAAACTTCATTACCTCTTCCATGGGTGAATCCTTCAAGAATATTTGGTCACCAGCTGATAATTTGTAGTGCTCAACATTCTTGGTCCTTTAAACTTTTGACTCGTATTGAGTTTCCTGTATTCTTTTTCTAATCAATTTCACTTTATCAATGACATCTTAAAATAAATCTAACTCTATTAAGTCATTTAATAGAAAATTTGTAACACCTTTTACATAAGGCTTAAATCATCCAATATCATTTTATTATAAACAAATTCTACTAAGGAATTTCCCACTAATCTCAAAAACATATGCTTGAAGCATGCTCTCTAAGCTAGCATCATCAATTTAGGTAAGTCATATTCTATCTATTGCATGTTATTCCAAATTAGATTTCCAAAGCTTAACTTTACTCAATTCACTCACATATTAAAAGACCTACGAGGTTCATGTAAAATCTCAAATGGTGCCATTGTATCTTGGTATGATAATTATTGATATGAGCAAGTGCAACTAAGGACAATTAATTTCTCCCAACTTCACCAAAATTATATAAAGATACCTAAAACATAACTTCTAATGTATAAATACATCATTTAAATTTACTATCAGCCATACTATAATCTAACAAAGATCTTAGGCTTTCTGAATAGCTCTCTTGAAATGAAATATTAGATTTTTACTTGTTGACATACCAAACAATGAAAAATATTTCACTTGTATCTTCTTTTTACCATTATGCTAATACAATTCTTTCAGATCTTAATATATCCTTATTGTCCTAAGATTATCCATATTCACAATCTATGACTTCTTCTGAAATCTCATTTCTCAACATAATTCACACTCTAGATACATCCTAGATACTAGACTCAATTTAACATGGTATAAATCTTTAACACAAATATCTTAATCACTTAGATTATTCTCGGAGATGATTCTCAAAATATTCTCCATGTTTCCAAATTAAAAGTTTCAAGGTTAACTTAAATCTTATTTTTCATACTTTACTCCTCAAAAACTTTAACACCATTAATTCCCTTGATTACATTCATCAAAGCATCATTAGATCATCATCCATATATTCTTTTCAAAATCTTTATTACTTTAATCTACTAACCAGTTGGACACCATAATAACTAAGTTTCAAAGATTAAAAATTGACCCTCCTTATAATAAGGAAAAAGAATCTTGCATTTAATGCCAAATATTAATGTAGGACGATACAACAGAAAATGCGAAATACATAATAGAGCATGGTGTCAAAATATGAAGTCGAAAGTTTGGACAAAGCATTGAAAAAAAATTAAAATCGGTGGCCGTAATTCTTAAAAATCTATAAACAAATCTAGCTGCTATTTCGATGAAAATCGGTGGTCGCAAATTTTAAATATATGTGTCAAAATCTACTTTAAATCTATTGGTATTCAGTGGAAAGATAGCACATGGAAAAAGAAATATTTCTGAGCTTATAAAAGTCTGTGAAAATCAAAGAATACGTAGTTAACTGGTAGGATGCAGTTGATTGCTTCCAAATAAATGTCATCAATCAACTATAAAATAATCAGTCCAAATTAAAATTTCTCAAAATAGCTAGTCGACTTAATAATACCGATAGTCGACTGGCAAAATTATTGGAAAAACAAAATAAATTATTTGATTGTTCATCTTCAACAATTAATTGATTTGTATTTTTCATTTTTTTTTACGCCTATCACTTACAACTTTTCCTACAAAAATCAAGACATCAATGCTTCAACAAGGATAACAAGGAAAAACAGATCTCTGGTGATATCTTAACCTTATTCTCTGTATGTACTTAATATGAACCACAATTACAACTACTGTATACATACATGCTTGCCGTAATTTTTGAAAATTTCACCTTCAATTTAGCTAATATCCATCAATGACTCACATAGTTATTCTAATTATGCCTGGCCTATTCACATAGCTATCATATGTATGTCCTTCTCTAAATTCTATAAATACACACGTTAGTATATTTACTTTCATACTCAAAGTTAAACTGTGTACAGCTATGGAGGGAATCGCATTTCGTCAGTTTCGAAATATTTGTGTCTTTTGTGGTTCCAGTCTTGGGAAAGATGGAGAATATGTGAAAGCAGCACAAAACCTGGGTATGATACTGGCTAGGAGAAAAATTCATTTAGTCTATGGTGGAGGTAACCATGGATTAATGGGGTGCGTGTCTACAGCTGTACATATAGGAGGATGTCAAGTTCTAGGTATTATTGCTATAGCTCTAGCTGCATCCAACATCATAGGAAAGACAATTGGAGAAGAATTTAGGATTACATCCATGCACAAGCGGATGGCTAGAATGATGAGCAATGCTAATACCTTCATTGCCTTACCAGGGGGTCTTGGTACTTTAGAGAAGATTTTTCAAATAGTCTCTTGGGCACAACTAAATATGCATCACAAACCAATAGGTTTGTTAAATGTTAATCATTTTTTTGATGGTCTGTTGTCTTTTTTTGATCATGCTATGGAACAAAGGTTTATCCCACACTCAGCATGACAAATTCTCATCTTAGCTTCAAATGCTGAGGAGTTAATTGATGCTTTACAAGCATATGTTCATGTACTTGATCAAACTATGGCTAAAATAAATTGGATGACAAACAACCGTGGAAAGCGCAAGTTAGACTTAGATCTTCATTTATAACTATAGCAAGATGTAGACATTGTTGTACCACTTTTACTTTCTCAGGATGAACTTGGATATCGTCTTACTAGCCACAAACCTTAAGGAAGTAACACTATTAAGTCAGAATTCGTATTTTGAGAACTTAGCATATAGCTGATACTCCCTTGGAGTTTGTAAAACTATCTTTAAATATTACTTATGATCCTCTGAACTCTTAGAATATTTTAGTATATTATCAATAAATATAATAATAAATTGATCTAGGGATGGCTTCATTACTCTATTTATCAAGTCCATGAATGCAACTGGGTATTTGTCAGACCAAATGACATCACTAAAACTCATAGTGCCCATGTTGAATCCTGAAAGAAATGTTCTGATTATTCTCTTCCCTAGTCCACAAGTAATGATACTCATATATTAAATCAACTTTTTTAAAAAATATTGAGCACCCTATAGCTGGTCAAATAAATCTTTTATACAAGGTAATGAGTATTTATTTTATATTGTTACTTTATTCAACTTTCTATAATCTATGCATAGTTATAGTGATCTATCTTTCTTTTTCACAGATAGAACTGGAGCACTCTAAGTAAAAGTATTAGAGCTTTTAAATCCCTTGTCTAACATGTCTTGTAACTAATTCCTTTTCAGTTCCTTAAGTTTAGTAGTTGCCCTTCTATATGGAAATATAGACAATGGTTAGGTTCCAGGAAATAAATCAATACCAAATTTTATTTATTGTTTCAGGGTAATCCTGGCAATTCCTCAGGAATTACATCAAAAAATTCTGTAACCACTGGAACTTGATTTACACTGGTACACTTTATATCAACATCTCTCAATACTGCCAAATATCCTTGACACCTTTTTATAATCACTATGGGATATTAAAGCAAAGATTAGATTATTGGGTATCTCACTACGATCTCCTTGTATCAAGAAAGAAAATTCTCCAAAAATATTGACTTTAATCACTTAAAGTGACATTTCAAAATGATATGACATAATGCCAACTAATCTATTTCTAATATCACAACAAATTCTACCATATCTAGACAACTAGGTAAAACGTATATCATTTTCAGAAACGATCATAGTTGGCATTTGTCTCAATTTTTTAAATTCTTTAGGATGCGTATCCCTTTCCGTTTTCAGGTAGAAATTGACCTATAGATACTTCTTAGGATGTCACGATACTCAATCAATCTTATACTATAAAATTTAACAATTTGGAATAGAAAGGAAATTGAAACCCTATAGAATCCCTCAGCAGCACCTAAAGTATAAATATGTCCGGCTCATATCGATACTAAAAGTGTAGGCTCTGATACCAACTTGTCACGCCCCTACTTTAGGAACGTGAATAACACTACTGTCTGATAACTTTATCTTTATTTATTTGCAATCAACTTCATATTACAACATAACAGGATAATATTATACATTTAGAAATTTCAACATAACTAATTATACATGTCAGGTCTACATTTATCAGTTTTACAGTGGAAATAAGGATCCTGCCTGTGGCGTTCAGAGCAACTCTAGAGTACATTTATATTACAAATTAAACACTGAGAGCCCAGAAACAATTTAAGCTCACCACAGAAGTATGACACCTAGTCAATCAAGAAGCCGCAAGACCAAACTCTGAGTCTTTATCTAAAAAATATGTCAACCACGTATAGTGAGTTTTACAACTCAATGAATCGATAATACCTTATATGACCTCTTAGGTCAACATATGGATGTACTCTTTATTTTTAAACTTATCACATTGAAAATCACAATTCAGATATACATCCATATGGGACCTACATTTCAAAATCATCTCTATTCAAATTCATATTCATATTCAATTCATAAGTAATGTTGTAAGTACGATAATAAAATCATGGTATGCATCAATATAATTCATGTGAAAACATCTGGAGGATCCCATATCAGAACCACCATACCAGAGTTTGACCCCTTCCGTACTTTGGTGGTATAGGATTCACTGTCACTATTCATTGCTGGAAACTACTATTCACCGCCACATAAGTTACTAAATGACCGAAAAGAATTCATATTCTAAGGTTTATCTAGCTCTTGAATCCATCTATTGTGTCAGAATTTCAATTAGAGGTCTTTAAGTAAGAGTTTCAGAATTTATCTTTTTCAGAGATTTTCTACTTCACATTTACGGCGATTCAACGGCTGATTTGAAAAATTGATTGATCAAAACCGTAGTATTCTTCGTCATGAATCCAATAACACCTTCATTTTTGAGATCGGAAGCTAGTAGGCACTGCAGATCTAAAGAGAAAGTTGAAAGTTACTATTTACTCACTATTCATCCATTTTTTAGAAATCTCCGCTCCGTCTCCATTCTAATTCCAACTTCCCCTTTTTATTTTCTTTCTTTTTTTTTATAATAATAATAATTTAATAATAGGATTTTCTTTTATATATATTCATATAAATTCCGTTTTTCATCTTAAAATATCCCAAAAATTTCTAAAAATTTACATTCTCATAAAACTTTAGTTAAACTCTTAAATCTTGATTTTTCTTAATAAAATCGTAATAAGACAAATCTCAAAATAAATATCTTTATACATATTAAAAGGAAGAATATTTCTAAAAATATAACAAAAATTTATTAGAGGTCAATATAATTATTTTAAGCAAAAAAATAATTATTTTACTTAAAAATCTACTTACTTTTAGCAAGACATAATTATTATTAAACAAATAAAAATATATTTGTTTATAGCAAAATACTATCATTTAAAAATAAAAAAAATTATGCCTAAAAACATAAATTTTCATATTTTCTTTGTACTTCTTTAACCCATATAGTAAATATACATATTTTCTACTGTTCTTATCTCCATATTTTTGAAATTTTCTCTTTTATTCTAAATTTTCTTTAATTGGAATTTTAGTTAAATTTTACGGTTATTACAATTGAGGTCTTCGATTTTGGTTCGGAAGATAGAAATGCTAATGCTATTGTTACCACAAGAGCCACATCTTGAATACCTTTTCGAACGCGAGGCTGATGGAGTTGTGAGTCCAAGATCTCTCTTAGCATCATGTTTTGAATAGAAGGCTTTGATAAAGAGGAAATCAGCTATCCTGGATGCTTGCCGATCATGGTTTCTAAAGCCACCATTCCAAAGCTATAAACATTACATTTTTCAGTTGCTTTTAATGTGTAGGCAAGTTCAACAATTACCCAAGATATTGAGCGAGACTAAGAACAAATTTCGTACTTCATATAATTTATAAGTAATATTGAGAGAGAAAGGAAAAAATTCATTTATAATAGGCCACTTATAAAAGGCTTAGTTGTTGTTGTATTGAGAGAGAAATGAAAATGTTCACCTGGAGCAACATATCCATAGGTGCCAACTAATAGAGTTTGATTGGATTAATCAGGAGCAAGGAGCCTAGCTATGCCAAAATCCTAGACAAAAGCATCCATCTTCGAGTCCAACAAAATATTGCTACTTGTTATGTCTCGGTAGAGAATTGGTCGGACACAATCATGATGCATGTAAGGTAAAGCATGTGCTATTCCTTTAATGATATTCACTCTCTTGCTCCAATCCAACTCTTGATCTTCGACACCATTGCTTAAGACACAAAACAAGCTACCACTTTCCATATATTCATAGATTAGAAACATGCACTGAATGTGTAAACAATAACTACGAAGTTTCACAATGTTTTGATGGTGGATTTAAGCCAACATCTCAATCTCATTGCAAAAACTCTTGGCGAAAAGATGGATGTTGAGATTCACTTCTATGAATTTTTTCAAGGCGACAACCCTCCCACTAGGAACTTATACCTTATAGACACTTCCACTAGCACCAGTTCCAATGCAATATTTCATATCAAAGTCTTCGGTAACTTTGATAGTGCCTTTATATGTAATTTTGCCATCATAATTCCATATGAAGAATATGTCTCCATTCTTTGCTAATCTTGTCTCTATTTCTTTTCACTTGTCCGAATACTGAGAAAAGATCAAAACCCCAACGAATAGGATGCCAAAGAAAATTGTCAAAGGGAGAATGATCCTAAGTAAAACTTTGGCTTTTTAGATGGAGTCAAAGTAAGGAAGAACAAGAAAGATTCTTCTAAAGACCAAGTAAGTCCTTATTGCCATTAAATTTGTCACAAGGAAAAGAGCAAGAAAAGTTGATGTATTTCAATGTACCAAGTTCTCTACGTATACTACCAAAGAGATTATTGTGGCTTAAATCAGTTGATTGTTAAATTGCCCAATGTAAATGGAATCTCTCCAATGATCCTATTGTGATTAAAGTTGCCAACAAAAAGAACAAGACTACCCACTTGAATAGGCATCTTCCCATTTAGCTTGTTCTATGAGAGGTTTAGAGTTTCAAGATTAAAAAGTTGTCCAATTTCTGATGGTTTGCTACCTGATATTTTGTTATTTGATAGATCTAATGTTGTTAGAAATTTTAAATTTCCAAAATTATAATGTGTGAAACTACTTATTTGATTTGACTAAAGGTGAATAGAAGTCAAATTATAAATAAGTTCATACAAGGAGTGAGGAATAAGTCCATGAAGATTATTGAAACCAAGAAGCAGAGTCCTCAAAATAGATAGATTTTCCAATTTGAAGGGAATGGAACCACTAATTTGGTTGAAAGCAAGGGACAAACATTCTAGATGAGTTAATTTTTCTATGGTTGATGGAATTTGGCCAGAAAGTTTGTTGTTGAATAAATTCATAACCAGGAGATCGTTCATATGACCTAAGAATAAAGGAACCATATCAGTAATAAAATTGTTAGAAACATTAAGTGTCTCTAGTTAAGAAATATTTGATTATTAGGTTTTTGCCAAAGTATGCAACAACTCCAAAGCTATAGACATCACATTTCTCAGTCACCCTTAATGAGTATGCACGCTTTGCAATAAACCAAGAAATAAAGAAAATTTTCCAATTGAGAAATATTTTGTAACAAATATTCAACTTACGAATAAGTTAGAGAGAGGCAAAAAAAAAGTTTACCGGGGGCAATATATCCATAAGTACCAACCGGTAGAGTCTGATCGGAGGAATCAAGATAAATAATTCTTGTTGTGCCAAAGTCTAATACAAGCCTCAATGTTTTCATTCAACAAGACATTGCTAGTAGTTATGTCTCGATGAATAATTTTTGGAATATAATCATGATGCATGTAAGTAAACCCATGTGCTATTCCTTTGATGATGCTCACTCTTTTTTCCCAAGTCAACTCCTTAGCCTCTACAACATTGCTTAAGACACAAAATAAGCTTCCTTTTTCCATGTATTCATAAATTAGAAACATGAAACGATTGTGTAAACAAAAACCATGAAGCTTGACAATGTTGCAGTAACAGATTTCTGTCAACATCTTGGCCTTGTTGCAGAAACTCCTTGCAAAACTTGGGTCCTAAGATTCCATTTAAAGCAACAATTTTGCCACTTAGAATTTATGCTTTATAGACACTACCATAAGCACCAATTCCAATACAATACTTGATATCAAAGTCTTTAGTTTCTTCAACAATCCCTTCAAATGCAATTTTACCATCAAAGTTCCATGCTGAGAACAAGTCTCCGCTCTTTGGAAGTTGTTTTCTCATAAAATTCTTTCTCTTGGTCATGCATTGATAAATCAACCAACCCCCAACACATATGATGAAAAGGCACCTGTAATGGGAAGAATGATCTTAACGAAAAGCTTAGCTTTAAAGTCTGAAGTGTTATAACAACCAAGATTCCTTTGTGGACCAATGACTCCCTTATTACCAATAACAATTTCTTGAGAAAAATAAAAAGGGGAAAAACCAAAGAAAGAATTATATGACAAATTGATGTGATCTAGATGGAAAAGTTCTCTTGGTATAGTTCCAATCAGATTATTGTAGCTGAGATCCAAATTAACATGAAGTATTCCTTAAGCTTCCCAGCAGAGAAGGTATATCTCTAGTGATTGAGTTATGGCTAAGGTCAATCATTTCAAAGTTGGAAAGGTCATCAACTTGAAAAGGAATGCTTCCACTGAGCTCGTTGTGGGAGAGGTTTAGAGTTGTAAGATTAAGGATCTATCCTATTCCAGTTAGTATATTGCCAAATATTTTATTATCTGATAGGTCTAAAGTTGTCAGTGATGCTAGATTTCCTACTCTAGAATTTATGGGAGCAGTGATTTGATTTGAATTAAGGTAAATTTCGGACAAACTTGTTAAATCATGCAGAGACAAAGGAATAGAACTATGAAAATTATTTGCAACGAGACCTAGAGAAGATAAAATGATTAAATTCCCTATTTCTAACCGAATGGAACCATTGAGTTGATTAAATTCCCTATATCATGCAAGGATAAATTAGGGTACACCAACAGAGACATTCCTCGACCAGAATTCAGTGACCCCATGTGGCTAATAAACTCAATGGATCCTTCCTTAATAGGCAACTTTATTTGATTTCCCATGGCAAAATAAGTATGAGAATCCATAGCTATTACTTACGTCCCGTTTGGTAGCCTGAGTTTACCTAATGAAATGGGAATCTAGATTCCCATTCCATCATATATTCTGCTTGGTTGACAGAATGGAATGAGGCATGGAATTCAGATTATACCTTCTGAATGGGAGACGGTGCTGACTCCAAAAAATTGATGGAAACGCTAAGAAAGGAATGGAATGGCATGTGAAAAGACTATATTGGCCTTCTATTATTTCTTCTTCGGTCTCCCCCCTCTCTTGCACAGCATTGCTGAGAAAGGAATGGATTCATGTTTGCTCCTATGTTTTTCTGTTCTTCATTGTTCCAGCATTAGATTGATCCAGCCATTTTAGGAGGGGTTGGTCTTCCATTTTGGGATTCTGATATGCGATCTTTTATCCCAGAATAGGATTGGGAGTGCTTTTGCTTCTAGCCCACACCATTGGTCCAGCTCCTCTGTTTCTCTGTTCTTCGTTGCTGTTCGTTGGTCCAACATGCTCATCATCCATTCCCTTTGTATATTGTGTGCTCTGAATATTGTGTGCTTTTGTTAATATTATTAAAATAAAAAATTATTTTTACATTTTTTATTAGTATTATTATTATTATTATTATTTTATAAAATTTGGTTCAAAATTTTATATTACTAATTATTTATTTTATTTTTCATTTATAATATTTTAAAATAATTTATTTGATCAAAATAATATTATTTTAATAATTTTATTTTTCGAGGGTATTTTTATCTTTTTATCAATTTTTAATTTCATTCCTTCATTATTTGTGGCCTACTAAACAGAGAAAAATAACATAGATTCCATTTCTTTTTATTTCGTAGTAAATGTAATTTTAGTCACTGTATTTTATTCTATTCCATTCCGTTTCTATTTCTATTTCTATTTCCTTCTTTTACCAATAACTAAATGAGACTTTATGTTGATGGGAATGACAAATCGTAGGTGTATAATCTAAAGAGATGGGTTACCCAAATGAGGCAATCTGAGGAATCCATTGAGTCATACTACAATAACCTCTAAGGCTTATGGAGAGAGATCAACTTTTGTCATCCAAACCCGATGGAATGTTCTGAAGATATACAAAGGTTCAAAACACTCATTCAAGAAGACAGGTTGTTCACATTCCTAGATGGACAAGAAGACCTACTCGATAAAATCCGAAGTGACGTACTTCAGTTCCAACCATTCCCGCCAACTGTGGAACAAGCATATGCATATGTAAGAAGGGAGGACATAAAACAAGTAGTGATGCTCACAAATACTGCAGAAATTCTAGATGCTGCCACGGCCCTAAGGGGAACAAAACCGAAGGCTCAAAAGCTCCAAATGGCAAAACCAGGATCCTACCCATCAAATGGGGGAGGACCAAGCCCCCTACAAAGGGTAAGAAGACACATGAAGACGTTGGGAACGGATGCTCTCATTGTGGGAATACATTATCTAATGAAAAAAAAAACCAAGCGGCAACATTGTTTTCAGTAGAAATGAAAAAAATAATTAAAATTATTATCTAATGTTAGTTGCATTTTTTTTAATGAAAAAAAAGTAGAAATATAATAATATAACATTCTATTAGCATAATTTGGTTTAAAAATATATATAATTAAACAGTGAAATACATAAAAACCAATGGAATATTTCAAATGCGTTTAATTGTAGTGTATCTTTTAATTTCAAATGAGATCTATGTATCTTTTGAAAATATAAAGAAGAATCGTGTAACAAGAGTAAAATACAAAGGAGAGGAGATTATTTTTCTCTAAATTTCAAATATATAAAAAATGTATTCTAACAACCAACAGAACCATTTCACTTTCCCACTTCCACTCCCACTCCCATAATGTCTACCTCCCTCTGGCCGTTCCTATTAAAATTCCTTGACTATCTTTGTTTTCATCTCTTTTCACACTCCTAACTAATTGTGTTATGACTAAAGACCATCGATAATGGCTAAGATTAGAGCAGTATAGAAATGCCCTAATTACTTCCTTTGTAAAGTAAATGTGGACGTGATGTGAATTGTATTATAAGGGACGATGCAGGAAGCTAGGCTTTAGTAAAAATGTGTTGCATACGTTTCAAAGTGATAAACAAATTTGAATTTATTAATTAAGTGATTTTTGAAATGTCAAGAGTTTAAATTCTTAAAAAAGAACTTTTGTAAAAAGATGCAACTTCAATATTTAAATGAAATTAATTATATATTTAAAAGTATGAAAATACCTGTAAGAAAGAATTCTGCAACGCCATCTTTTCTTGGATTTGTAGAAGTTGAAACATTGTTGCTCATAGTCTAGCCGAATTGGGTAGAGACATTTCCCATAAGACTGTTTGGTTGGATTCATCACGTGAGTGTGTGGCTTCAATATTTGCTTCTTAGTTTCTTTTACTAAAACCCGCCATTTCCTTTAAAAAAAAAATTGTGCTATGTTATTCCTTTTGGTGTCCATTTACCTGGTCAAACATTTTTTCCTTAGAATATTATTGGATGTGTTCTTTTTGGCCAAAAGAACACATCCAATAATATGTTAAGAAAAGATTTGGTACTTTTAAAGTTTTCAAAAGAATTTGTGAGATAAATTTTGAAGAGAGAAAAATATAATATGTGAAATCCATACATTAATTTTTGAATTTCATTTATTCATTAAATATTAATTTTTATAAACTATTTTTTAAAATTTTACCCTGTAGTTTAACTATACTAAGCGATTATAAGTAATTCACCTACTTTCACCAACTAGAGATTTGGAAATTAATTTCTATTCCATATTAGTTTACTGGTATGACACAAAAGTCTTGCATCAAAGCCAAAATGAAGAAGCTAGTAATTCATAATTTTTTGGTTTACAGTTTTCTGGTAGGCTCATAAAAAAGCAATAAAAATTCAATTATGCTGCTATTATATGGCTTTTAAAATCCCAACAAAAAATATTCAAAGTCCACCGATAATTGTTTTGGTCTTGTTAAAGTCTTTCCCAGTGCACGTCTTGCTTTTCGTTACTTTTTGGAACTTTGATTAAGCTTCCTTTTCATTCGTCTCTTAATCTTCGGGTACAACTTTTTCATTCCCTTTAAAGATGCATTGGATTTGGTATACCAGTGATACAACAGCAGATCGATACACCATATATCCATTTTAAGAGTGAGAGAAGATGTGTTTCTTTTTAAAATTAATTTCTTTTTTTTTTACATATATGGAACTTATTGTTTCTATATGAATGCATACATTGAACATTTTTTTTATATTTTTTATTACTTTAATTTATTCATTTTCTTGATTAATCAAAATTTTTCATTTATTATTAATATATTCATTTATAGAAGAAGAATAAAAAGAAATTTTCAGTTTATAGTAAAATTGTGTTACAATTAATGTAGATTTGTGTTATGTTGGGATGTTAATTGCATGAACCACTTTTAGTATATATAGCTAAGAAGGTTCTTAAAATTTATAAATTATTAATTAAACATGACCAACCCCATTTTTATTATAAAGGAATTGATCACACAGATCCTAAAAGATAAAAAAAAAAATAATCTAATTTCCTGTCATTATACATGAAATTACTGATTTGTTATTATGCAGTCACTTTGAAGATTGTGTCCTATTTTATCTCAAGAAGAACGTAAAGAAGATCAACCAAGTTTAGACAAGTTAAAACTCAAGTTTGTATTTGCTGAGCTATTTAATTTTACAGCCTTCCCAAATTGAATCAGTATAGATTGAAGTGGAATGGGGCTTTCAGGAAGCATTGATCTTGAACTAGGTGCTCTTATGAAGCTCACCCATCTCAACTTATCCCCTAATAATCTTGAAGGTGAGCTACCTAGCACAATTGCTAATTTGACTCAATTTGGAGATGCTTGATACTTCTTATAAGAGCCCTAGTGGTGTGGTTCCTTCAAAGCGCGCTTGTGTTTCTTCTAATTATCTGTACGTGTGGTTCAATTCGTCATCAACTGAGCAGTCTGAAGAAATTTGTCATGTTAGACTTAAGTGGAAACATTTTCAATGGTCCCTTTTCTTCAACTTTGGGTCTGAAGACCATTCTCACCCATCTCTGTTTATCCTACAATTTGTTCTATATACACTACAAGAAAAGCGGGGAATGGCGACGGGTGTTTAACGACGGTCATAAAAAACCGTCTCTAAAGCCAAGTTTAACGACGGTTTATGAACCGTCGTTAAAGTTAGACACCTAACGACGGTGTTCCAAAAAACCGTCGTGAAATACGGACGGTTAAGATCCAACCGTGGTCACCTGCGCCGAAGGGAAATATTTGACGGACATTACGACGGTTTTTTTAAAACTGTCGTAAACTGACGACGGTTAGACATAAAACCGTCGTGATTTAACGACGGTTCTCGTAACAACCGTCGTTATTTCACGACGGTTTAATTAAAACCGTCGTTAAGTTATAACGTTCGGAATTCGGACCGTTACTCGATGTCGTGTAGTTTAACGACGGTTTTAGGAAAAACCGTCGTTAAAGTTACACGTTACGACGGTTCTTTGTAGTAACCGTCGCTAAACCCATTTAGCGACGGTTTTTGTTCGGTTTAACGACGGTTAATAACCGTCGTTAAACCGCGCGTTCGTCTATAAATTGAGAGGTCCCCTTTGTTTTTCTTACAACATTTTCTTGACAGATTATTTTTACATAATATACTCTCTGAAATTATTTGTTGTGCTTTTCAAGTTTTTTTACTGTGGTGTTCTCTCCGACGTGGTTTATTTACTCTCAAGGTATGTCATTTAATTTTTTAATTGTATTTGATTAATTTTTTTTTATATTGTATGTTCAAAATATTTTCTTATATTATTTTTTATTTTATTTTGTGAAGATATTGTTACGTTGGGACGACACTTTAATTTTGATTTTTGTGCGTTATTTATTTGGAATCATTTTGAATGTATGTAATTTAATTAATTAGATTTTGAATGAATTTATTCCAAATTATTATATGTTAGATTGAGATAGTATTAGATATTTTATTTACTTACTACTTTTGTTATAAATATATTTGTCATTGTGATGTACATTATTGTATGAATCAATTTTAAATTTTTTGTTATTTTTGTGATATTTATGATGTTTATTATTATAATATATAGCATGTTCGTTGAAAACATGTAAGGAGAAATACATTTATATAATAACATAAATATAGTAGATAAATTGAAGTGTGTAATTGATTAGATAAAATAAATAATTTTAATAAATAAATAGAGTAAGTATTGAAAACAATTTTTTACAAATTGTGACACTAATTTAAAAATATACGTATATTTTAATAAAAATTTAAGAAATATATATAATATTATTAATTTAGTATAAAATGATAGTGAATTTTGTTTTAAATACAAGTTATTTACTGTTTTTCAAATATTATTAAAATTAATGTAAATAAATTGAAAGTAGTTATTATAATGATAAACGTATTTAAATAATATACATCAATTAATAATAGTCAAGTTATATTACAGTTGTTAATAAAATAGTAAAATATTTATTCAGGTCATGAGATAAAATAATAAATATTAATAAATAGACAAAATTAGTATTATGAATTATTTTTTAAAAAATAAAACTCATTTAAAAATACACATAATTTTTAAAACATGAAAACAAATTTACAATAACATAATTTTAATATGTATGCTAGTAGTGTAATAATTTTTAATGAATTAATAATAACATAAATTGAAAGTAGTTATTATATTGATAAACGTATTTAATTAATATTCCTAAATTAATAATAGTCAAATTATATTACAGTTGTTAATAAAATATTAAAATATTTATTCAGGTGATGAGATAAAATAATAAATGTTAATGAATAGACAAAATTAGTATTATGAATTAGTTTTAAAAAAATAAAACTCATTTAAAAATACACATAATTTTTAAAACATGAAAACAAATTTACAATAACATAATTTTAATATGTATGCTAGTAGTGTAATAACTTTTAATGAATTAATAATAACTGAAATTGAAAGTAGTTATTATATTGATAAACGTATTTAATTAATATTCCTAAATTAATAATAGTCAAATTATATTACAGTTGTTAATAAAATATTAAAATATTTATTCAGGTGATGAGATAAAATAATAAATGTTAATAAATAGACAAAATTAGTATTATGAATTAGTTTTAAAAAAATAAAACTCATTTAAAAATACACATAATTTTTAAAACATGAACACAAATTTACAATAACATAATTTTAATATGTATGCTAGTAGTGTAATAATTTTTAATGAATTAATAATAACATAAATTGAAAGTAGTTATTATATTGATAAACGTATTTAATTAATATTCCTAAATTAATAATAGTCAAATTATATTACAGTTGTTAATAAAATATTAAAATATTTATTCGGGTGATGAGATAAAATAATAAATGTTAATAAAGAGACAAAATTAGTATTATGAATTAGTTTTAAAAAAATAAAACTCATTTAAAAATACACATAATTTTTAAAACATGAAAACAAATTTACAATAACATAATTTTAATATGTATGCTAGTAGTGTAATATTTTTTAATGAATTAACAATAACATAAATTGAAAGTAGTTATTATATTGATAAACGTATTTAATTAATATTCCTAAATTAATAATAGTCAAATTATCTTACAGTTGTTAATAAAATATTAAAATATTTATTCAGGTGATGAGATAAAATAATAAATGTTAATAAATAGACAAAATTAGTATTATGAATTAGTTTTAAAAAAATAAAACTCATTTAAAAATACACATAATTTTTAAAACATGAAAACAAATTTACAATAACATAATTTTAATATGTATGCTAGTAGTGTAATATTTTTTAATGAATTAATAATAACATAAATTGAAAGTAGTTATTATATTGATAAACGTATTTAATTAATATTCCTAAATTAATAATAGTCAAATTATATTACAGTTGTTAATAAAATATTAAAATATTTATTCAGGTGATGAGATAAAATAATAAATGTTAATAAATAGACAAAATTAGTATTATGAATTAGTTTTAAAAAAATAAAACTCATTTAAATAAACACATAATTTTTAAAAAATGGAAATAAATTTATAATAACATAATTTTAATATGTATGCTAGTAGTGTAATAATTTTGAATGCACTTTATTGTTACCCTAGATTCTCTATTAAAGAACTAACAAGATTTTATATGTAATTGAGTATAATTATTCTTGAATATATGGCCCTTATATGGGCCACATATTTTATTTTTTTAAATAGGGAATTAAAATTTTAATTCCTTATCTGAATTCGTTAGAATTTTTACCATGTAAATACTATAATTGAAATCTTTGCGGCAGTTGTAAAATAATATTTTAATTTTTTGCTGCTAGTGCTTTTTCCTTTCCAAAAAATTTACATTCGTAGAAATTCGATCATGAAGCTCATTATTTTAATTAATTACACTAGATTCTCTATTAAGGAACAAACAACATCTTAAATGTAATTGAGTAGAATTATTCTTCAATATATGGCCCTTGTATGGGCCACTGATTTTACTTTTTCAGATAGGGAATTGGAAATTTCAATTCCCTATAAGAGTTCGTTAGAAATTTTACCATGTAAATACTGTAATTAAAATTGCAACGGCAGATGTAAAATCATAATTCAATTTTTTTCCTGCTAGTGGCTGTCTTTTCCAAAAAATTCAGATTCGTAGAGATTTGATCATGAAACTCATCCTTTTAATTAATGACAATAACGAAGATTTTTTATTTAGTGCTTCATTAAATGTCTATTATCATAAAATTTGTCAAAAATGTTTTACATGTAAAACATTTTACACCTCTTCAAAATGTGTTGTGTTTTATGCACAATCAATTGCAAATCCCTTCTCATGTAAAATAGTCTTGTTTTCTTTTAGTTCAGATTAAGAGTTATTTAAGTTAATTGATATCTAAATTCATAAATATTTCAGAAATGGATAAATCTTGGATCAATAAACCTCGACATTCAATAGAGTACCTAAATGGTTTAGACGGATTTTTGGAATTCGCAAATGCTAATTCTAGGGTCGAAGGTAGAATAATATGCCCATGCCCAAAGTGTAGATTCAAAAAATGGCAACTCATCGAGGTCGTGCGCCAACATTTGATCGTCAAACCATTTCCGGAGGGATACACTTTTTGAAGTTTGCACGGAGAAATGATTACAGAAGAACCTGCTGTAGGACATGCTATAATGCCAATTGAGGTCTCAGAACCCATAGTTCGAGATGACCCTGTCCAGAACATAGTCTGTGATGCATTCGGGATTCACCCCGAAAATGAGAGCATCGCTTCTGTGGATATGCCAGATCCGCAGTCAGCAGAAAGGATGGATGATAGTGTCAAATATTTTTATGAGTTACTGAAAGATGGTGAACAACCGCTCTATGAAGGGTGTGAAAAGTATTCAAAACTGTCTTTCTTGGTGAAGTTGTATCACATCAAGTGTTTGTGCGGCCTAAGCGACAAAGCAATGTCGATGGTACTTGAGTTGCTTGTCGATGTATTCCCAGATGCCAAGATTCCGCCTTCATTTTACGAAGCTAAAAAAATCATTAATAAATTGGGGTTGAACTACAAAAAAATTCACGCATGTCAGAATGATTGTATGTTATACTGGGGTGAGCATGAAAGTAGAGAAACTTGTCGTAAGTGCTCAGCACCAAGGTGGAAACTGAAACAAAAGGGGGAGAAGCGAAAAGAGGTGCCTAATAAAATTCTTAGATACTTTCCAGTTAAGCCAAGATTGCAGAGGTTGTTCATGTCTTCTAAAACTGCTGAATTTATGAGATGGCATTCTGAAGCCAAAATTTCTGACGGCATCATGAGGCATCCAAAGGATTCTGAGGCATGGAAGAGATTTGATCTTCTGAATCCTCAATTTGCATCAGATCCGAGAAATGTTCGTTTGGGCCTTACAACAGATGGTTTCAATCCATTTGGAAACCTATCTACAAGTTACAGTATATGGCCAGTTCTGTTGATTCCGTACAATCTTCCTCCTTGGATGTCTATGAAACAGAGTTCATTCATGTTGTCAATGATAATTCCAGGGAAAAAAGCACCGGGGAATGATATAGATGTGTTTTTACAGCCACTAATTGAAGAGCTGAAGGAGTTGTGGGTTGAAGGTGTTAAGACGTACGATGCATTTGGCAAAAAAATGTTCAATATGCATGCAGCTCTTTTGTGGACAATCAGTGATTTTCCTGGCCTTGGATGTTTATCAGGCTGGAATACTCATACTGGATTAGCCTGTCCGTACTGTAACTTTGACTCTACTCCAGTCCGTCTCCCTCACAGTCGGAAGTGGTGTTTTACGGGACATCGCCGCTTCTTATCTCCGGGTCACAAATTCAGGCTGGCCCGCAATAGGTTTGACGGAAAAGAGGAAAGAAGAAACCCTCCTCCGCAACTGAGTGGTGTAGACATTTTCCGACAAGTCAATGATATTGAAGTTGTCTTTGGAAAAAATGTGGAAACTGATGTTGGGACTCAACAACGGCGTTCCCGAGGTCAGGGTTCGGTTGATGCTGGAACTCAACAATGGCGTAAGAAAAGTATATTTTTCAAACTTCCGTATTGGATAAATAATATGTTGCGTCATAATCTTGACGTAATGCATATTGAGAAAAATGTCTGCGATAACATCATTTACACTTTACTTAATGATTCCGGCCGTTCAAAGGATCACGTAAATGCGCGGAAAGACTTAAAGGAGTTTGGTGTGAGGCCTGAGCTGTGGCCTGATGATGGCGGTAAATATCCACCTGCTTTGTTCACGTTGACAAATGCAGGCAAGGAAGTATTTCTGAAAACACTTAAGAATGTATCTGTGCCTGACGGTTATTGCAGTAATATCTCCAGATGTATTGATGTAAGACAACGTAAGATCGGAGGACTAAAAAGTCACGACTGTCATATCCTTATGGAACAACTGTTACCATTAGCCATAAGAAAGACACTGCCGAAGCCGGTATCTGCAGTTCTGATCGAGTTTTGTTCATTCTTCCGGCAACTGTGCTCCAGATTTTTGAATGTTAATGAACTTGATCAACTTCAAAATCGAATCATTATGACGCTGTGCCATCTTGAAATGTTATTTCCGCCGTCTTTCTTTACAGTCATGGTGCACTTGACTGTACATTTGGTCATGGAAGCGAAGTTAGGAGGACCAGTCCAATATCGTTGGATGTATCCCGTCGAAAGGTAAAACATTAAAAACACAGTCTGTCCAATTTCTTGCATTATTGTTAATCCAATTTTATTCATTTAATCTATGTTCTCTAGATACTTGGGTAAACTTAAATCTTTCGTGCGGAATAGAGCAAGGCCAGAAGGCTCAATAGCAGAGTCGTATATTGCAGGAGAAGTTTTGTTATTCTGTTCCAGATACATAGATGGTGTTGACACTATCTTCAATCATCCTCCTCGTGTGGATGATCGACCCGATGTTGGGACGTCTGACAGGAGTTTGTTCCCACCAATAGGAAGACCAGTTGGTGGATTTGATTATTTCACCATTTCTCCCCAGGAAAAATTGCAGGCTCATCGGCATGTCTTAACAAACTGCAAAGAAGTTGATCCTTACTTACAGTAAGTTAACTCACACTTAGCTACATGATTATACAATTTTTCTTCCTGTGTAGCAT
This sequence comes from Gleditsia sinensis, assembly GCA_037074535.1. Lineage (NCBI taxonomy): Eukaryota > Viridiplantae > Streptophyta > Magnoliopsida > Fabales > Fabaceae > Gleditsia > Gleditsia sinensis. Next base: position 16,730,405 of record CM073469.1, on the reverse strand, counting down.
TAAGTGTTTAGACAATGTTTTCTCAACAGGGAATTTAGAGACTATGTACGGCATAGTTTAAGAAGTCGGACGCGATCATCTACCGAGATAGACAAAAAAGTCCACAGAGAATTTGTCTCTTGGTTTTCGCGTCGTATAAGTATTTCAACATGGTCACATTTAATTGATATGTTAAATATGAGTACAACTCATCCTATATTCGTTTTCCAGATCTCAAATGATGCCGATGGATCGCAGTGTGCTGATTTAAAATATCTCGCACTTGGTCCACTAGATAGAGCACGTCGATACAGTGCTTACAATGTCAATGGATTCAAATTTCGAACTTTAGAGCGAGACCAAGGGATGACATCTCAAAATAGTGGAGTTTACGGTACTTTCGGGACGAGGAGTTATGCAAGTACTAGTGATACGAATATGCAATTTGGTGGCGTCCCGTATTATGGAAAACTATTGGACATTGTCGAGTTAAACTACCATGGCCATTTTACAGTCGTATTATTTAAGTGTATGTGGGCCAACACAACTACAACGAGAGGAATTGCAATTGATGACTTCGGGGTGACATCGGTTGATTTTTCTCGGTTGATTCACACTGGTGAAAATGATGATGACGAACCATACATCCAGGCATCTGAGGCTCATCAAGTATACTATGTACAAGATGAGTTGGACAAGAACTGGAGTATAGTGATGCATTTAAAACCCCGTGACTTATACGAGATGGGCGATGAAGATGAAAATCTTATATACGAGAGCGATCTGTTACACACGCAAAATTTAGAAAGATTGTTTCCAGAAGAAGAAGTTAATTTATGCTTGTTACGGTATTAGTTTTGTTGTTGCCGCCTATTTATATATATTTTAAACTACTTATAATTACTGTACTATTTTATTTATTTCCATCACTTTTATTAGGCAAAATTTATTTTATAATTTTTTTATTACTTTCATTTTGCCAGTAGCGGTGACGATGAAGAAGGCTAGATCAGACATGGCAGGGGCGTCCAGTTCTCAGACTGACACACCCCGTGGGGCGGTCAGTGAGGGCGGAGAGCCCATTATGGAGTCGGAGGCTGCCACATCATCAGTCCCTCTTAGCGACTCCCAGCCACTGGATTCGCAGGCCGTCCCCTGCACACTGCCCCCACCCGACGCTCAGGATCCGGATGACGATTATTCGTTCGATTTTGAGGCTATCTTTGGCGGTGTAGAGGCGGAGCATCAGCCCAGTGAGCAAGAGCGCAGACGCAGGAGGAGTTGGATAGTTGATGTAGTTGGTGAGTATTGTAATCATGTACACTTTATGCGCTTAATAATTTTGTCTTAGTAATATAATATATAATTGTCACTAATTATTTTGATAGACGGGACCGGGCACACGATGTCCAGACAGTTGACTGTCCACGACGTATGGGCCCTGCCTGAGCAGTCAAAGGTGGTTGTCCAGTTCAACGACAACCACCAGCCTATCGGAGACAGTGGCGGTTTGCTCGGTGTCTTCCTCGGCACCATCGGGGATAACTTTCGCTTATTCCCGATCTCTTACAGGGATTGGAGGAGCATTCCTCAGCAGTCGAAGACGAATGTCTTCGTAAATAATATTCAGGTATGAAAACATATATCTTTTGTAATTAATTATATTTATTCGTAATTTATATATTATTTATGCGTAACTAATTTTTTAATTTCGTTTGCAGACACATTTTATTGTGACGGATCAACACAAGAAACTAATCATGCAGTCGCTAGGAGCGAAATGGAGAGCAGCACGATACAATACTTTTCGCCTGGCGTACGATGGTACGAAGACCAGAGATCAGTTGCGGAGTGAAGTCCCGACAGGCATCCCACCTGATCAGTGGGCAACTTTCGTAGACTATCGCCTAGACGCGAAGTCTAGGGTAAGTTGTTAATAGATATATTTTTAAAATTTAACTTTTAAATATTGTCACTACTTATTTTTCCTATGTGATTAATTAGGATGTGGCTGCGAAGAATAAACGGAACAGAAGACAGCTGACAATGCCACACACTACTGGATCGAAGAGCCTTGCACGCAAAAAGGCGGAGATGGTAAGTTTAAATATATAAATATTTTGTTTTTTTAAATGTTTATAAGACTATAATCATAAATTGATTGATTAAACATTTTAATATTCAGGAGATTGAGCTTCAGGGTCCAGTGACTCGTGGTGATGTATGGACGGCAGCTCATAAAAGAGCTGACGGATCGTACATCAACGACGAAGCTCGGGCTGTTGCGGTGAGTAATAAAATCTTATCAACCTTAAGTGGATAATTATTTAATTTTTAATAATGTTTAATATTATTAATTTCCTGTTATTGAATGTTAGGAGAAAATTGCTTCGATCCAGCAGGAGGACAGCTCGTCCCAAGAGCTCTCGACGGCCGATTCACTTGCGAGAGCTCTTGGCACTAAGCAGCACTGCGGCCGCGTTCGAGGATTTGGGTTGGGTGTTTCCCCAACTCAAGTCTTCGGTCGTAGTTCGTCTGGGTCGAACTCACAGTCTGGGTTTTCATACCACGACTTACAGAGTGAGGTGGAGCGCCTGAAGACAGCTATGCAGGAGCGGGACGTCGAGCAGCATCGCCTGAAGACAGCTATGCAGGAGCGAGACGCTGAGCTCTAGCGATGAGATGCTGAGCTCGCAGCACGCCAAGCACAGATGGAGGCTGCTATGACATTCCTGCTACAAAAATTTCAGGGTCAGCTGCCACCTGAAATTTCAGGACCTCATAGTCCCGGACACAGGGTAACATTTTAATACATAAAAATTGTTGGTATAATTTTGTTTATTTTAATAACATTCAAAATTTTCACAAACAAAATTGATTTTTCAGGACACCAGCGATCGTGGTAGTGGGCATCAGCGTGATTAACATCCGTAGGGTCCAGAAACTTGATTTAGTTATTATATTTGTATATGTAATTTCGTCACTTTTGTTACTATTAATTTTCTGTATATAAATTTTTTTTATATACAGATTTATTATAATTCAATAATTTATGCATCTTTAGTATTTAGTTAATAATTTAAACGTTTAATTATTATATAATTAAATAAAATATATAAAAATTAATTTAAAAAATATTAAAAATAAAAATTAATTTTTATTTTACATAAAAATTTAATAATCAAAACAGCATTAGTAGTTTTATGAATAGTATAAAATATTATATTTTAAATTACAAATAAAATTGTTATAAAAATTTTAATTAATTTTATTAATAAAAAATTAAAAAAATAAATAGAAATAACGACGGTTTTTGCTCAAAACCGTCGTTATAATTAAAAAAAAACGAAATAACGACGGTTTTTTGTTAAAAACCGTCGTTATAATTAAAAAAAAAGATATAACGACGGTTTTTGTGAAAAACCGTCGTTATATTTAATTTTACTAATTAAAAATTAAAATAAAAAATAATTATTAACGGTGGTTTATAACCGTCGCTATGTCTGGTTTAACGACAGTTTTTATAACCGTCGTTAAACCAGACATAGTGACGATTATTCTCAGGGTTGACAAAACCGTCATTAGACCTAGAGTTCCACGACGGTTTACAAACCGTCGTTAATGGGCTTAACGACGGTGGGAACCGTCGTTAAACCTACTAAAAAATCGCCGTAATGCTGCAGTTTTGTTGTAGTGATTTGGTCAGTTATACATAATTCTAAATCTCACCCAGTTAGTGCAGCTTGATGTTTCTTACAATCAAATCAGGGGCTTCATCCTCTCAGAAATAGGGAATCTTGCCAACTTGTCCATCTTGGATTTGAGTTCCAATAATTTGATTGGTCCAATTCCTCGGGAAATAGGGAGCCTAAAGAATTTGGGATCACTGAATAGGGAATCTTGCCAATAGTTCCACCTTCAATTTGAGTTTCAATAATCTTCTTGGTCTGATTCCTTCAGACAAGTGTTTTCACAATGAGGAAAAAATGTTGACAAATATTTGTCATCGAAACATTGTTAAGCTTTATGGGTTTTGTTTGCACAATCTATGTATGTTTCTAGTCTATCAGTACTTCAAAAGAGGAAGTCTATTTTATGTCTATATACATATATATAACATGTCTGGAATTACTTTTATTGTGTGATGTTTAATATAAATAATAAATGAATATTATATTTGTATGCTTCAAAAATAGTTATAGTTTATATAGTGTTTTTTATGTAAACAAAAGTCCATGAATTAGTTTTAGATGAGTTGTACATATAAAAAAAAAAATATTGATTATTAGTATATGAGAACAAGTAGTAATGGTAAACTTATCAGTTGAGTGTTTACTTACATTTTATTTCAACAAGAAAATTATATATATTTCAAATTTTTATAATCATTATAAGTGCCGTTGTATTTTATTTTTGATAAAATCTTGTTATTTTGTTAAAAAAAACAAATTAAAGTATATGGATCTACTGCTTTGTCATTTTCGTCTTTATCTTTGTACTAGAGATGAAGGAATTGGACCTTGGAATTGATCACACAAGCAAGCTGTTCATGCCCCTTTTTCTTTTCCTTCAAACTTCTAATTTTAGTCGCTTGATAAAAATTAGCAGTCGCTTGATTGGGCCTGGTTGGAAACCAGGCTTGCTTCATTCCAGAAGCAGCCAGGCTCCTAGGCAGTCACCTGGCTTACTTCTGAAATGAGCACCAGTCGACTGGTCCTATGACCAGTCGGCTAACGAATGCCTAAATGCATTCATAAGGTGTGTTATACTATTTTGGATTATGCTTCTAAAATTATCCATACAGATTTTCTAGTTTTAGACTTTCTAACAATACCAAAACTAGTTAAGATGAAAAACCTCTTGGATTATGCAGAAACTGGTTCACTTGGAGGAAAGAAAGCTTCAGGAGAACTCCCCTCAAGTACAAGCTGCAGAAGACAAACAAAAGCAGCAACCATTTTTAACCGAGGAACAAAAAATTTAAAGATACCCAGATTCAACCACAAGTGCTTTGACAAAAATATCATCAGAAATTAGTCAAGACTCACTTATGTTCATCTCTGACATGTCAACGTTGGCAGATGAAGTGGAGATAGACAAACAGAACCCAAATGAACAAAGCTATAAGAAACTTGAGAATTGCACATTTCCTTCTTTGTATCAGAATCTATTGAACAAAAAGAGTTGAAAATAGAGTAAAAAAGATGACATGAATAAAATTGCTACTACACCATATTCATATTTTTTTTACATCATCATCGTCTTCACCATCACAGTGTTCTTTTAAACAATGTTGTTTTAAAAAGAGCAAAAGCTACTCAACTAGAGCTTTTGGTGTGTTTTGCAACTTGATTTCTCGTGGGGTTACGGATACAAACAATACAGTGCTGGTCATGTTGAATCGAGCCGAAAAAAAAGGCTCCAACAAGTCTAAACTTGGTGCTGAGATTTGTAAAGTAGATAGATTAAGAGGATCAACAAGGAGCTTTGGGACTTCTTAGAATCATCAGAAGCAGCAGCGATATGGAGCCAAGTGAGAAAATTACATAATGAACTGAGGACCTTCTGCATTATGAGCCCCTCTAAGTAATAAGACAAATTATTTAGTTTAATGCGTTGAACTTGCTTTTTAGCAGAAGAAGCTATGATGGGAGGGACTCAAACAAGAACAAGAAGAAGCTGGGCGGGTTCATAACTCAAACTCATTACAAACCATTTGGTGGACCAATTTGCTCGCAAGTCACTAAACATGTCCAACTATCTGGGTATCTCTTTGTTAGCATTTCAGCAAGGTTAATGAAAAGAAAAATTATAAAATACATAGAATCTATTTGGCCTTGCTATAAGTTGTTATGAAATTCCTCTTTTTTTTCAAAAACTAGTATTTCTTTTTAAAGAGCTGTAACATAGAATAATTTAAGGTCTGACTAAATCTAACTTCAGTAAGTTATTTTATTAATATAAATATTTGATATAATATTTGTATTTTCTTTTAGGGAGAGTGTGTCTTTGTAATATCAATTTCTTCTTTAAATGGGTTATGTTTAGCAACAAGATAAATTTTGGTGTCATTTAATTGTGATTTTGTGTTAACAAAAAAAAGCACAAAAAAACAAAATCTTTTACAGCAGATCCAAGCACTTGGACTTATTAAACGCTATTAAGTTCAATAGGAGATTCTTCTTGGATAGGTTCATTTTTAGACTTTCGCACCTAAATGGGTGAGATTTAATAATAATAAATAATAAAATTTTATATAATGGAACCTTTACGGTGAACCTATGGAGTCTATATATAAATATCTCAATAAAAACTGTTTCAGTGCATAATGGTTGGTGGTTTGTTTGTCTGGGTATCTTAATATTAAACTCATTGTTGAATCGGGGTATCTTTGAATTTTTGGTTCTCAGTTAAAAATGGTTGCCGCTTTTGTTTGTCTTTTGCAGCTTGTACTTGAGGCGAGTTCTCCTCACCAAACATAAAAGCTTTCTTTCCTCCAAGTGAACCAGTTTTTGCATAATCCAAGAGGTTTTTCACCTTAACCTGTCTTGGTATTGTTAGAAAGTCTAAAACTGGGAAATATGTATGGATAATTTTAGAAGCATAATCCAAATTGGTAGAACACAACTTATAAATACATCTAGACATTCACCATTTGACTTTTCATAGGACCAGTCGATTGGTGCTCATTTCAGAAGCAAGCCAGGTGACTGACCAAGAGCCTGGTTGCTTCTGGAATGAAGCAGACCAAGGGCCAGTGGCATGGTTTCCAACCAGGCCCAATCAGGCGACTGCTCATTTTTATTAGTCGCCTGATATGATATCCTACCTCTCCCCTTTGTGCGGTGGCTTCAGAACGCAACGTTTTATTTACTGAAACAATGCGTTTTGGGGTACAACACCGCGTGATATGCCTCTCACAACAGCAGAGGATCTTGATTGCGAATGGATCTTCTGCTGTGTTGAAAAGCACAGTAGAGCGTGCTGTGTCCTGAATGGTGACGTTCTAGGCGCAGCTCCCCCACTCCCATACTTTTTTTTTGGCAAAAACTGTAATTTTTTTGTGTGCTTTAAGGCAAAATTTAGATAATTTTTGGGTATATTTTTTTTGTCAATTTTAAATAAATTTATTTTTAAAAATTAATATTTTGAATATAGTTTATTTTTTATCAAATTTTTTTATCAAATTTAAATTGTTTTATTATATTTTAAAATACAACATTATAATATAGAAGATTTTTTAAAAAAATTTAAATAGTTTCACAAAAAGATAAGATTACTAAAGAGATAAAAAGATTATACCAAAATTTTTAAAAATTAATATCAAAATATCTTGAACAAATTTGAATATAAAATGTAATGCTCAATAAAATTATTTATTAAGAAATTTATATTTATATTTTTATTTTTATTAAATTTAAATATTATTTTTTGTATAATTTTTTATTAAATTTAAATAGTTCAATTGTATTATGAGATACATCATTACAAAATAAAAAAAATTGTCATACAAATTTGATAAAAAATATACTATTTTAAAAATATTAAATTTTGATAACAAATTTATTTAAATTTAATAAAAAAATATACTAAAAAGTTATCTAAATTTATCTTTAAAAAGTACAAAAATAATTGCAATTTTTGCAACAAAAAAATCTACAATAAAAAAGGAATAAATTTGAATATAAAATTTAATGATCAACAAAATTATTTATTAAAAAAGTTGTATCTTTATTTTTATTAAATTTAAATACTATTTTGCATGCAATTTTTTATTAAATTTAAATAGTTTTATTGCATTAAAAAATATAAAAAAAATTGTCATCTAAATTTGATAAAAAAATAATTTATATTTAAAATACTAAATTTTGACAAAAAAACCAAAAAAGTTATCTAATTTTTTTTAAAAAAAAAGCACAAAAAAATTTGCAATTTTTGTCTAAAAAAAAAGTGAAGAACCGTTCTAAATACGCCCTGCTGTGCTTTTAAGCACAGAGGGTCCATTCCCATCCTGAGGCCTTGTAGCGTCATCTCGCTTGTCCTTATTTTATTTTATTTTATTTATTTAATTTCTTTTGGGGACTGGCATAAGCCAAAAAAGAACATGGACTGAAACCACCACGGAGACAGTGTCGCTAAATCAGACAACCTCCAGAGCCATCTTCTTCCTCCATCGATAACTCACTTGAGATCTAGTGTTGGGCGAGCTTCTTGCGAGATTCATACAAAATAGCTTCATTCCACAAGACCCAGATGAACTAAAGGCACGCAATGGATGACCCGAATCTTCCATCCTTCTTCTTTGGTGAACATCCGTACCACAGATTCTTGCGTCCTCCACCATGAGCTTCCTCAAACCATCAGATGGGTAACAAAACTTCCTTCTCTTGGAAATTGCTGACATGCATAACTTCATTTGCTAAATGTTTACCAATTTTTTCCTTCACTCCACTCACCTTCCTCATGTTACACCAGTGAATAAGCATCCTTTGAGGGAGAATCCACTAGTTCGTTATTCACCATAAAATTTCTGGAGAGTGTTATACCATTATTGCTATGAAATCTAATACCTTAATTTTCATGATGGTGTAAAATCTCATTAAAATCACCTAAGTACTGCCAGGGAACATATTTACTTGGGTTTAGAGCCACCAATAGCCCATTTAGGCACAAGGGTTTTTCGCAAGCTCCAACTCAAGTGGATTAGGCTAAGCCAACAAATTTATTTTTTAAGAAGATCAAGTTGGATTGATTATATTATTTGCTACTTCCACATTGCTTCCACCTACCAATAAAAAAAAAACCTCTTGAGTATATGAACAAATAACTTTAATTTGACTCAAATCCAACGAGTTATATGATTATTTTGTTAAATTGTTAATATACAAATTTCTTAATATCAAACTATTCAATCTTAAAAATAATTTAATGAGGTTATTCAATTCATTTTAACTAAATAATCACAGTGCATATCGAATCATTATAGGTGGTACTGTTAAAATGAGTCAAATTAAGTTTGCAAGCCCATTTAATCTGCATATTTGGTGGACATAGATTTATAAAATTTGACTTATTTGTAAACAAACCTTACAAGCTAGCCTATGTATCTGGTGAGTTAAAATGGATTGAGGTGGGCCAAGACAGTAAAAATTTTAGAAGAAAAGGGCTGAACCGCTTGTCCTGCACGTGGACCATTTATTTGTTTGTTCCACTTAAAGATGTGTTTGGATTATGAAAATATTTTTTGTTTTTATTTCTTAAAAATATTTTTTATTTTTTATTTTTTATATTTTAAAAAATATGTTTGGTCTGTATTTTTATTTTTATTTTTTTAATTATATAATTTATTTTTATTTTATTTTTATTTTTACTATTTTATAATTAGATAAACAGTAAATATCGTAGATTTAATTTAAAATAAAAATTTTAAATTTTTTTTTATGTTTTCATAATTTTTAAAAATTCAAAAAATATATTTTGAAAATATAAATAAAAAACGTATTTTTATGTCTATTTTTAATTTTTAATAAAAATAAAAATTAAAAATAAGAAAACCAAACAGGTCCTCATTTTTTTTCAAAATATGGCTAGAGAGTATAAATCCTTAGTAATAAATATGGCTAGAGAATATAAATACTTAAGTAATTTTTTTCTAAATGTTATGATATTACTTAAGTAATAAATATGGCTAGAGAGTAAATCCTTATTCGTTACATTTAAATGTGACAATAAAGATGTAGAAAGGAACATATTTGTGACAAATATTTTTGTCTAAATTAAAATGTTATCTACTAAAATAAAATATAAAGTTAAAATTTAGTATGAGTACCGATAACAACTCTATTTTTGCCCGTGCAAGATTGTCATATGGTAAAATAATACTAAAATTAAAGAATTCCCTTTTAATAATATAAGAAGCAAGTAACATGTGAATTGTAGATACTCCTTCTCTCTGGTGCTCTGCAAACGAATTATGTAAGGAAATAAATATTTATGACTAAATAAAATAATAAACAAATTTAATTAATGACTAAATCTTTAAATTAATTATAATTACTATAATTGTAAAAATTAATTTTGTAACTTTTAATAACTATTTATAATTTTAAAATAATTAATTGCTTCTATTATTTAATATAATATTAATAAACAAGTCTTTACTCATATTTTTATTTAATTGCCAAATTTAAAGACGAGGTCATAATTTATTAGTAGTCAAGTCAATGTGCCCTTTCCACTAAAGTTAACATCTAAAAACTTGTGAATACTCCATTTGAAAATTCCGAATTGAGAATGCCAAAAGCTAAGACATCATTTTCAGAAGAATAAATGCGCTAGTACTTTAGAGTGGAGCAAAGAAAACAAAATATCTAATGTTCGCAAGATGACCTTCTGCATCAATCTTTAATCCACTAGAAGAAACCATTTGAAACTCTCCTAGCTTTTGTCTACAGAATATATATCTTGAGCAATCAACTGCCAAAGTGAAATATCATTAAATTGAACATGCGAAGGCATCTTGGAAAATGAAAGTTCTTTAGTCACTTTCTGCATTGATGGTCGAGACTTTGGTGTGGGACGCAAGCATGCTAGTGCTGTTATGACTAAGAGAATCACATCTTGCGCATCTTTTGACAAGGGAAGAGGGAGACGCGAGTCTAAGATATCTTTCAACAATATGTTATGAGTACAAGTCTTTGCCAAAGATGAGATCAACTCTCCAGGATGTCTCCCCATTATTGTTTCTAATGCCACCACTCCGAAACTATAAACATCACATTTTTCAGTCACCCTCATTGTGTATGCAAGTTCTACAATAACACAAGAATCAAGGAATATTGTCAAGGAATCGTTTTTTATAAATTAATTTGAACTCAATAGAAGGGTAGAAAAATGAGAATTAAAATGTTCACTTGGGGCAACATAACCATAGGTACCAACAAGTAGGGTTTGATTTGAGGAATCAGGATCAAGGAGTCTAGCTGTGCCAAAGTCTGAGACAAAAGCTTCCAATTTCGAGTTCAACAAAATATTGCTACATGTAATGTCTCGATGAATAATTGGTGGACTATGATCATGATGCATGTAAAACAATGCTGATGCTACTACTTTAATAAGATTCACCCTCGTGGTCCAATTCAACTCTTCAGCTTCAACATCATTACTCAAGATATATAAGAGGCTTCCTTTTTCCATGTATTCATAGATGAGAAACATGCATTGATTGTGTATACAATAACCATGAAGTTTCACAATGTTGCGATGTCGGATTTCAGTCAACATATTGATCTCATTGCAAAAGCTCTTGGCAAAAGATGGGTTATAAGATTCGCTTTGATGAAGTTTTTTCAAGGCAACAATCCTCCCACTAGGAAGTAATGCCCTATAGACACTTCCATAAGCACCAGTTCCAATGCAATATTTGATATCAAAGTCTTCTGTAACTTTGATAATGTCTTCATATGCAATTTTACCATCATAATTCCATATTGAGAATATGTCTCCATTCTTTGCTACTCTTGTCTTTGTTAATTTTCTCTTGTTTGAATACTGAGAAAGGATCAAAGCCCCAACAAATAGGATGCCAAAGAAAGTTGTCCAAGGGAGAATGATCTTCAAATAATGCATTGGCTTTTTAGATGGAGTTGAACAAGAGAGATGTAACTCCTTATTACCACTAAATTGGACATAGGCAGAAGGGAAAACAATTCCTGGGACACAACCACTAAGATTGTTATATGAAAAGTTGATGAATTCTGGCTTACCCAGTTCTCTAGGTATACTATGGAAGAAATTATTGTAGCTTAAATCCAAGCTACAGTCGATTGGTAAATTGCACAATTCTCGTGGTATGCTACCATATATTTCATTATTTAATAGATCAATATTTTTTAACCTTGGTAAATTTCCAATTTACAGGGGTATGCTACCAAATAATTCAAGGGACAAATATTTCAGATGATTTAATTTTATCATATTTGATGGAATTTGAAAAAAAAGTTTATTGTTAGAAAAAGTGTCTTTAGTTGAGTGAGATTTTTAAGTGTAGTAGGTAACTCACCAGTAAGGATGTTATGGGACAAGTTCAAATTATTGAGCTTTTGAAGAATTCAAACCTTTGGAGGTATGCTACTTAATATTTGGTTGAAACCAATGGACAAATATTTCAAATGAGTTAATTTTCTTCTATTTGATGGAATTTGACCACAAAGCTTATTGTTAGAAATAAGTGTCTCTATTCGAGTGAGATTTGTAAGAGTGGTAGGTAACTCACCAGTAAGGCTGTTATAGGACAAGTTAAAATAATTGAGGTTTTGAAGGGCTCCAACTTCTGAGGGTATGCTACCTGATATTTGGTTGAAATCAAGGGACAAATATTTCAAATGAGTTAATTTTCTTATATTTGATGGAATTTGACCAGAAAATTTATTGTTAGAAATAAGTGTCTCTACTTGAGTGAGATTTATAAGAGTCGTAGGTGACTCACCAGTAAGGCTGTTAGATGACTGGTCCAAATATTTGAGGTTTTGAAGGGTTCCAACTTCTGGGGGTATGCTACCTGATATTTGGTTGAATGCAATAGACAAATATTTCAGATGAGTTAATTTTCTCATATTTGATGGAATTTGACCAAAATGTTTATTGTTAGAAACAAGTGTCTCTAGTTGAGTGAGAATTTTAAGTGTGGTGGTTAACTCACCAGTAAGGCTGTTATGGGAGAAGTCCAAAGAATCGAGCTTTTGAAGGGTTCCAACTTCTGGAGGTATGCCACCTGATATTTGGTTAAAACCAGTGGACAAATATTTCAAATGAGTTAATTTTCTTATATTTGAAGGAATTTGACCAGAAAATTTATTGTTAGAAATAAGTGTCTCTACTTGAGTGAGATTTATAAGAGTGGTAGGTAACTCACCAGTAAGGCTGTTAGAGGACAGGTCCAAACAATTGAGCTTTTGAAAGGCTTCAACTTTTGGGGGTATGCTACCTGATATTTGGTTGAAATCAAGGGACAAATATTTCAAATGAGTTAATTTTCTTATATTTGATGGAATTTGACCAGAAAATTTATTGGTAGAAATAAGTGACTCTACTTGAGTGAGATTTATTAGAGTGGTAGGTAACTCACCAGTAAGGTTGTTATAGGACAGGTCCAAATAATTGAGCTTTTGAAAGGCTCCAACTTCTGGGGGTATGCTACCTGATATTTGGTTGAAACCAATGGACAAATATTTCAAATGAGTTAATTTTCTTATATTTGATGGAATTTGACCAGAAAATTTAGTGTTAGAAATAAGTGTCTCTATTTGAGTGAGATTTATAAGAGTGGTAGGTAACTCACCAGTAAGGCTGTTATAGGACAAGTACAAATAATTGAGGTTTTGAAGGGCTCCAACTTCTGAGGGTATGCTACCTGATATTTGATTGAAATCAAGGGACAAATATTTCAAATGAGTTAATTTTCTTATATTTGATGGAATTTGACCAGAAAATTTATTGTTAGAAATAAGTGTCTCTATTTAAGTGAGATTTGTAAGAGTGGTAGGTAACTCACCAGTAAGATTGTTAGAGGACAAGTACAAAGAATTGAGGTTTTGAAGGGCTCCAACTTCTGAGGGTATGCTACCTAATATTTGGTTGAAATCAAGGGACAAATATTTCAAATGAGTTAACTTTCTTATATTTGATAGAGTTTGACCAGAAAATTTATTGTTAGAAATAAGTTACTCTACTTGAGTGAGATTTATTAGAGTGGTAGGTAATTCACCAGTAAGACTGTTAAAGGACAGGTCCAAATAATTGAGTTTTTGAAGGACTCCAACTTCTGGGGGTATGCTACCTGATATTTGGTTAAAATCAAAGGACAAATATTTCAAATGAGTTAATTTTCTTATATTTGATGGAATTTGACCATAAAATTTATTGTTAGAAATAAGTGTTTCTATTTAAGTGAGATTTATTAGTGGTAGGTAACTCACCAGTAAAATTATTACGGGAGAGGTCCAAATAATTGAGCTTTTGAAGAGCTCCAATCTGGGTTGGAATGCTTCCCTCTAGCCTAAGATCTATATTTTCTAAATTGGGGAACGTAGTCAAGTTGATATCTCCAAATTGAGGTCGTGAGACAGACCCGCTTTGTGAGGTAATCTTTACAATGCTTCCAAATTCGTTGCAACTAATACCGTACCATTGACATCGATTCGAGAGATTGTAAGTGCTATCCCACCATTGGCTCTGACGGATAGCTTTTTCCTCCTCTTCTATGATTTTATGTAATGCTACGTTTCTCGTGCGGCCGGCAGTCGCATTTGTAAATAAGGCAAAGGTATGCCACAATAGTAGCAGTGGTACTACCTTTTTTGGAATGGAAATGTTGCGGAGTGCCATCTATAGTTTTTGAAATGACAAGTCCGATTGATTATTGCATGAATGATTGCAAACTCAGACTTTAATTTATAGACAGGTAATTGGCAATGCAGAATATAAAAATGCACACCACATTTCATTTTCGATACACTTTTTTGCAACTTCCTGGAAATTTCATGGAGGGTCCCAAACTATAAATCATTAACGCGTGAAGATGGTATATCAATATACACCAAAGTAAAAATAAATTAAACAGCACTATTCTACCTTTTCTTGTAAGTTCTTAGTCAGTCAATTGGTAAATCTTAGGCACTGAAAAATTAATTTATAATAATAAAAAAATAGCTTTGGGAAAGTTAAAGTCCGCTTGCATTCATTTTTTTAAGTTTTTGGGACAGTTTTTTAATTCGCTTTTGGTCAGTGACAAATAATATTTTTTTTCAATACTTGTGTAAAAGTAATAGGAACACACAAACAAACTGAAAGCAACTAACTCAAACAGCAGAAATATAATATTAGTGTCAAACAAATAATCACTGTAAAAAATATAAATTAAGAAACACCAGATTTTTTTAATGTAAAAAACTTCTCAATGTAAGATGAAAAAATTACGGAACTTAAATTAGTAAAATTCCTCATTACAACTAGATAACGGGATAAACAATAATTTTTGTAGTTACAATCAGCCTCACAATAAATTCAGATTCTTCGTGAATAAGATGGTATACAATCAGAAAATAAACAATAGTTCTATTAGGTAAGAATAAAAAAAAATAGCTAGTGGAAAAGGCAAAGCAACATTCAAAACGATGCAATATATACTACTCATTGTCAGAAATAACTTATTAAAATTTCATTATAAATCTTTTTTTTTCTTCCTCTGACGCTACCATTCTTTTGTTTCTTTTTTTTTTCTTTTACTCACTATTTTTCTTCTCTTTTTTCGCGTCACATTGTAGGAAACGGAAAGGCAAGAGACTTTTGTCTCTTTCTTCGCAAAGGCCACCGTCCAACTTTCTCTTCTTTTCCAATTTTTTTTAAAATTAATTTAAATAAATGTTAGTCCATTCGTAGAGGGACCTACCAAACAAGCCATTCTTTTGAGGAATAGAGAGAGAAAGAGAAGAGGAGACAAAAGGTAATACAGAAAAATTGATGAATATTAACTAGGGTGGGCAACAGGTTGAATCGACGTGGTCCAAAAAATTTATAAACCGACTGAAATTTTAAATTATCTGAAAAATTCGAATAATTCATAATGCATATTTACACTACAATCTCATACATGACGTCAAACCATGTGTTCAATTATCATAAACTTGTGAGATGGGGCACTGGAATTAATGGTTGAAGTGAGTTCTACGCCATTTCCCGCAAATTTTTAGTCATAGAAAGATAGCAGTAATTTAATTTTTCTTTATGACTTTCAAAATTCGAACAAAAATTCAAAGTCCATTGATAATGGCCTTCGTCTTGGTTAAGTATTTCTGAGTGACTCTAGAAAATCTTAAAAATTATATTTTGTATAGATAGATATTGATGAAGCTAATAAACACTCCTAAACCGAATGTTTTAAGTGATTAACAATTTTTTATTATTAATTTATTACTTTATTATATAATACATTATATGCATCTTAGAATCACTTGTAATAATTAGAGAATTCGGAACAATAATTCAAAGTCTATTATTAATAGTCTTTATGTTGTGAGAAATTTTCTCTGAGAATTTGTTAAATTATATTTAACTTTGTCCTTTTTGTTTCAAAAATAACAATTCATCCCCTACATATGAAAACAAAAAGAGAACCGAGTGTAATTTAACTAGTTATTAACATGTGATATGGGAAGATATTTCTAAAAATTGTCAGTGCTACTTCTATAAGCATTTTAGTTCATTCATATAATACGACATTATATTTTGTCCGAAAAAAAATATAATACATTATATGCATCTTAAATAGTTTACATGACAAAATATAAATGGAAAAACAAAATACTTGTAAGAAAAGATAAGCATCAGTTCTTGGCTTGTATGGACAAAAAAATGTGAGATGGGATAAAATGTGGAAAAATACAGTGACTTAGCTCGTCAACTCAAAAGCAAAGATGACTTATTTAAGATTGGTCCCATACATTTATTTTCTGACTTGTGAGATGGGCAGAGTTGAATATTTAAAAGTGAGAATTATGAGGATATTCAATAAAATTGATCTTAGACAATAGACATGAGGCCTATAACGATGACATATATGGGTAGTCATTATATATATGATAGCACACCATTTTAATTTAATCACGTAAGTTTCTGACTTTTATTTTGATACGCTTATATGAAAAGAAACAATTATTCATTTCTTGATTGAAGTTTCATATCTGTTTAAAAGAAAAGAATAATTTTACAAGTTTTGAATAAATGAAAAGAAAAAAATTATTCGTATTCTTACAAAAATTGAGTCAGTCATATCCTCTGTGTGGTCCAATATAGTTCATAAGACAAGTTCTCCCCACGCTTTAGGAGTGTCCAAATTTCAAAACACAAGGCCTACAGAATTTGTGCTTTATATATTTCAAAAAATTATTTTATTAATATATCCGTATTTTCCCTCTAAATTTTCTTTTGTTTGGTCTTTTATTACTAATTGTTTTAATATTTGTTTTCAGAAAATTATTTTTTAGTTCTCAAAAGATACACATGAATTTCTTTTATTTGATTTCTTAAATTTTTTCATTTAAATTTTTTTAAAGAATCACTCGGCTTACAAAATACTTTCATATTCACTCTGTTAACATATTTAGTTATTTGGCCTCAATTTAGATCTTAACTTGTCATTAATTACTTACTTGGCCTCACTTGACACGCCAATTAAATTACAAAATACTTTCATAGATTGGTCCCATAAATTTATCTTTGACGTGTGAGATGGGCAGAATTGAATAATCAAAAGTGGGAATTATGAGAATATTCAATAAAATTGGTCTTAGACAATAGACACGGGTCCATAACGATGACATATATGGGTGGTCATTTTATATATGATAGCATACAATTTTAATTTAATTTAATTTAGTTACGTAATTTACTGAATTTTATTTTAATACAATTATATAAAAAAGCAATAATTATTCATTCTTTTAAATTAGTCGATTGAAGCTTCATATCTTTAATATCCCGTAATTTTTAAATGATAATGTTTTGCTATAAAGAAATATATTTTTTGTTAAAATAATTTTTGTTTTATTTAAAATAATTATATTGGCCTCTAATAAATTTTTTATGTATTTTAAAAAATATTTTTTTATTATGTATAAAGATATTTATTTTGTGATTTGTTTTATTAAGATTTTTATTAAGAAAAGTCATGATTTAATAATTTAACTAAATGTCTATGAGAATGTAAATTTTTAAAAAATTTTGAAATATTTTAGTATGAAAAATGGTATTTATTTGAATATATATAAAATAAAATTTCATTATTAAATTATTATTATTATTATTATTATTATTATTATTATTATTATAAAGAGAAAAGGGGGAGGGGGAGACAAAAACCGAAGCAGAAACGTGAAATATAGAAGAAGAGAATGAATAGTGAAATAATATAAATAGTATCTCTATGTTTTCTCTCTAGATCTGCAGTGCCTATTGGTTTCTGATCTCAAAACTAAGGGTACTACTAAATTAAGGACGGAGAGTACTATAATTTTGATCGAACAATGTTTCAAATCAACTGCATAATCGCCGCAGATCTGAAGTAGAAAATCTAAAAAAAAGGTAAACTCTGAAGCTCTTACTTAGAGACCTCAAATTAAAAATATGATATTTTAGATAAATTCAGGAGTTAGATAAACTTTAGAATATGAAATTTTTTAGCTATTTGACAACTTTTTATTCTTGGTGAATAGTATTTTTTGGCCATGAATAGTGACCAAGTTTCCAGAGTTATTTCTTTAATTTTTAGATCCTCTAAACACGTTTTTGAGATTTATTTGATCAAGTTTGGATTGAAAAAATATATTTTAGGGTTGTCCAACTTGGAATCCTTACTAAGTGAGTAGATAATACTTACTATAACATAATTTTTAACTTTTTATTTAATACATCCATATGAGACATTACTACTAATATGAAACTCATTTTTATTTATGAACATATATTTCAAGGCATAACTCCTAGTTTAAACTATAGGAATGTAGGACAAGTATCATATATACTTTATTTCTCTATTGATATTAATTTATACTGATTGAGAATATTCAAAAATTGTGTTAAATCATGGTGATATTTATATTTTATATGAATTGATAAATGATTTTATGAGGCACATGTGTGGACCTATGGATATAAATGTGCAAGTTAAGTTGATATTGTTATGGCTATTGTTGATCATTGGGGATATGATTTTATGACAGTCAAAGTGCTATTTGTTTAGTAAAGAACCAAGTTTATCATGCACGCACGAAGCATATAGACGTTCGATTTCATTTCATAAAGTAGATTCTAGAAGAAGGTGAAATACTACTTTAGAAAATCCAGACAGCTGAAATTCCTACAGATATGATGACCAAAGTTGTGACATCGATCAAGTTTCAATATTGTATGAACTTGATTAATATTGTGAAAATTGCATATAGATAGCACCATAGGTGCATTTGAAGACACTACTAGAGATAGTATTATTGTGATATAAGACTTTGTAAATTTTGTTTAGAACTTTATTCGTCAAGGTAGAGATTTGTTGATTTTTGGCTCCAAAGTCTCACATCGATGGAATTTTGAAAGTGGGTAGAAAAGGAAGGCTATAAATAGAGACCTTCTCCTTAGTTAAACTTCACACTAAAAATTCAAGCCTTCTAGCTCTTCTAAAAGTTTAGTTTTTCTTCTCTTCTTTGTATTCTTCTGAGTAATATATTTATTGTCACGGCCCCAAATGATGGAACACATGACCGGCACGGCATAAGGGTTTCCCCCTAGCCGTAAGCCTAACACATAGCATGCACAACCATTCAGCACACAATCCAGTACATAATAAATATAACTGGCCACATACGCCACATCCAATATCAGAAAATACTGTATATATATATATATATATATATATATATATATATATATATATATATTTCATGAATCCAACATCCTTGATTCAACTTGGCCCATGGCCTCATAGTACAAACATTATTGTAAAACGTAAAATCATTTTTCAAACAACACAAGAAGCGAGGATCCTGCCTGTATGTTCATGGAGATATACTAGACATACACTTAAACTATACAACCAATACAACGGAGTGCCCAAACTGGGGCTCACCAATACTATATTTAGCCTCCTATGGAGCTGTAGCTGGATCAGTGTTTCTTTGACTATCTGTGGGGAGAAAACAGAAGAGGGGTGAGATTACCACATCTCAGTGAATGGATAAATCATACTATAACAGAAACAGGGCAAACTAAGCACGAGTGTTTCGCAATGAATTAAATAATTGAAATCAAGGTATAGAAAACATTAAACATCTAATCATAATTTATTGAAAGAATGCTAAACAGTTCACATGATAAAACAGAATTAAATCAATAACTGTAAGCAAATCAATTATGCATGGTAAATAATAAATGAAGATATTTATGCAATAACAATGATGCATGTGGTATTTTAAAAATATTTAATCTTTAAGAAAAATGCACTAGTTTATTGGAGGTCTTTCCTAACAGATCTATCATCTATCCCAAGCACATAGCAAGGGTAAGGTAATCACTGTAGGCGTAGACATAAGTCCACCCTAAATTTTCCCCAAGCACATAGCAATGGGTATGGCAATCACTGTAGGCATAGACATAAGTCTATCCTAAATTTTGTGTCTTAGGCTGTCATATGCCCGTCACAATATCCTAGGCCGAAGCCTTAACATGATCATGGTGCACCAGGGCTAGCACTACCTGCGGCTAGCTAACAGTGATCTAAAAGGGTCCCTCCAATAGAAAACATGTGAAATATGCTATTCAAAGAGTTTAAAGTAAAACATTTCAATAACTTTATAATACAGCTATAATTCTCCATCTAGCTCTTTTCATGCATAAAATCTCGTTCTAAAATACATCTCATCCATGAATTCCCATGGAGACCTTTACAATCATAAATTTTTCCTTTTAAACATAGATCGTCCTTAGACGTCACATAGATGCTCATCATGCATTAAATCATTTCATGGCTAACTTAGTTCATTTCTATGACTAAGTTCGCATTTCTATAAATCTAGCTCAAATGGAGAATTAATAGTCTAGATGCTTGCCCTGCATACCTAGGGTTCAACTAGGATTGAAATTTACAATTTCTAACATGGTTGGAACATATTGGTTTTCAAAGCAGTAAAACAATTTAACATACATTCCAACTAGTTAAAATCATACGAGAGAGTTATAAATCAAATTCCTAAAACATGCGCTATAGTATGAAAAACCCACTCACCGTACTAGAAGTCCAACAACGAGAATTTCACCTCGTAGTGGCTCAATAACCTAGAAAACATAGACATAGCATAAAAATTAGAAAATTCTAAAGTCACTATTCACGCCGGAAAAGACTATTCACTTGCCGGAAAATACTATTCACTCACCGGAAAATACTATTCATGCTGAAACCTAAAAGCCCCATATTCAATTCTAAAGCTATCTACGGGAAGAATTTCGGTAAAAACGAAGCCTAAAACGCAATTGGACGAAGTTTTACCTTTGGAGGTACTATTCACGCGATTTTCCGGCGACCTTCCGGCGACTTTCTGGCGAAATTGATCGGTGGGTTTTGAAGTACTCGTTGCCACGAGTCCAACGGTCCAGACGGTTCGTCAATCGGAGGTCCGTAACTCCAGATATGAGGGTTTGAAATTCAAAGGGGAAAAGGGAAAAATTGGGGGGGGGGCTGTGGGTTTTTCTGCTCTCTGCCTGGTATCCGTATGCACATATATGTGCTGATGCTACAGTAAAAAAAATATTTTTTTTTAAATAATTATTAAATAATTAATAATAAGATTTTCTTTATAAAATTCATTTAAATTCCGTTTTTCATCATAAAATATTCTAAAAATTTCTAAAAATTTCCTTTCTCATAAATCTTTAGTTAAACTCTCACATCATAATGTTTCTTGATAAAAATAGTAATAAAACAAATTTCTAAACAAATATCTTTATTTATATTAAAAGAAAGAGTATTTCTAAAAATACCATAAAAATTCAATAGAAGCCGGTATAATTATTTTAAGCAACACAATACTTCTTTTACTTAAAAATCCACTTATTTTTAACAAATCATAATTATTTCTACATAATAAAAATATATTTGCTTATAGCGCGCCAAAACATAACTTCTAATATATTTTTTTTTTCTATGTAATAAATATACATATTTTCTACGGTTCTTATCTCTATTGTCAAAATTCTCTCTTTTATTTTAAATTTCCTTTTCATTAAATTTTACGGTTATTACATTCTTCCCCCCTTAAAGAAATTCGGTCCCCGAATTTTACAAAAACTAATAACATGAAAACATTTGACTACTCTTGAAACAGCTGATGATACTTCTCTCTCATGACATCCTCTACTTCCCACGTAGCTTCCTCCTTGGAATGATTCTGCC
The DNA here is from genome assembly GCA_037074535.1 of Gleditsia sinensis. Taxonomy (NCBI): domain Eukaryota; kingdom Viridiplantae; phylum Streptophyta; class Magnoliopsida; order Fabales; family Fabaceae; genus Gleditsia; species Gleditsia sinensis. The sequence continues at coordinate 16,708,432 of CM073469.1, read as the reverse complement.
AAATCACCTTCACTGTAGGGATATCCTTAGATCTCAACTTTTTCACTTGTCTATCAACAATGGCCACGGGTTTCTCTTCGTAGGCCAACTTGTCATCCAAAAAGATTTCTTGCGGTTGAATCACATGAGATGGGTCGGGTAGATACTTCCTCAACATCGAGACATGGAAGACTGGATGCACTTCACTCAACCCAGGTGGTAGGGCTAGGCGGTATGCCACTGCTCCTACCCTATCCAGAATTTCAAAAGGTCCAATATACCTCGGGCTTAACTTCCCTTTCCTACCAAACCGCATGATTCCCTTCATGGGTGAAACTCTGAGGAACACGTGATCGCCTAGAGAAAACTCCAACTCCCGACGCCTATGGTCCACATAAGACTTCTGACGACTTTGTGCAGTTAAAAGCCGTTCCCTTATCAGCTTAACCTTCTCTATGGCATCTTGCACCAAGTCTGGCCCTAGCAGCTTGGCTTCTCCAACTTCAAACCATCCAACGGGAGATCGGCATCTTCTCCCATAAAGAGCTTCAAAAGGTGCCATCTGAATACTGGCTTGATAACTGTTGTTGTATGCAAAACTCAGCTAATGGCAGGTATCCTTCCCAACTGCCACCAAAATCCAATATACATGCTCTAAGCATATCCTCTAGAATTTGAATCGTGCGTTCTGACTGGCCATCTGTTTGGGGATGAAAAGCGGTGCTTAGATCCAACCTCGTTCCCAAAGCTTCTTGAAAAGCTTTCCAAAACCTTGCTGTAAACTGTGGACCTCGATCAGATATGATGGATACAGGGACTCCATGCAATCTGACGATCTCACTCAGATACAGGCTTGCATACTGAGCCACATTAAAGGTAGTCTTCACTGGTAAGAAGTGGGATGACTTGGTCATTCGATCCACTATCACCCATACTGAGTCATAACCCTTAGGGGTCCTCGGTAACCCTGTAACGAAGTCCATAGTAATCCATTCCCACTTCCACTCTGGTATCTCAATCTGCTGGTGCAAACCGGCAGGCTTCTGGTGTTCAGCTTTCACCTGCTGACAAACTAAGCATTGAGCCACAAAGTTTACTACATCCTTCTTCATCCCATTCCACCAATACAAGTCCTTGAGGTCACTGTACATCTTATTTGTTCCTGGGTGGATAGTATAGGCTGATTGATGTGCCTCCTCCAAAATCTGCTTCCTCAAGCTATCCACATCGGGTACACACAAGCGCTTCCCATATCTTAACACTCCTTCAGCATCCACGCTGAATTCAGAAGTCTGATTATTACTGGATTCATCCTTGAGCTTGCACAGCTTGGCATCCTTGTCCTGATCTGCCTTAATCTGCTCAACCAGTGGAGAGTGTAGTTGCATGTGGGCTAGCAACACCCCTGGCTCCTTCACTTCAAAGCGCATCCCCTCACCTTCTAGCCGATGAATATCCCTTACCAACGGCCTCTAGAGTAGGGTAATATGGGCTAGAATCCCCATTGACTTCCTGCTCAAAGCATCTGCTACCACATTGGCCTTGCCTGGGTGGTACAAAATAGTGCAGTCATAGTCCTTCACCAACTCCATCCACCTTCTCTGTCTCAAGTTAAGATCTCTTTGTTGAAAGATGTACTTGAGACTCTTGTGGTCCGTGTAAATCTCACAGGGTTCACCATAGAGATAGTGCCTCCAAATCTTCAAGGCAAAGACCACTGCCGCCATCTCCAGATCATGTGTAGGATAGTTCTGTTCGTGCTTCCTGAGCTGCCTAGATGCGTAGGCTACAACATGACCATTCTGCATTAACACACAACCCAAGCCCACCCTTGAGGCGTCACAGTATACTGAGTATCCTCCAGTGCCCGTTGGGATAGTTAGAACTGGGGCTGTGGTTAGACACTTCTTCAAGGTCTGGAAACTTTCTTCGCATACATCCGACCACTCAAACTTAACTCCCTTCCTGGTTAATCTGGTCAAAGGAGCAGCAATTCTGGAGAAATCCTTGATGAACCTCCGGTAATACCCTGCTAGACCCAAGAAACTTCGGATCTCCGTCACACTAGCTGGGCGAGGCCACTGCTATACTGCCTCTACCTTCTCGGGGTCTACTTGAATGCCGTCCTTCGTGACTACATGCCCCAGAAACATAACACTGTCCAACCAGAACTCACACTTAGAGAGCTTGGCATACAACTGCTGATCCCTCAAAATCTACAGAATGACCCGTAGGTGCTGTTCATGCTCCTCATGGTCTTTAGAATAAACCAAGATGTCATCAATGAACACAATGACAAACTGATCTAAGAATGGCTTGAACACCCTGTTCATCAAGTCCATAAAAGCAGCTGGTGCATTAGTTAGTCCAAAAGACATAACTAAAAATTCATAATGACCATAACGGGTCCTAAAAGCCGTCTTGGAAATATCTTCCTTCTTGATCCTCAACTGATGATACCCTGACCTCAGATCAATCTTGGAGAAACATTTCGCTCCTTGAAGTTGATCGAACAGATCATCAATCCTGGGTAAAGGGTAGTTGTTGCGCACTGTTAGCTTATTCAGTTGCCGATAGTCAATGCAAAGACGCAAAGACCCATCTTTCTTCTTCACAAAAAGAACTGGAGCACCCCATGGAGAGGTACTCGGCCTGATGAAGCCCTTATCTAACAAATCCTGCAACTGACTCTTTAGCTCCTTAAGCTCTGTGGGTGCCATCCTGTAAGGCGGTATAGAAATTGGTCGAGCCTCTGGAATAAGGTCGATACCAAACTCTATCTCCCGTTCAGAAGGTAATCCTGGCAACTCTTCTGGGAAGACATCCAGGAATTCTCTTACCACTGCCATCTTGTCTACATCCGGTACCTTCCCATCCACATCTCTAACATATGCCAAATATCCCTGGCATCCCTTCTTCAACATCTTCTGAGCACCCAAGACTGATATCAGGTTACTTGGAGCTTTACTTCGATCACACTGGAACCGGAAAGGAACTTCACTTGGAGGGTTGAACTTGATTGCCTTCTCATAACAATCCAAGGTAGCATAGCATGCTGCCAACCAATCCATTCCTAGAATTACATCAAAGTCGACCATGTCTAGGATGATCAAATCAGCAGATGTCTCCCTATCACCCACTGATACTTTACATGACTTGCATACATGCTCTACTGGCAAATAATCACCGACCGGGGTGGTTACAAAGAAAGGGGCATCCATCCTAATCGGATCTTTACCCAAACTCTTAGCAAAACTAGGGGAAACATAGGAATATGTAGACCCGGGGTCAAACAAAACATATGCTTCATGTAGGCAAACTGAAAGAGTACCTGTCATGACCGCATTTGAAGCTTGTGCATCCTGCCTGGTAAGAGCAAAAATCCTCGGTTCACCTCGGCCTGCTTGGTTTTGACCTCGGCCCATCATCCCTCTACCAGTACCTCTGCTACTTGCTTGGCCCGGTATAGTCCTTAGAGGCTGAGCTGCCACTGGGGTTGGTAGCAAAGCTGGTCGAGTTGGCCCTTGGCTTGAGCCATACAACTGGGGACAGTCCCTCTTCATGTGTCCAGGTTGGTGGCAATGATAGCAAACAATCATCTCCCTGCGGCACTGACCAAAATGATGGTTGCCACAAATAGGGCATTGTGGCCTGTTCTGCTGAATGACTCTTGGTCCTGGTTGTCCTGGATACCTGGTGTTTCCCTGGCTAAGACCTAGCCTACCACTTGCATCTGGTCTCTGGTTGGGGTTCCCAATATTCTGTGGTGCTGGGCGCTGCTGGCTCTGGAAACGGGGTCCTTGGGAATGAGAACTTTGCCCTCCTTTGGAGCTCCCGTCTCTATCTCTCTTCCTCAGCTTGGCACTCTCAACATCGGCCAAATGCCTAGTCTCCATCATTCTTGCACAATCTACAGCCTCTGCATAGTTCGGGAATTGCTTCATCTGGGGTGCCACTGATTTAAACAATGCTGGCACCAACCCCTGGATAAATTTTCTGATCATGTCCCTTTCAGTAGGGACCATGTGCGGTGCATATGGCATCAGCTGTGTGAAGCGGTAGTCATACTCCGTGACTGACATACCAGGAGTCTGCTTCAACTCCACAAACTCTTGACACTTGGCATCCCGGATACTCTGAGGCACAAACCTCTCCATGAAGACTTCCTTGAACTCTGGCCATCTCAAAGGTGGCGCTGTAGCTCCCCTTCCGCGCATCATGGTCTTGAACCATACCTGCGCTATGCCAGACAACTGGAAGGCTGCCAATTCTACTGAGCGAATCTCTGGACACTTAAGAACCTCGCAGATCTTCTCAGTAGCCTCTATAAACTCCTGGGGATCTTCACTGGCCAACAACCCCTTAAAGGTTGGCGGTTTCAGCTTCAGGAACTCAGATAGTTCCACTTCCCTCTCAGCGGGTCTCACCTGCCGCTCCACGGACCTAACTGGTTCTGGAACAGAGGTAGTTGTTTCAGGCTGTTGCGGGTCCCTTCTATCTTGCCCATCCCTTCTCTCAGCTAGATTTTCTATTGCCCGCTGCATACCCTGCATGGTTACCAGCATCTGGGCTATCACATCATCCCGGGGGTGAGAAGACATTTCCCCCGTCCTGGGAGTTTCAGCTTGCTCACTTCTTAACTCAGCTTGTTCGGCTGCTTCAGCAGTCCTTACACCCCTGCCACTGCCTCTAGGTCGGCCTCTGCCACGACCTCTACCTCGGCCTCTGCCACGACCTCTACCTCGGACTCTAGGCACTGGTACTGCGGACTGAGCAGACTCTTCAGCCATCTGCTCTTGAACCGCGGGTTGCCTAACCTTTGATCTTGTTCTTGGTGGCATTTCGCTATAAAACAGAAATAGCCCAACCATCACTTAACCATACCAACATAGCATACTATAAACTGACTAACTTAAACAAAAAGACAACATCCTATCGAACCCCTTTAGCAGCACCGTGAGTATAAGCATGTCCGGATTCATACCCATACTCAAAGTCCTACCTAAAGGTCCGTTATTCCATGAACACAGGGAAACCTAACGCTCTGATACCATATTTGTCACGGCCCCAAATGATGGAACACATGACCGGCACGGAATAAGGGTTTCCCCCTAGCCGTAAGCCTAACACATAGCATGCACAACCATTCAGCACACAATCCAGTACATAATAAATATAACTGGCCACATACGCCACATCCAATATCAGAAAATACTGTATATATATATATATTTCATGAATCCAACATCCTTGATTCAACTTGGCCCATGGCCTCATAGTACAAACATTATTGTAAAACGTAAAACCATTTTTCAAACAACACAAGAAGCGAGGATCCTGCCTGTATGTTCATGGAGATATACTAGACATACACTTAAACTATACAACCAATACAACGGAGTGCCCAAACTGGGGCTCACCAATACTATATTTAGCCTCCTATGGAGCTGTAGCTGGATCAGTGTTTCTTTGACTATCTGTGGGGAGAAAACAGAAGAGGGGTGAGATTACCACATCTCAGTGAATGGATAAATCATACTATAACAGAAACAGGGCAAACTAAGCACGAGTGTTTCGCAATGAATTAAATAATTGAAATCAAGGTATAGAAAACATTAAACATCTAATCATAATTTATTGAAAGAATGCTAAACAGTTCACATGATAAAACAGAATTAAATCAATAACTGTAAGCAAATCAATTATGCATGGTAAATAATAAATGAAGATATTTATGCAATAACAATGATGCATGTGGTATTTTAAAAATATTTAATCTTTAAGAAAAATGCACTAGTTTATTGGAGGTCTTTCCTAACAGATCTATCATCTATCCCAAGCACATAGCAAGGGTAAGGTAATCACTGTAGGCGTAGACATAAGTCCACCCTAAATTTTCCCCAAGCACATAGCAATGGGTATGGCAATCACTGTAGGCATAGACATAAGTCTATCCTAAATTTTGTGTCTTAGGCTGTCATATGCCCGTCACAATATCCTAGGCCGAAGCCTTAACATGATCATGGTGCACCAGGGCTAGCACTACCTGCGGCTAGCTAACAGTGATCTAAAATGGTCCCTCCAATAGAAAACATGTGAAATATGCTATTCAAAGAGTTTAAAGTAAAACATTTCAATAACTTTACAATACAGCTATAATTCTCCATCTAGCTCTTTTCATGCATAAAATCTCGTTCTAAAATACATCTCATCCATGAATTCCCATGGAGACCTTTACAATCATAAATTTTTCCTTTTAAACATAGATCGTCCTTAGACGTCACATAGATGCTCATCATGCATTAAATCATTTCATGGCTAACTTAGTTCATTTCTATGACTAAGTTCGCATTTCTATAAATCTAGCTCAAATGGAGAATTAATAGTCTAGATGCTTGCCCTGCATACCTAGGGTTCAACTAGGATTGAAATTTACAATTTCTAACATGGTTGGAACATATTGGTTTTCAAAGCAGTAAAACAATTTAACATACATTCCAACTAGTTAAAATCATACGAGAGAGTTATAAATCAAATTCCTAAAACATGCGCTATAGTATGAAAAACCCACTCACCGTACTAGAAGTCCAACAACGAGAATTTCACCTCGTAGTGGCTCAATAACCTAGAAAACATAGACATAGCATAAAAATTAGAAAATTCTAAAGTCACTATTCACGCCGGAAAAGACTATTCACTTGCCGGAAAATACTATTCACTCACCGGAAAATACTATTCATGCTGAAACCTAAAAGCCCCATATTCAATTCTAAAGCTATCTACGGGAAGAATTTCGGTAAAAACGAAGCCTAAAACGCAATTGGACGAAGTTTTACCTTTGGAGGTACTATTCACGCGATTTTCCGGCGACCTTCCGGCGACTTTCTAGCGAAATTGATCGGTGGGTTTTGAAGTACTCGTTGCCACGAGTCCAACGGTCCAGACGGTTCGTCAATCGGAGGTCCGTAACTCCAGATATGAGGGTTTGAAATTCAAAGGGGAAAAGGGAAAAATGGGGGGGGGGGCTGCGGGTTTTTCTGCTCTCTGCCTGGTATCCGTATGCACATATATGTGCTGATGCTACAGTAAAAAAAATATTTTTTTTTTAAATAATTATTAAATAATTAATAATAAGATTTTCTTTATAAAATTCATTTAAATTCCGTTTTTCATCATAAAATATTCTAAAAATTTCTAAAAATTTCCTTTCTCATAAATCTTTAGTTAAACTCTCACATCATAATGTTTCTTGATAAAAATAGTAATAAAACAAATTTCTAAACAAATATCTTTATTTATATTAAAAGAAAGAGTATTTCTAAAAATACCATAAAAATTCAATAGAAGCCGGTATAATTATTTTAAGCAACACAATACTTCTTTTACTTAAAAATCCACTTATTTTTAACAAATCATAATTATTTCTACATAATAAAAATATATTTGCTTATAGCGCGCCAAAACATAACTTCTAATATTTTTTTTTTTCTATGTAATAAATATACATATTTTCTACGGTTCTTATCTCTATTGTCAAAATTCTCTCTTTTATTTTAAATTTCCTTTTCATTAAATTTTACGGTTATTACATTCTTCCCCCCTTAAAGAAATTCGGTCCCCGAATTTTACAAAAACTAATAACATGAAAACATTTGACTACTCTTGAAACAGCTGATGATACTTCTCTCTCATGACATCCTCTACTTCCCACGTAGCTTCCTCCTTGGAATGATTCTGCCAAATCACCTTCACTGTAGGGATATCCTTAGATCTCAACTTTTTCACTTGTCTATCAACAATGGCCACGGGTTTCTCTTCGTAGGCCAACTTGTCATCCAAAAAGATTTCTTGCGGTTGAATCACATGAGATGGGTCGGGTAGATACTTCCTCAACATCGAGACATGGAAGACTGGATGCACTTCACTCAACCCAGGTGGTAGGGCTAGGCGGTATGCCACTGCTCCTACCCTATCCAGAATTTCAAAAGGTCCAATATACCTCGGGCTTAACTTCCCTTTCCTACCAAACCGCATGATTCCCTTCATGGGTGAAACTCTGAGGAACACGTGATCGCCTAGAGAAAACTCCAACTCCCGACGCCTATGGTCCACATAAGACTTCTGACGACTTTGTGCAGTTAAAAGCCGTTCCCTTATCAGCTTAACCTTCTCTATGGCATCTTGCACCAAGTCTGGCCCTAGCAGCTTGGCTTCTCCAACTTCAAACCATCCAACGGGAGATCGGCATCTTCTCCCATAAAGAGCTTCAAAAGGTGCCATCTGAATACTGGCTTGATAACTGTTGTTGTATGCAAAACTCAGCTAATGGCAGGTATCCTTCCCAACTGCCACCAAAATCCAATATACATGCTCTAAGCATATCCTCTAGAATTTGAATCGTGCGTTCTGACTGGCCATCTGTTTGGGGATGAAAAGCGGTGCTTAGATCCAACCTCGTTCCCAAAGCTTCTTGAAAAGCTTTCCAAAACCTTGCTGTAAACTGTGGACCTCGATCAGATATGATGGATACAGGGACTCCATGCAATCTGACGATCTCACTCAGATACAGGCTTGCATACTGAGCCACATTAAAGGTAGTCTTCACTGGTAAGAAGTGGGATGACTTGGTCATTCGATCCACTATCACCCATACTGAGTCATAACCCTTAGGGGTCCTCGGTAACCCTGTAACGAAGTCCATAGTAATCCATTCCCACTTCCACTCTGGTATCTCAATCTGCTGGTGCAAACCGGCAGGCTTCTGGTGTTCAGCTTTCACCTGCTGACAAACTAAGCATTGAGCCACAAAGTTTACTACATCCTTCTTCATCCCATTCCACCAATACAAGTCCTTGAGGTCACTGTACATCTTATTTGTTCCTGGGTGGATAGTATAGGCTGATTGATGTGCCTCCTCCAAAATCTGCTTCCTCAAGCTATCCACATCGGGTACACACAAGCGCTTCCCATATCTTAACACTCCTTCAGCATCCACGCTGAATTCAGAAGTCTGATTATTACTGGATTCATCCTTGAGCTTGCACAGCTTGGCATCCTTGTCCTGATCTGCCTTAATCTGCTCAACCAGTGGAGAGTGTAGTTGCATGTGGGCTAGCAACACCCCTGGCTCCTTCACTTCAAAGCGCATCCCCTCACCTTCTAGCCGATGAATATCCCTTACCAACGGCCTCTAGAGTAGGGTAATATGGGCTAGAATCCCCATTGACTTCCTGCTCAAAGCATCTGCTACCACATTGGCCTTGCCTGGGTGGTACAAAATAGTGCAGTCATAGTCCTTCACCAACTCCATCCACCTTCTCTGTCTCAAGTTAAGATCTCTTTGTTGAAAGATGTACTTGAGACTCTTGTGGTCCGTGTAAATCTCACAGGGTTCACCATAGAGATAGTGCCTCCAAATCTTCAAGGCAAAGACCACTGCCGCCATCTCCAGATCATGTGTAGGATAGTTCTGTTCGTGCTTCCTGAGCTGCCTAGATGCGTAGGCTACAACATGACCATTCTGCATTAACACACAACCCAAGCCCACCCTTGAGGCGTCACAGTATACTGAGTATCCTCCAGTGCCCGTTGGGATAGTTAGAACTGGGGCTGTGGTTAGACACTTCTTCAAGGTCTGGAAACTTTCTTCGCATACATCCGACCACTCAAACTTAACTCCCTTCCTGGTTAATCTGGTCAAAGGAGCAGCAATTCTGGAGAAATCCTTGATGAACCTCCGGTAATACCCTGCTAGACCCAAGAAACTTCGGATCTCCGTCACACTAGCTGGGCGAGGCCACTGCTATACTGCCTCTACCTTCTCGGGGTCTACTTGAATGCCGTCCTTCGTGACTACATGCCCCAGAAACATAACACTGTCCAACCAGAACTCACACTTAGAGAGCTTGGCATACAACTGCTGATCCCTCAAAATCTACAGAATGACCCGTAGGTGCTGTTCATGCTCCTCATGGTCTTTAGAATAAACCAAGATGTCATCAATGAACACAATGACAAACTGATCTAAGAATGGCTTGAACACCCTGTTCATCAAGTCCATAAAAGCAGCTGGTGCATTAGTTAGTCCAAAAGACATAACTAAAAATTCATAATGACCATAACGGGTCCTAAAAGCCGTCTTGGAAATATCTTCCTTCTTGATCCTCAACTGATGATACCCTGACCTCAGATCAATCTTGGAGAAACATTTCGCTCCTTGAAGTTGATCGAACAGATCATCAATCCTGGGTAAAGGGTAGTTGTTGCGCACTGTTAGCTTATTCAGTTGCCGATAGTCAATGCAAAGACGCAAAGACCCATCTTTCTTCTTCACAAAAAGAACTGGAGCACCCCATGGAGAGGTACTCGGCCTGATGAAGCCCTTATCTAACAAATCCTGCAACTGACTCTTTAGCTCCTTAAGCTCTGTGGGTGCCATCCTGTAAGGCGGTATAGAAATTGGTCGAGCCTCTGGAATAAGGTCGATACCAAACTCTATCTCCCGTTCAGAAGGTAATCCTGGCAACTCTTCTGGGAAGACATCCAGGAATTCTCTTACCACTGCCATCTTGTCTACATCCGGTACCTTCCCATCCACATCTCTAACATATGCCAAATATCCCTGGCATCCCTTCTTCAACATCTTCTGAGCACCCAAGACTGATATCAGGTTACTTGGAGCTTTACTTCGATCACACTGGAACCGGAAAGGAACTTCACTTGGAGGGTTGAACTTGATTGCCTTCTCATAACAATCCAAGGTAGCATAGCATGCTGCCAACCAATCCATTCCTAGAATTACATCAAAGTCGACCATGTCTAGGATGATCAAATCAGCAGATGTCTCCCTATCACCCACTGATACTTTACATGACTTGCATACATGCTCTACTGGCAAATAATCATCGACCGGGGTGGTTACAAAGAAAGGGGCATCCATCCTAATCGGATCTTTACCCAAACTCTTAGCAAAACTAGGGGAAACATAGGAATATGTAGACCCGGGGTCAAACAAAACATATGCTTCATGTAGGCAAACTGAAAGAGTACCTGTCATGACCGCATTTGAAGCTTGTGCATCCTGCCTGGTAAGAGCAAAAATCCTCGGTTCACCTCGGCCTGCTTGGTTTTGACCTCGGCCCATCATCCCTCTACCAGTACCTCTGCTACTTGCTTGGCCCGGTATAGTCCTTAGAGGCTGAGCTGCCACTGGGGTTGGTAGCAAAGCTGGTCGAGTTGGCCCTTGGCTTGAGCCATACAACTGGGGACAGTCCCTCTTCATGTGTCCAGGTTGGTGGCAATGATAGCAAACAATCATCTCCCTGCGGCACTGACCAAAATGATGGTTGCCACAAATAGGGCATTGTGGCCTGTTCTGCTGAATGACTCTTGGTCCTGGTTGTCCTGGATACCTGGTGTTTCCCTGGCTAAGACCTAGCCTACCACTTGCATCTGGTCTCTGGTTGGGGTTCCCAATATTCTGTGGTGCTGGGCGCTGCTGGCTCTGGAAACGGGGTCCTTGGGAATGAGAACTTTGCCCTCCTTTGGAGCTCCCGTCTCTATCTCTCTTCCTCAGCTTGGCACTCTCAACATCGGCCAAATGCCTAGTCTCCATCATTCTTGCACAATCTACAGCCTCTGCATAGTTCGGGAATTGCTTCATCTGGGGTGCCACTGATTTAAACAATGCTGGCACCAACCCCTGGATAAATTTTCTGATCATGTCCCTTTCAGTAGGGACCATGTGCGGTGCATATGGCATCAGCTGTGTGAAGCGGTAGTCATACTCCGTGACTGACATACCAGGAGTCTGCTTCAACTCCACAAACTCTTGACACTTGGCATCCCGGATACTCTGAGGCACAAACCTCTCCATGAAGACTTCCTTGAACTCTGGCCATCTCAAAGGTGGCGCTGTAGCTCCCCTTCCGCGCATCATGGTCTTGAACCATACCTGCGCTATGCCAGACAACTGGAAGGCTGCCAATTCTACTGAGCGAATCTCTGGACACTTAAGAACCTCGCAGATCTTCTCAGTAGCCTCTATAAACTCCTGGGGATCTTCACTGGCCAACAACCCCTTAAAGGTTGGCAGTTTCAGCTTCAGGAACTCAGATAGTTCCACTTCCCTCTCAGCGGGTCTCACCTGCCGCTCCACGGACCTAACTGGTTCTGGAACAGAGGTAGTTGTTTCAGGCTGTTGCGGGTCCCTTCTATCTTGCCCATCCCTTCTCTCAGCTAGATTTTCTATTGCCCGCTGCATACCCTGCATGGTTACCAGCATCTGGGCTATCACATCATCCCGGGGGTGAGAAGACATTTCCCCCGTCCTGGGAGTTTCAGCTTGCTCACTTCTTAACTCAGCTTGTTCGGCTGCTTCAGCAGTCCTTACACCCCTGCCACTGCCTCTAGGTCGGCCTCTGCCACGACCTCTACCTCGGCCTCTGCCACGACCTCTACCTCGGACTCTAGGCACTGGTACTGCGGACTGAGCAGACTCTTCAGCCATCTGCTCTTGAACCGCGGGTTGCCTAACCTTTGATCTTGTTCTTGGTGGCATTTCGCTATAAAACAGAAATAGCCCAACCATCACTTAACCATACCAACATAGCATACTATAAACTGACTAACTTAAACAAAAAGACAACATCCTATCGAACCCCTTTAGCAGCACCGTGAGTATAAGCATGTCCGGATTCATACCCATACTCAAAGTCCTACCTAAAGGTCCGTTATTCCATGAACACAGGGAAACCTAACGCTCTGATACCATATTTGTCACGGCCCCAAATGATGGAACACATGACCGGCACGGAATAAGGGTTTCCCCCTAGCCGTAAGCCTAACACATAGCATGCACAACCATTCAGCACACAATCCAGTACATAATAAATATAACTGGCCACATACGCCACATCCAATATCAGAAAATACTGTATATATATATATATATTTCATGAATCCAACATCCTTGATTCAACTTGGCCCATGGCCTCATAGTACAAACATTATTGTAAAACGTAAAACCATTTTTCAAACAACACAAGAAGCGAGGATCCTGCCTGTATGTTCATGGAGATATACTAGACATACACTTAAACTATACAACCAATACAACGGAGTGCCCAAACTGGGGCTCACCAATACTATATTTAGCCTCCTATGGAGCTGTAGCTGGATCAGTGTTTCTTTGACTATCTGTGGGGAGAAAACAGAAGAGGGGTGAGATTACCACATCTCAGTGAATGGATAAATCATACTATAACAGAAACAGGGCAAACTAAGCACGAGTGTTTCGCAATGAATTAAATAATTGAAATCAAGGTATAGAAAACATTAAACATCTAATCATAATTTATTGAAAGAATGCTAAACAGTTCACATGATAAAACAGAATTAAATCAATAACTGTAAGCAAATCAATTATGCATGGTAAATAATAAATGAAGATATTTATGCAATAACAATGATGCATGTGGTATTTTAAAAATATTTAATCTTTAAGAAAAATGCACTAGTTTATTGGAGGTCTTTCCTAACAGATCTATCATCTATCCCAAGCACATAGCAAGGGTAAGGTAATCACTGTAGGCGTAGACATAAGTCCACCCTAAATTTTCCCCAAGCACATAGCAATGGGTATGGCAATCACTGTAGGCATAGACATAAGTCTATCCTAAATTTTGTGTCTTAGGCTGTCATATGCCCGTCACAATATCCTAGGCCGAAGCCTTAACATGATCATGGTGCACCAGGGCTAGCACTACCTGCGGCTAGCTAACAGTGATCTAAAAGGGTCCCTCCAATAGAAAACATGTGAAATATGCTATTCAAAGAGTTTAAAGTAAAACATTTCAATAACTTTACAATACAGCTATAATTCTCCATCTAACTCTTTTCATGCATAAAATCTCGTTCTAAAATATATCTCATCCATGAATTCCCATGGAGACCTTTACAATCATAAATTTTCCCTTTTAAACATAGATCGTCCATAGACGTCACATAGATGCTCATCATGCATTAAATCATTTCATGGCTAACTTAGTTCATTTCTATGACTAAGTTCGCATTTCTATAAATCTAGCTCAAATGGAGAATTAATAGTCTAGATGCTTGCCCTGCATACCTAGGGTTCAACTAGGATTGAAATTTACAATTTCTAACATGGTTGGAACATATTGATTTTCAAAGCAGTAAAACAATTTAACATACATTCCAATTAGTTAAAATCATACGAGAGAGTTATAAATCAAATTCCTAAAACATGCGCTATAGTATGAAAAACCCACTCACCGTACTAGAAGTCCAACAACGAGAATTTCACCTCGTAGTGGCTCAATAACCTAGAAAACATAGACATAGCATAAAAATTAGAAAATTCTAAAGTCACTATTCACGCCGGAAAAGACTATTCACTTGCCGGAAAATACTATTCACTCGCCGGAAAATACTATTCATGCTGAAACCTAAAAACCCCATATTCAATTCTAAAGCTATCTACGGGAAGAATTTCGGTAAAAACGAAGCCTAAAACGCAATTGGACGAAGTTTTACCTTTGGAGGTACTATTCACGCGATTTTCCGGCGACCTTCCGGCGACTTTCCGGCGAAATTGATCGGTGGGTTTTGAAGTACTCGTTGCCACGAGTCCAACGGTCCAGACGGTTCGTCAATCGGAGGTCCGTAACTCCAGATATAAGGGTTTGAAATTCAAAGGGGAAAAGGGAAAAATGGGGGGGGCTGCGGGTTTTTCTGCTCTTTGCCTGGTATCCGTATGCACATATATGTGCTGATGCTACAGTAAAATTTTTTTTTTTTAAATAATTATTAAATAATTAATAATAAGATTTTCTTTATAAAATTCATTTAAATTCCGTTTTTCATCATAAAATATTCTAAAAATTTCTAAAAATTTCCTTTCTCATAAATCTTTAGTTAAACTCTCACATCATAATGTTTCTTGATAAAAATAGTAATAAAACAAATTTCTAAACAAATATCTTTATTTATATTAAAAGAAAGAGTATTTCTAAAAATACCATAAAAATTCAATAGAAGCCGGTATAATTATTTTAAGCAACACAATACTTCTTTTACTTAAAAATCCACTTATTTTTAACAAATCATAATTATTTCTACATAATAAAAATATATTTGCTTATAGCGCGCCAAAACATAACTTCTAATATATTTTTTTTCTATGTAATAAATATACATATTTTCTACGGTTCTTATCTCTATTGTCAAAATTCTCTCTTTTATTTTAAATTTCCTTTTCATTAAATTTTACGGTTATTACATTTATAGTGGTGTCCGGGGATGTAGGCATAATTAATCAAATCTCGTCAAATTTTAGTGTTTTTTTTATTTATTTTTCTGCTTCTTATTTATCATTGTCGAGTATCATTAAATTTGTTATTGGTGAAAAAATAACCCGAATTTCCATAACACAATATACACCAAAGAATGATCCGTATGGTCTGATGCACATGCACTTCATGCATGTAATAATTTGACCCAAAAAATAGTATATTTTTCAAATCCATGAATTGGAAAGTTGAAAAAAAAAATTAAACAGCAATACTCTTCCGTTTCTTGTAAGTTCTTAGTCAGTCAATTAGTTAAAGTTTTCTTACATGTTTTGCTTTTTATTACATTTTAAACTTTGATTACGCTTCCTTTCCATTCATTTTTTTAAGCCTTTGGGACAGCGTTTTCATTGGCTTTTGGTCAGTGACAAATAATATTTTTTTTCAACACTCGTGTAAAAGTAATAGGAACACAAACAAATTGAAAGCAACTAACTCAATCAGCATAAATATAATCTTAGTGTAAAACAAGTAGTCACAATAATATATATATATATAAATTAAGGGACACTAAAATTTTTAAAGAAAAAAAATCTCTCATTGTGAGATGAAAATATTACGGAAACTAATTTAATAAAATTCTTCGTTATAATCAGATAATGGAATAGATAAAAAATTTCATAGTCATTTAAGACTCACAATAAATATAAATTCTTCACCAATATCAGCGATCAAGTAACGACAAAATGACAATGCTAGTCTAATCTCAATTAGATTGTGCCACTGTAGCTTATAAAACCCTATTTGTTTGAATTATCACTAATTTGTGAGATTGGGCACCATTAATTGAAGGGACTTCGACTAAGAAGTTTCCATCATAAAAGGATAGTCATAAATCATTTATGCTTTATGGCTTTAAAATTCATACAAAAATTCAAAGTATAACCCAAAAAACAATAACTTGTTAAAAGGGACAACATTAAAAGGTATGAAAATATTCTTACAAGCAAAAAACAAATTCAAAGTCTACTATTAATTAATGGTCCTTGTCGTTATTACTGAACGTGTGAAATGGAATAAAATGTGGAAAAATATTGTGACTTATCTCGTCAACCCAAAAGCAAAATTTGACTTACTTCACATTCATAGATTGATTCTATAAATTTATCTTTGATGTGTGAGATGGGCAGAATTGAATATTCAAAAGTGAAAACTATGAAAATATTCAATAAAATTGGTCTTACAGGTTTTGAATCAATGAAAAGAGAAAATTATTCATTTTGCAAAAGTTGAGTCTATGTGGTCCAATATAGTTCATAAGAAGAAAAGTTATTCCCACACTAGCACTGTCTAAATTCCAAGACACTAGGCTTAAAAAATTTGCGCTTCTTATACCTCGAACATGATTTTATTAATATTTTCACATCTTTTAAGACTTCGTCTTTCTTGATTACATTTTTTTTTTCAGAAAATTATTCTTTTAGTTCTCATTTTTCTAATTTGATATTTTAAAATTTAATTTTGTTATTTCAATTTTTTAAAGATTGTCTTGTCTTACAAAATACTTTCACGTTAATTCTATTAACATATTTGGTTATTTGGCCTAAATCGAGAGTTTAACTGGTCGTTAATTACTTACTTAACTTAATACATCGAATTTTATCTAAATTAGAGATTTTTTTGCTCAAAAAAGTAATGTGACCAAAAAAAAGTTCAAGTAAATTCAAATATTTGATAAAAGTTCATTAGAATACTAGGTTAATTAAGTTAGTTAAGAACTTATATAATTAGGCTAAGTAAATAAATCTGCGCTTAATTTGAAGGAGCTTTTGAGAATATAACAATTTTTGAATAATTGAAATGAAAAAAGTCAAATTGTGAAAAATATATTTATGAAATCAAACACTAGTAGATAGAAAGGTTCAACTTGAGTTTATTAAGGACAAATCTGAAGAAATTGCAATTACTAAAATTTAATTGAGGAAGTATTTTTGAAGATGATTAAAAATTATTTAAAGTGTTATTTAAACCTTTTATGCTACAATTAAACACAAATAAAAACAATTGGAGCATGATTGGTTCAGTTGAAAATTAGCGAATATTGATATGAGTTAACCTTTAAAATCGTCGAAGAAAAAGTAGATGAACAAAAAAAAAGTTGAACTTGATCAATCACTTAATGGAGTTGAGTTTGTTATTATATCGACTATTATTGATTATTCAATACCATATCATGCATGTACAATGGTTATGTCTATATTGATTTGAACGTGGTTAAATTTATTAAATCGTGAATTATTTTCTTTAATATTCAATAAATATTACTATTAAATATTGTAGAAATTAAAGTAAAGGAATATAATCTGAATCGTGTTTGAACTCACACTTTCTGTGCTCTTAAAGTCTTTTTTACTCATTTCCATATTTCTACCTCCGTTCATGATATCCAACTTAGATTTATGCAAATCCTGAAGTTTTTCGTTGATTTATAACCTTCTAGTAAAGGAAAGGAAAACCAAGAGACTTTTGTCTCTTTCTTCGCAAAGACCACCGTCCAACTTTCTCTTCTTTTCCAATTTTTCTCTTTCTATTTTTTTATTACCTTAAATGTATGTGAGTCTCATTTGAGGAGGGACCTACTTAACAAACGATAATTTGGTATTTTTGTACGGTGCATGTTAAGAAGCGTTCAAAACTGAATGAAACTGATTAGTCATAGTAAAAACTCAAAAAGCAATTGAAAATTGATCGAAACTAAATTAAATTCGATTTTTTTAAAAGAAAATCAAACAATGTGATTCGATTTTTGACTTAAAAATATTTTTCTTCGATTTAACCGAATTGAATCAATTATATTATATTTATATAAAAATAGAAGATGCCTTCTCAAATAGATTAGTGGTTAAGGAAGATTTTCCCCTTTCATTAGGGGCTGAATTCGTGTTAGGAATCCCCGGTACTCTAGATTAGTGGTTAAGTAGGAGCTCTTCCCTTCAAACATTTTAATGTGTTAGCACCTTCTCCTCCCTACAAATATTTTGATTATGTGCTGGCACCTTTTAAAAATTTTAATTAAAAAATTCCACCCCTCGCCCCCATTTTTTTTAACTTCCAATTAGTCAATTACTCAGCATTTCAAAATTCCAATTTACCATCGAAACTCGAAAGTTCCAGAGACAATCACACTGCCCCGCCTTCACCCCCACACGTCGAGTCATCTACGACGAGCACTAGCCGTGCAACCCCCAAACGCCACGCCGTCGATATCGAGCACCAACAAGCATCTTCGTCACCACCGCAAAATGAGATTTTGAAGTAATCTGTGAACTGAGTGTGAATAAGCATGATGACTGAAGAGTTTGGTTTCTGGACTAAAACTATCCAAACGGAACCAAAAAAGTTTTAAAAAAAATGTAAAAAATTTACAATGGATTGTCTTTAAAAAATAGACAAAAATATTTTGTCTTCAAAATTTATATCGAAGTTGTTTTTATTTTTATTTTATCCTTAATTTTTTTTAAATTATTGTATTGTTATTTTTTACCAACTTCGTTAATTTCCTTAACGAAAAAATCTGAACTAACTGCTACATAAATTTTACTTGCTAATTTGTAAGTTTTATGTGGACTTACACAACGTCGCCATTTTACAGATATAAAGGTTAATATTCATCATTTAAAAAAAAAAAATTCTCTCTTTCCTACTTCTTCTTCCGTCTTCTCTTTCTTCCTTCTCTCTTCCTCCACCATGAACCCGCCCCCCACGAAAAAAGGTGAAAATCCCTTTATCTTGCTTTTGAACTCCTGATAGTCTCACCCCAGTAACTCAAAAAATTCCACAATAATGATGGAAAACAAGAAAGATTTATAAGCGAAAAAAATGGGGAATTGGTGTTTTGATTGGCATTCTTTGTTCCTGAATTCTTCCACCAGTAATTCTTTAATTCGTTCTCTTTCTTGTAGCTTTGGTGTTTCTGGAATTCACACTCTTTGTAGGGGAATAATCTAGAAAAAAAAGGAAGATAAATTTGTTGGGAGCATCTGAGATTTGGGTTGAGGAAAAACAATGGGGCGTTTGATAATTGTTTTTTTTTTTTTAAATTTTGTTTGTCATAAAACCTCGTTTTATAACTATTTACTATTTTTATTTCGAAAACAGATTCTAAAAAGAAGTTGTTTTTATTTTTAAAATATTAAAAAAATATGTTTTTAAAATAGTTTATTAAATAAAATTTTTTATTATTTTTTTATAAAATAATTTTTAAACATAATTTTTAAAAATAATTTTTTTATAAACATAAAAATAAAATCAAACGAGCACTTGAATTTTTTATTAGACAAAATCACAATTTTTCTTCATCAATTGATAAATATGAAGATCAAACTTTTTATTAGAAAAAAAAAAGGAAGAAATGCCTCTTTTGGAGCCAAATTTGTCGCAAAAAGAGAGAGAGAGAGAGAGAGAGAGATCCACGAAGCATAACACCTAGAGCGAAAGTTCGGTTCTTGAGATTTTCTCTGCAAATCCACTTCCTCTCTCTATTGTGTCCCTTATTGGGATTCTTCATTCTTGGGATTCTCGGCAAATCAGATAAGGTTTGGTTGTTGAGATTCTCTTTGCAAATCCACTTTCTCTCTCAACTGTGTCTATTCTTGACGTTCTTGGTTCTTGAGATTTTCCCTGTCAGATAAAGGATGTTTACAGAATGTTAAATTTGTGGAATTGTCCATTCTCCTAGGTCGATCAGGTTTTGGGAGTTTGACTTTGCCTCTGTTTCAGGAATTTGATAATGGTTGGAGGCGACGTTCATTGTGTAGGAAGAGAGAGAGAAGGAAGAAAGCGAAAGAGCAAGAAGAGAAAGAGAGAGATAAAAGAGAAAGAAAAAAAAATGATGAACATTAACCTTCACGGGTAAAACGATATGTTTTTGAACGACTTGGAGGGTGTAATTCCACTAGCAGTCTGCTTGGAATTTTCTGTTAACAGAGTTAGAGTAAAAAGACAATATTGAAACGATTTAAAAAGAATAAAGATAAAATAAAAAAATAAAAATTTAGAATTGAAATTAAAATTGCATGTAAACTTGAAAGGTGGAAAATACATTTTTCCCATAAAAAATAATAGTTAGTTTATAAACAGAATCAGTGGATAGTCAATTCTTATTTAGTTTTAGTTTTTAAATTTTATTGAGCACAGAAATTAATTTTTAAAAATATCATGGATTGAATATTTTTATAAACTAATAAAATCTGGTTAAATTGAAAGTAATTCTTCTCGAAAAGCTCTACTGCAGCCTGCTCCTTTTTTGGTTGAATGAAAGGTAATATAAACTACTCATGCTCAACAGTAAAACATAAGAGATTCAAGTAATTTAATCTAATAAGTCGTAATCGCTTGATAATAACCTCTAGGGATATAAAAGATTCCTTCTAACAACTAAAACCACCATTTCACACTTCCACTCCCACTCCCACTCCCATTCGAGGGGGGACCTACCTAACAAACGACACTTTGGTTGTTTTGGTTGATCTGAATGGTGTGATGCACGTGCACTTGATTCCTGCATGAATTATACCAAAAATTAAAATCCTTTAAACCCAGGAAATGGAAAGTACGTGGTAAGCAATTAAACGGAAAAACTATGCCGTTTCACGCCCTTGATTGATGCACATGCACTTGATTGTTACACATTTTAGATATAAGATTAATTTTACTCGGAGTACTGAAATTATTATTTTTTTCACAAATTTTTTGTAGATACGAATTTATGACATTGCAGAAACTTCTCATTTAAAACTTGCTTATCATTTACATCACAAACTTATAGGTAAGAAATAACTTATTTTTCATTCATAAAATGGTCCCCAACGATGATTAATGTGTCATATGGGCACAATTTCAAAGTTGAAAAATATTAGAATAAGTTATAAGATGATCCTGATTAAGAATCAAATATGGGTCTCCAAATTAGTCAAGTAAAATTGATAAATCATAATCTTTTAACAAATTTTATAACGTAAAAGATAAGCTTTTCGTGTTACATGAATATTAAAAGGAAAGACCAAAGGTTAAGTGAACATTCAAAAGTAAATAAAAGTCAATACCTGTAAGGAAATAACTATTTTTGTCTAAATAAGATAATAAAAAATTATAATTAATGACTGAATATCTAAAATAATTATAGTTACTATAACTGTAAAAATTAGATGTTGTAACTTTCAATAACTATTTATAATTTTAAAATAATTAATTATTTTTATTAGTTTAAATAAATAATAAAATACTGATAAAAAATAAATAATAAAATAAAAAGGTCCATTGACTTATGGAGATGACAATTATACTTATGGATACTCACAAAGTTAACATCCAAATTGTGATCAACGTGTGATTTGAAAATTGTGACCAACGTGCATGTGAATTGAGTTTCAGTTTTGAAAATTCCAAGTTGTGAATGCCAAAAGCTAAGACATCATTTTTAGAAGAACTCTGTTGGGACTTAGTAGAGGTTGCATTTTAGATTATTATAAAATTCATAATTAATAATTGCTTATGACAAAATTAATGATTTTAAATTTATATACTTTATATGTAAATTCGTAATAGTTTATGAATGTCAAAATTTACAATTTTTTAATCAAGAATAATTACTTGCATTTTGTTTTCTGTAAAGCACCCTACACTTTAGAAGAATTAAATCTTCTATGAGAATTGTAACTGATATAGGCAAATTAATTATGAGAAGCTTTGATGACATGAAAAATTTTAGTCTGAAAACTATTTCAATTATAATCAGTCTTATAAATTTAAATTAGTTTCAAAACATAATTAATTTTGAAGAGTGGATTTGTTGTATCCTACACTTTAGAAGAATCAAATCTTTTATGATTGTATTATCCCATTACAAGAAAATTTAGATTTAGCACCAGAAAAAATTTATTGCTAAATTTCATACAGTTATTTAGAGTAATAATTGATTGTTTCAACAGTAGTTGAACTAGTACTAAAATATATAATATAATAAAAATTACTTAAATAATTCATTTAAAAATAAAAATAATCTAATAATACACACTACTATATTTAAAATTTTATTAATAACTCTATTATATATGGAAGTTCATATTTTTCCAAAATATAATACTCAATACTCAATAATAGTTATTACAATATCATTTTTAATCACAAAAAATTAAAATACATTTATAATTATCATTAATATAAGAAATTAACTAAAATATGATTATTTTGAGTTAAAAATTCAAAAATAGTTAAAACAGTGTAATTTTAATAACAGAAAAAATAAAATTGAAAAGAAACCGTTCAAACAGAAAAAAAAAGTTATTCAAAGTCCACTGATAATTGTCTTGGTCTTTTACGAAGCACAGTGCCATACAAACTTCATGGAAAATGTCATCACAATTCACCTTCGAAGAAACTAACGTTATGTTTGGTAGGCAGAAATAAGCTGATGAAATGGGAATCGCATTTCCATTCCATCGCTTATCACGTTTGGTTGCCATCTTTTTATTATAGCTTTTTATCATTCGAAGGCATAATAAAAGGAAGCTTGGAAACACCAACAAGAATTAGATGTACTGGTAAATAAGTTAGCTTCTCAAGATAAAGTGACAAGTTTGATCGTTAGCGCAAGCACTTATTAGAAGGGCATTTTTGTCAAAAAAAATTTCAGTCAATGTCAATGTATATAAATAATCTTCAAGTACCCCAAAAGATTAAGGAATGTTGAAAACAAAATTAGTACTCAGAATAGTTTAATTTGTTAATTAACAAAGTAGAGTTGCTAATAATACTCAATCATCTCAGTCGTTATTCTGTAAATTTGATGCTCCAACCACCAAGTAACAACAAAATGATAATGCTATCTCAATTAGAAACTGCCACTTTAGCTCATCAAAATCCTATTTGTTTGAATTATCACTAATTTGTGAGATTGGACTCCAGAGTTGAGCATTAATTGACCGGACTTCAGCTCATAGGTTTCCAGCATAGAATTCATAAAAAAATTCAAAGTCTAACAAAAAAAACACTTGTAAAAAATTTTAAAAAAATTCAAAGTCTACGATTAATTAATGGTCTTCTTCGTGAGCGTGTGAGATGGGAAAAAAATATAAAAAAATATTGTGACTTAGCTCGTCAACACAAAAGCAAAACTCTTGTAAAAATTGAGTTAGTCGTATCCTCTACGTGGTCCAATATAGTTCATAAGAAGAAAAATTATCCCCACACTTTAGGGCTGTCCAAATTCAGGCCTACAGAATTTGTGCTTCTTATACTTCAAAAATAATTTTATTAATATTTTCACATCCTGATCACTTCAAGTCTTACCCTTTCTTGTTTAACATTTTTATTTTAGGAAATTATTCTTTTAGTTCTCAAAGGATACACGTGTATTTTTCTTTTTAATTTTATTTAACCTAAACCCACAGCTAAATGTTGTTAATTACTTACTTGACTTAACTTGATAGACCGAATTTTATCCAAATCAGAGCTGTTCAAAAAAGTAATGTGACGAAAACTTCTTTTTTGAGTAAATTCAAATAGTTGGTAAAACTTCATTAGAGTACTAGGTTAATTAAGTTAGTTAAGCGCTTAATTAGGTAAGTAAATAAATTTACTTATAGGACTCATTTGAAAAAGCTTTGAAAATAGAACAATTTTTGAATAGTTGAAATGAAAAAGTCAAATTGTAAAGAATATAATTATGAAATCAAACACTAGTAAATAGAAAGTTTCATCTTGAGTTTATTAAAAGCAAATCCGAAGAAATTGCCATTACTAAAATTTAATTGAGGAAGTATTTTTTTGAAGAAGATTCAAAATTAATTAAAGAGTTATTTAACCTTTTACGCTACTACTAAGCACTATTAAAAAAATCAGACCAAAGTGATTGGTTGAATTGAAAGTTAATGAATTAATTCTTCTATCATATGAGTTAACCTTTAAAACAATCAAACAGAAAAAAAAAGGTTCAAACTGATCAATCATATACACGCGCGCGCACACACATATATCATACATGTACAATGGTTATGTCTATATTGATTTGGTTGTGGTCAAAGTATTAAATCATGAATTATTTCCTTTAATATTCAATAAATATTACCATTAAATATTGTAGAAATTAAAGTAAAGGAATATAATCTGAATCATGTTGAAATTTAACACTTGAACTCGCGCTTTTGTGCTCTCAAACTCTGTTTTACTCATTCCTATATTTCTCCCTCTGTTCATGATATCTAACTTGGATTTATGCAAATCTTGAAATTCTTGATTGATTTATAACCTTCTAGTAAACGTTAAAACCCTTCTTTCTTTCTTTTTATAGAAATAAAGCCTACTTATAAACGTTAACACTTTGACGCTAGTTAAATTCAAACTTTGCTCTTAAGTTTGGAGCTGTACTGAGTTTTATCGAAGAGCACGAAGCCTCCATACTTGGATATTTTTTAACAAAAGGCAATCTTTGATTTATGAGCTGTGGAACTGGCACATAACCACTTCCAGCTGCTGCATGTGAGGTAGGAAGCCCAACATAGAACTTGCCATTGAAAGCTGAGGTCCACTTGTTCTATGAGTTCTGGAAGTTTCTGGGGTTGCCAAGGTTGCTGTGGAACTGAACCCAAACATAGTCAAAGAGGGCATTGAGGTACAGCACTTAGGTACACTTTTTTGTATAAGTGATTATTAAAGCGGTTATTCAAGTCATTCCAACTTATGCAATGTCGCTCACACTTGCCCTAAAAACCTTTTGTGACAAGCTGTGCTCTCAAATCGCTAATTTTTGGTAGATAAACTTGGATAAGGAGAAACGTATACATTGGATTAATTGGAAAAGGTTGACCCTGAGAAAAAAGGATGGAGGAATGGCTTTTAGAAACTTTAGAAGTAAGAATTTAGCCCTTCTAACTAAACAGGCATGGAGAATAATGAAACAGGCTAATTCACTGTGAAGTCAAATTTTAAAACAGAAATGGGGGCAGAGCAAGTTCTTGGGATTGGTTGAGCTTGTTGGAACGAAGGGACTTGATTATCAGAAGTTGTAGCTGGAGAATTGGAAATGGAGAGGGAGTAAACATTTGGGAAGATAGGCGATTAAGGAGTGGAGAAATGGTTGAGAACCACACAGGTAGCAGGCTCCAAAAAGTCTCAGAGCTCATAAACCACACTAACGGAGATTATTAGAGAGGTGATTCCCCCAAAAAGAGGTCCTAGCTACTCCCATCCCTTTTTCAAATGCAGAAGATAAGTTAATTTGGCTCCATACAAGGCATGGTAAGCACACAGTAAAGAAAGGGTATGGAATGGCCGAAAATCTGAACACACATGACCAAAGGAACAGAGCTTCATCTTCCTATCTGGTAAATCCTAAGATCTGGTCCATGGTTTGGAATTCATACGCACCTTCTAAAATTAAAGTTTTTATGTGGAAGGTCTTAAACAATGCTCTGCCTACAAGGGAGAATCTTAAAAAGAGGAGGCTTCTTCAGGATCAGGTATGCCCCTTTTGCTGATGAGAAAATGAAATAGTGGAGCATATGTTATTAACATGCAATTGGGTGAGACCAGTATGGTTTGGCTTAGAGCTGCATTGTAGGATGGAATCTCAGGGTGTAGGGAGAATGGAGGAATGGCTATGGCAGAACTCAGAACAGTACGAACAGCTAGACTGTGACACCAGTGATATTAGCAGTATGATGTTTGCAATCATATGGTTTATTGTTATAGAAAGGAAGGAATACCTCTTTGAACAACAGAAAATAAACCCAGAGAGAGTTATCAGGAGAACACAACAACGACAGTCAAATATTATGTCTATTCACAATCAACAAAGCAGCATAGTTTTAGGCAGAGTCACAAAGTCAGAAGGACATGCATTTTCAGAGAGCAAATTGAGAAAGTGGATTGTAGCTTTTGAAGGATGGGTAAAGATGAACATAGATGCAACATTCTCCTCGACATCCTTGGACTCGCATCTAGCCGTTATAGTCAGAGATTCAGAAGGGAAAATATTAACTGGAGACGTAAAAGCTGCTATAGCGTTCTGGCCGTTGGAAACTGAGGCAAGGCCGTGGAAGAAGCTTTGAAATTAGCCAATAATCAACAAATAAGAAAATCTCTTTTTGAATCGGATTGCAGAAATTTAGTCGATGAATGCAACAAAAAGGCAAATTTCTGGAATTTAAATCAAGTAAAGGAGCCTACAGATGTGATGAGTTCAGAGAAAGATTACGAATACCGGTTTCAATGTCAAAATATACTCCATCCAAAACAGCATCACCCGGTGATCTTGAGTTAAATTGTCCCCCAAAATTAAATAACGATTGCCAATACCGGTTTCAATGTCATTTCAACTAAAAAGTTTAACTTATATTGAATAAATATTTATGAACAATTTTTATCTTTCACATACTATTTTATGCACACAAAAAATTTAAACTTGAGCTACTGATGAAATACAAAAATACTTAAATTTTAATTTCATTAAAATATGGGAGCGACAAAAATCTAACCTAAAGACTACTTTGTCATAAAGAGTTTAGACTTGAATTTAATCTAATGACCTTGATGACTTTGCTCTATCATTTTTTTTATGCCATTGCCCACTGTTAAACAGCCCTCGTTTATAATTATATATATAACGGATATATTAAATATAAGAAAAAAATATAGATAAGTTTTTATTGGAACTTTGAAACATCAAGTGCATGGTACATTCAAAAAGAAATATGGGCACATGCCACACTTATTCTAAGTAAGATCTAGTACATAATTATTTTTTTGGGATTATTAATTGAAACTGATTTAGTATTTTGGTGTTTTGTCAGGTCTGAAGAGACCAAAATGTCTTTCCGTTTCTA
The DNA here is from genome assembly GCA_037074535.1 of Gleditsia sinensis. NCBI lineage: Eukaryota > Viridiplantae > Streptophyta > Magnoliopsida > Fabales > Fabaceae > Gleditsia > Gleditsia sinensis. The sequence goes on along the minus strand of CM073469.1, from coordinate 16,681,260 downwards.
CACCTTTTTTTTTTTCATCGAACATGGCAAACAAGGTGGTCTCTATGGGCCCGTTAGACTTCTTTGGAGTCCCACCGGCCTTGGCATGATTAATCAAATTCTGATAATAAGTGCCCGCATTTTCAACTGTGGCTCCATCCCCACCTTCTGATGGCCACCCACTTTCAGATACAACAATTTGCTAATCAGGTGCGCCTATTTTCTCAAGAACAGCATATACAGAATCCAACATTGCATCAAAGAGGTTTTGGTACCCTGCATCGTTTGTTCCTTGTTGATTAAACAAAGCATAGTCAAGACTAATGCTTTTTTGGTTATTAGTATAGGCAAAATAGGGGTAAATATTGGCAAGAAGTGGTGACCCGTGGTCGGCAAGGAAGCTAACAATGGGCTGTACATATGGACTAGCACTGACAGTGAAAGCACCATCATTGGGCGGGTAAGAATTTTCTATCAATGTGGTGCCTATTTCTGTGGAGACCTTGATTTGGGCTTGTATATTTACTGCAGAAATTTCATTCTGAATATTTTGCATAGCAGGTAGTATATAATTTGTTTGAGAGTCACCAGGATGAATTTCATTTTCAACAGCAATGTACTTGAATTTGACATCCGATGAGTAGACTGCTACGTACTTGTTGACCCAGTCTGTGGCAGTTCCAACATCAGTGAGAGATTGAAGGGTTTCCTTAGCCACATCAAGAATCACCTCTATGTTTGAACCTCTGAGGGCTTGAATGGCTTCTTCATCTGGATAGTATATTCGCATCCTGCCAATTCCATTGGATTTATATAAATCCACAACTTCTTTCCTACTTGGTCGATTATCTCATTTTACCCCACGACAAACTCATCTTGATTGTCCAGCTGCATATATAACATGGAACCAAGGGTGAATGAGATCCACACATGCAGTACTAAGTTTTTGACATCAATTATGATTAATTAAGGTTTCATTAAATATTTGGTCCCATATCATTGACTTAATTTTTAACTTGATTCTCATTTTTTATATCGCCAATTTATCGTGACAATTAGTCTGCTATTTATATTGCCAATAATCTGGTCTTCCATGAATGTACAAAACATATAAAGATAGATAATGACATAGCTCGAGAAAAGATTCAGTCAGGCCTTATTCATCTTCTGCCAATTATCTCTTCCAATCAGCTTGTAGATTGTCTCACTAGACCATTAGCATCTGCTCTTTTTGAGCATTCTATTTTCAAGTTACGCATACAATTTGAAGAATCATCATATATTTCAAGTTAGGTTATTCAATTCATTATGAAGAATCATCATAGGTAGTACATCAATACAATTTGAAGTGTGCATGCTAACCCACTCGAACAATATATTGGGGCTTAGATTTATAAAATTAGATCCATTTGAAAACGGCCTTACGAGCTAGCCTATTTATTTGTTGAGCCAAATTGGATTGAGGTGGGGCAGCCTGCGTAAATTTAATTTTTAAAAAAGAAGGGCTAAGCGCCCCGTCTGGCGGGTGGCTCATTTATAATTTGTTCAACTGAAAATTTTCTGTCCAAAAAAAAAACCAAAAAATTAATTTTTTTTAAGGCTAGAGAGTATAAATTATTATTTGTTACATTTAAATGTGACAATAAAGGTGTATGAATGAATATTTTTTTTTCTAAATTAAAATGATATCTACTAAAATATAATATGAAGTTAAAATTTAGCAAGAGTACCAATAACAATTCTTTTTTTTTTCTTTCCAGTAAGACTATCACCTGGTAAAATTATACTAAAATTAAAGAATACTCTTTTAATAATACAAGAAGCTAGTAACGTGTGAATTCTGTGTACGCTCACGAAGTATGAAAGGATCACTATTTTTGACTAAATAAAATAATAAAAAATATAATTAATGGCTAACTATTTAAATTAATTATAGTTACTATAACTGTAAAAATTAATGTTGTAACTTTTGATAACTATTTATAATTTTAAAAAATAATTCTTTCTATTAGTTTAAATAAATAATAAAATACTCATAAAAAATTAAATAATGACATAAAAAGGGCCATTGATTTATGGAGATGACAATTACACTCATGCATACTCTCAAAATCTACCTATTAAGTCTAGGTACGATTATTATTAAATGGTATGTGATCGAGTCTACGAACTATTTGGAGATGATTTTGCTCTTTAAAAACTTGTTCCTATGGTTGGTTTGTTTTGAGTCACGTGTATAGGTCAGATTTTCTCTCCACAATTTCTTTTGCCAAAATTTTCAGTTTTTTAATTATTTAATTAAATGTTAATAAACGAGTCCCTATCATATATTTCTTGCTCAATTGTAGTAGTACTCAAGTCAATGTGCTCTTTCCCTATAGTAATATATAATTTTTATTTTTATTTTCAAAATTGTTATTATTGTTATTGTTATCATGTAATAGATGATGTGATCCCCTTGGCAAAAATAATGTATTAATCTGCCACTGTGTATGTGTGTAACTTAGTGATGACATGTCATATGACCAAATTTGTTAGCAAAATTAGCAGTTCACTGAAGGGACTAGATTGGATGATTTCTTCAGAGCGGGGACTAAAATAAAAAGCGAATAACTGTGTGTGTGTAACTTAATGGTCTTCTTCCAATCGTCCGGTTTACTACTGTAGAACTCCTCTCTTTCGTTACTTAATGAAATTATCTATCTCTTGAACAACAACAACAACAACAACAACAACAAAAAGAAGACCTTGTTTCTGGTTAAATTGCAAGTAATTATTTCCAAAAAGCTCTACTGATACAGTCTAATATAGACTGTTCATCGTCAACAGTTAAGCATAAGAGATTTAAGTAATTTAATCTTAGTCTGATTACTATTTAAATAGCAAATGTCATATGATGAACTAAAGTTAATTTATATATTCAATTAGAAAAGTATTAATATAATTGTGGTAAAAATTGAATTCTAGATTACTTGATAATAGGAGCCGTTATATAAAGGTTCGATTTTTTTTTTATGATAATAACCTACAGGCTTCCTTTTACAAAAACTATTTAATCTTAAAAACTATTTAATCTTAAAGTATGGACCTAATAACTCATGATCTCTTAATCTTAAAAAAAGTCCTTCTAACAACCGACAGCACCATTTCACATGCCCTCTTGACCTCTTCCATTTATATGAAACCAATTTCGTGAGGATGAAGCAGTATGGAAATGCCCTAAGGGGATGGTGCTGGGAGTTGTATTACAAGGGACGACGCGGGAAGTTTTTGTGAGGCTTCAGCAAAACGTATTGCAAAATAAACAAATTGGAATTTAGTAATTAAGTGATTTTTACAATATCGAGAATTTGAGTTCACTAAAAGAACTTTTGTAAAGAGATGCAATTTCAATATTTGAATAAGATTAATTTTACATTTAAAAAGTGTGGGAATACTCATAATAAAATAAAAAATGAGAATTCCACAATACTATCTTTTCTTGGATTTGTACAAGTTGAAACAATGCTGCTCATAGTCTAGCAGAATTGGGTAGAGATATTACCCATATAACTGTTTGGTTGGATTCATCACGTACGTGAGTGTGTGGCTTCTGTATTTGTTTCTTAGTTTCTTTTAATAATAAAAAATTGTGCTATGTTATTCCATTTGGTGTCGATTTACCTGGTCATGTCCTAACGTTCAAGTAAATGATGGTGTCTAAAGTTCAGAGTTGGCTTTCTCCATATAATATGTTTTAGAATGAATTACTCACACAATTTATCCTATGATCCAATTGATGAGAGGGGAGTTTAGTAAATCTATGAAGCTTGAAACCACGAGACAGCATGCATTGAATAGTTTTTATTATCGCACTAATTTTTTTTCTCCATTTTTCCCCCTTTTCATAGTTTTTGTTTTCATTTGTGGCTACATAATGAAATGCAGTTGATTTTTTTCCTCATATTTCTACTTCAATTTGAATATGAGTCCTTAAAAATTGCCTATGCAGCCGGCATAAAAATGAAATGGCAATCTATTACTCACAAGATAAGCATTCGCATAAGCAAATATTCCACTAAAGATGCAAAAATTTAGTCTTCATTTTTGTGTACAACACTTATAGCTCTTGATTCAAAAGTTCATGAACTGAAATATCATTAAAGGTCATATGCAAAGTAGACTTGCAAATTGAAAGTTCCCGAGTCCCTTGTTTCATTGATGGCTGAGATTTGCGTGTGGGACGTAGACATGCTAATGCTACTTTGATGGCAAGAACCAATCATGTGCATCTTTTCTACATAAAGGAAGACAAAGACGTGAGTCTAAAACATCTTTCAACATTATATTTTGAGCACGTGGCTTTGACATTGATGAAATTAGCTCTCTAGGATGCCTTCCCATTATTGTTTCTAATGCAACAAAACTCCAAAGCTATAGACATCACATTTCTCAGTCACCCTGAATGAGTATGCAAGCTCTGCAATAAACCAAGAAATAAAGAAATGTTTTCAATTAAGAAATATTTTGTAACAAATATTCAACTCATAATAAGTGTGAGAGAGAGAGAAAACAAAAATGTTTACCAGGGGCGATATATCCATAAGTACCAACTAGTAGAGTTTGATTGGAACAATAAGGATAAATAATTCTTGCTGTGCCGAAGTCTAATACAAAAGCTTCCATGTTTTCATTCAATAAGACATTGCTAGTAGTTATGTCTCGATGAAAAATTGTTGGAATGCAATCATGATGCATGTAAGACAATGCATGCGCTATTCCTTTGATGATGCTTACTCTTTTTCCTAAGTCAACTCCTTAGCCTCTACATTATTGCTCAAGACACAAAATAAGCTTCCTCTTTCCATGTATTCATAAACTAGAAACATGCAATGATTGTGTAAACAAAAACCATGAAGTCTTTAGTTGATATCAATGATATCTTCAAATGCAATTTTACCATCGAAGTTCCATACTAAGAACAAGTCTCTACTTTTTGGAATTTCTTTTTTCAGAAAATTCTTTCTCTTGGTAATGCATTGATAAATCAACCAAGCCCAACAAATATGATGAAAATTACACTTGTAATAGGAAGAATGATCCTAATGAAAAGCTTAGGTGTAGAGTCCGAAGAGTTATAACAACCAAGATTCCTTTATGGACCAATGATTCCTTTATTACAATAACTGTTTCTTGATAAAAACGAAATGGGACAAAAGCATAGAAAGAATTATATGGAAAATTGATGTGATTTAGATGGAAAAGTTCTCTTGGTATGTTTCCAACTAGATTATTATAGCTAATATCCAAATAACATGAAGTATTTCTTAAACTTCCCAACTGAGAAGGTATATCTCTAATGATTGAGTTATGGCTAAGGTCAATCATTTCAAGGTTCGAAAGGTCACCAACTTGAAAAGGAACACTTCCATTGAACTCGTTGTGGGAGAGGTTTAGAGTTGTAAGATTGAGAGGCTGTCCAATTCCAGTTGGTACATTGCCAAATATTTTATTATCTAATAGGTCTAAAATTGTCAGTGATGCTAGATTTCCTATTCTAGAATTTATGGGAGAAGTGATTTGTTTTGAATCAAGGTGAATTTCAAACAAACGTGTTAAATCATATAGAGACAAAGGAATAGATCCATGAAATTTTTTTGCAGCAAGACCTAGAGAAGATAAAATGGTTAAATTCCCTATTTCTAAGGGAATGGAACCATTGACCAAGGGACAAATGTTGGAATGAACTTAAATTTCTTACTTGTGATGGGGTTAGACTAGTGAGGGAGTTTTTAGAAAGGTCTAAACAGACTAAACATTCCAAATGGCCTAGGGTGGATGGAATTTGACCGGTCAGATGGTTACTATACCAAAGTTTATGCTGGCTAAATTCTTTAACCTTCCTATTTCTTGAGAAATTGAACCAATCATCATGTTTAGACCAAGATCCAACCATTTCAATTTCTTCAAACTCTTTATTCTTTGAGGAATTTGACCAATTAGATTATCGGAGTTCAAAACCAAGGTCAATAAATTTGTTAATTTTCCTATTTCAGGAGATACAAACTTTGTCTATATTTCTATAAGCGGTACTAAGCCTAGATAAAAGAAGAGGGTTGTGTTAGGTTTGTGACAACTAATTTAAAAATTTGTTGAATCTTTATGAGCATGGATTAGCAATGCAATCATGTTAAGGCTAGTCTGTTTTCCAGAAGCAGCGCGATGTATAGCTTGAGTACAGTGTCAAAAAAACACACTACAAGAAAACTGACAATTTGTGACCATTTTTCTGTGACAACTAAAAAAGTTGTCACTAAAAAAGACTTTTAGTGACAATTTAGAAGGATTGTCACTGAAAGTTATACTTTTAGTAACGACTTTGAAAGGTTGTCACTGAAAGTTATACTTTTAGTGACGACTTTCAAAAGTGGTCACAAAAACACAATCTTTCAGTAACAATTTTATAAGTTGTCACAAAAAAATCGTCACAAATTGTCAATTTATAAGTTTTTGTGACAAATTTTTGAAATTGTCACTAAAAGATTACATTTAGTGACCACTTAGTCGTCACTGAAAGTTGATAAATAAATTTTTTCTGTTTCAACCTTTTAGTGACGACTTGGTTGTCACTAAAAGGTGAAAATACACCAAACCATAGATTATGCTCTTATTTTAAGAGGAAATATTTTTTTCTTTAAAAGTTATTTTCTATCATATTTTTAAAGTTTTAAAATTTTAAATAAATTATTTTATCTTTTAAAAATTGAAGAAAAAAATAAAATTTAAGAATATAATTAGTTTAGAATAATTTTGTTTTTAAATTTTTGTTGAAATTTTTTAAAATTTTGTCAAAAAATCAAAAGTGGGAATAGTTTTAAGGAGATAATAATTTTTTAGATAATTTATTTTAAAAAATAAAATATGGGAATAATTTTTTGGAAAAATAAAATAATCTATTAAAAAAATAAAATAGAAATGTAGCAAAAAAATAAAAATAATTTTTTAAAAAATAATATGTCGTCACTAATGTCACTGAAAGCCCAGATAATGGAGAAAAGAATTATAAGCCAATAAAATTAGGAAGAATTAAAGTTTTCATCAAATAAGTTATCAATCACAAGCTACCAAGATGAGTACAGAAATGCAAATTATTATTCTATCTATTAGCTAAGTCAAAAGAACATTATAAAAAACATGAATAATAACCTGTTTAGCATGATCTTTATTTTCAATCAGTAAATTACAATAAATTATCACTCTCCCAACTGAATGCTAGATAAAGGCAATATTATTAATCGATAATGGGATTTAATTTGGAGTTTAATTCAAAGATATCTTAACTGCTATATAAAGAAAAAAATTTCTTTTTAAATGAAAAAATAAAATTAATGAAATAGAGTGTAAATTTGAACCTTTTTATTTTTATTTTAATAAAAATTAAAGAAAAAACAAATGATAATTTGTTATATGTTTTGTATTCGCAAGTGGAAGTTTTTATATTTTTATTTTTATTTTTTCAAGGAATGTTCAGTAAGAAGTGGAATTCCCAAAAAGGAAAACAAATTAGAGAATGTATACAAAGCTCATGATTAGATGCACTACTATATTTTTTTAATTGCAAACTAAAAAATAAATTGGAAATGTATCTAGACAAAATTCATGATTTGATATGGTACTACATTTTTTTTATTTAATTTATCTTCGCTTTTTGTTATTTTAAAACTAAGTGCATCAATATATATATATATATATATATATATATATATATATATATATATATATATATATATATATATATATATATATATATATATAATCACGCAAGTAATCACATAATATATGATCATATATTGAATTGTATACTATATTTTGACCCAACGGCTATCTGGACCTAATATCTACTTAAAAATTTCTCCTAAATATCACGTAATATCTGTACCTAAATTTCTTCTAATTTTATAACTTATATCTACTTAAAAATACAACATGCTATCTAGAGGCTCCTTATCCCAAAAATAAAAACCGAGCGCCTTCTTTTTTCCATTTCTCGCACCTTTGAAAAATAAAATACACTGAGCATATTTTAGGAAAATTGAGTCCTGCTCAAACAAAAAAAAGAGCGCCTTCCTTATGCTTTCCATTTCTCACACCAGTTACTAAAAAATAAAATACATTAAGCATATTTTAAAAAAACTGAGTCCCGCTCAAACAAAAAACAGAACGTCTTCCTTCTCACTACTAGAAAAGAATGATTTAGAGACGAAAATTAGAGACGAAAAATATTCTGTCTCCAATACACTATAAGAAACAAGAGATTTAGTGATGACTTTTCTATGGCGACTAAAAGTTGAGAATTCATTTTCAGTGATGACCTAAAGTCGCCACAAAAAGTAACAAAATCCTTTCTCGCCCTTTTGAATGTTTATTTTCTCACAAGTAAAGAGTGTTTCAATGGGTGTGTTTATTCATTGTAAAAAAAAATTAAATTATATTTTTAGTTATAAAATAAATAGAAGTTAATTATTTACTAATAAAATAAATTTAAAAATGTATTTTAATATAAATTAATTTTTAATTAAATACTAAATTGATGAAGTAAATTTTTGAAATTAAAATAAAAATATATATATCTTTGAAAAATCAAAACATTCCCATTTCACATAAGTAATAACCATATAATAGAATAACAAACAAAAAATAACGTAGAGCATTTTTAAAATATTAAAAAAAAAAAACTAATAAAAAAAAACATAATTAATTAGAGTCTAATATTTCCTTCCCCCGAAATCCCCCAAAATTTCCTTCCCCCGCGAACACCCTTCCCCCCAAAATTTCCTTTCCCGTGAACACTCTTCCCCCAAAATTTCCTGACCAGAAACCATTACCTCGCTAAACAAGAGTTGCACAGCAGCACGCCAACAACCGTCGGCCATCGATCTCATTCTCTTGACTTTGCTTGCTCTGTCTCACTCCATTTTGCAGTTGTGTTCCGTTTCTCGCACAGCAGTAGCTCCGGTGGCAAAGGTTTCTTCTTACTCTGTCTTTTTCATTTTCATTGTATCTTTTTGGGGGAAAGTAAAGGGGAAAAAGCGGGATTATGGTTTATTGCTGGTGGACCGAAATCTTGGAAGAGGTTTTGGTTCTTTTACAAAATCTTGGAAGATTTGCAGCTTATCTCCTTATCTCCGAGAAAATCGTTGCTTCTGTGCTCTTCGAGAGGCTGCCGGTGGTTATTCCCAAAATCAACCCAGTCGTTTATGCCTTTCAAGAAATCTTGTAAGTCTTTCTTTCTACACTCGTTATCTTCTAATGCTCTGCTTGGTTGCTCTGAAAATGTAGCGAATGGAAATAGCACATGAAGTTGGGGATTTTCCTTTTTAATTTTAGTTTTTAGTCTTGGGTTTTTCAGTCAATGAAGTAATCAATCCAATGCATAGGAAGAGTTAGTTTCTTGTTGTAGGAGAAATGTAGGCAAAGAGAGGGTGCTAAGGCCGAAATCTTGAACTTAGAATCTTGTGCTTTTTTAGAATGATTTTATCCATAAACTTCGGGCAGGCTGAAGGAGTCTTTTAGGAGCTGTCAATTTATCTTCTATTTGGGTAGAAAGCCTATCATTAGTTTTCCAATTTCCATCTCTGAGGATTTGCTTGTAGAAGAAAAAGGAAAGACTTGTCTCCGGATGGTTAGTCCTATGTCTGGAATGGATTCTACCTGACCCAAATGATAGGGAATCATAAAATGCATTTATGATTTGAGATTTCACTTACTTGCCTCTTCCAATCTTTACGACAAAAAAATGGGGCGTTTGTGCTGCGGTTGAAGTTAGTTGGCAAACTTGATGAACTGGTTGTAGCTATGATTGTTGTTATTTTGATCTTCTCCATTCTCTGTTCCATTGACTTACTGACATTCTGGTTAATGATTTTCTTAGACTTACTATATTTATTATTCCTTGGGGTTGGGATGCTTAGGTTTTGGTGGCGGCAGCAATATCAATGCAGATATCTTGATGAATTTCTAGACAAATCTAATGCAAGGTATAAGTTCTTTTTGTTTAGTCCTTGAAAATTGAAATACTAATGCTGGTCTTGTCATGATATTGATCTTATGCTTTGGTATGATTGTCTTGTTAAATTTCTCTTAATCCTGTTTTTCTTTACAACTGTTTTGTTGCTTATGGCCACATAACTGAAACCAGCATCCTTTTTATCATGTTCAAATTCATTTATAAGGTCTTCAATCATTTAATGAACTGATTTTCTTCTTGATGGTTATCGCTATTCAGCTTAATTTACCCTTTCTTTTTGGCTGTTGATTTGCAAACATGAACTCAGGAGGTTTAGAAATTGTCTCATTCTGTTCTTGTGCTTCTGAGGGGAGATGGTTCTAGTTTCAGATATACCTTCTTATAAATATGTGTTATACTGGTTTTCTCAGTCTATATTAAAGCATATGGTGTATTGAAACTTACTTGTTACATCAATAAGTTCTTATCAGCTGAAAAATGATTTTAAAATACTTTTGGTGTAAGTTCTGTAGCTTCATTTTGGTCAAATTTTGGAGCAATATTGATGCAACCTGTTATCCTTTTTTTGTTTACTGCTTTCAATGAAAAAATATGGACCTTTTGAAACCTCTAACCTCATCAAAATTATTGCACAATTGTGAAGGCTTTCTTTTTAAATCCCTTTTTGGACTTTTTTCCTTTTTTCTTTCCCTTTGATTAATAATGAAAGGGAAAAGGTTAATTTTCTCTGATGGACTACTCTCTGCAAATATTTTGCATTGATCTCGGTAGAATTCAGCTATTAATTCTTGGATGGGCTTTGTGCAGATTATCTTGTAGTCAAAGAGATTCTAAAGCTCTATAGTCCATATTTATTTTGTCTATGCTTATTCTATTCTTTTTCCCCTTTACATGCTGTAATGGGAGAATTTCTTCCCATCTACTTTGGCTCTAAATATTCTTCTATTCCAAGTGAAAAAAAATGGTGTTTCATTTGAAGATTTTTAAATCTTTCAATAGGAAGAATAGAAGACTGTCTAAATATTCCTTTACTTGTTCATCAACTTTTTTGCAGAATTTTTTTGGTTTCAATTTCAGATGAATGTTTTATCACTAGCAAAAGATGACATGCCTCTATTAAGACTTTTCACACTACTAAGGAATCTCCATTCTGTGCAGTGTTATTATAAGGGCCACTATAGTATCTGGCTTATTGCTTTTCATGAATGCTGAACTTCTTTGTTAAAGTTTATTTCTGCTGTTGCAAACTGATTTCTTGTTTTTAACCTTAGTATTTTTGTTTACTCCTGTTTCTCCTTCTCTTGACCTCATATTTGTTTTTGGGGATGGGGTTGGTTTATGTTATAGTTATTTAGAGAGAAAGGTCTTCTACCAGAGCTCAGCTTATAACTCATAACATTGTAACTTCTATTTAAATTGATGTCTGATAGTTGATAGTTGCTATTTATCAAATTAAACATTGTAACTTATAACTCATTGATCTATAGATGGTGTAAGATCAAAAACGTTAGCAAGGCAATGTATCTCTTGTATGAAATGGTTAATAAATGATTCATTCCAAATGTTATCATGTGGACCACTCTTATAGGTGGGTTTTGCCAAGTGGGTAGACCACTAGCTACTAAAGAATTGTTTTAAATATGCATACATATGGCCAAGATCCCAATCTCCAGACTTGTGCCATTATATTAGATGGACTATTCAAGTGCATACTTCATTATGAGGCAATATCATTGTTTGGGGCAATAGAGAAGATGAATTTGGATCTTGATATTGTGATTTACAATTTTTTTTATGGAATATGCAATGCTGGAAAACTGAATGCTGCCTGGAGTCTTTTTTCTTGTTTGCTTGCTAAAGGGTTGCAACTTACTTGTCATACATATAACATAATGATTAAAGATCTCCGTTGACCATGCATAACATATTTCTTGTGTTTTGCTCTCCTTTATAGTTAGAAATTATTTAAAAGTATATATAATAATTGTTATTATTTAATTGGCTTGTACTTTGTATTACTTGCTAATTATTAATTTGTTTTCATGTGTTGTAAATAGGGACAAATTTCAATTATGCCAACGGGGAGTGCTATATCTAATTCTACAACGAATGCAACATCAACAATTTCAAGAGAACCATAGACTTGATGCTTTTTATTTTGTCGATATTTTATTATTTGTATTTTAATTTTCTATTAATGGACATATGTTTGTTACTTATCAACAAATTTTTGTTGTAGTTGAAATTATTTTAATATATATCGTTTTATTAAAACTTTTTATTTTGATTGATATCATAGTGTAGGTTTTATTTTTAAAGAAAATCAAATGGTTAAAAAAATAATAATACAAAAGATTTAGTGACAACTATTTTTGTCATTGAATTCTTATTTGCATAAAAATTTTAGTGACAACTAATATTAGTTGTCACTGAAAATACTTTTAGTGACAACTTTTATATCACTAAAAATAAAGAATGTGTGTTATATATAGGTCAAACACTTTCAGTGACGACTTTTATTGTCACTAAAAACATTTTCAGTGACAATTTATGTATGTGGTCACTAAAAACACTTTTAGTGATGATATAAATTGTCACTAAAACTCATTACGTCAAGACTTTCAATAGCAATTTTTACAAATTGTCACTAAAAATACTTTCAGTGACAAATTTTATCGTTACTAAAACTCATTATGTTCAAGGTTTTCAGTGACGACTTTTATAAATCGTCACTAAAACTCCTTTTCAGTGACAACTTATATCGTCACTAAATGATCAGATTCACGAAACCTTTAGTGACGACGACAAAAGTCGTCACTAAAGATACATTTAGTGACGACTGAAGTTGTCACAAAAGACCTTCATAATCCCACTTTGTAATCTTTTTGTGACGACTTTTGTCTTTTAGTGACGAGTTTTATAGGTTTCAGTGACGATTTAGTTGTCACTGAAAGTGTAACTTTAGTGACGACTTTAAAAGTCGTCACAAAAAACCTTTAGCGACAACGCTTTTAGCGGCCAAGGAGTGACGACTAAAAGTCGTCACAAAATGTCTTTTGTGACGACTTTTAAGGTTTCTGTGACCACTTTAGTCGTCACAAAAACCCTTTTTTCTTGTAGTGACAAGAGCCGCTACATCGACTCCTGGGTGCAATGAAAAATATGCAAGAGTTCCCATACTTTTGTAAACAAGTGTGGGTAAAGAAGTTAGTTCTTGAGAGTAGAGTCTATTTGGAACTTGGATTGTAAACAAGCTAATAGGTAAAATAAAAATAGTTGATACCATGATTAGGAGAAATATTAATTTTATGTGTCTACAAGAAACTAAGTGGGTATGAGAAAAGGGAAAATAATGAGATACTACAAGTTTTTAGTTTTGGTACACTAATAAGAAAAGATCTAGCAATGGAGTAGACATAATAGTCCATAAGGATTAGAGGAACAGTATGGTAGATGTAAAATTAGGAGATATGATCATAACTCTACAACTTATAGTCGAGTAAGACACGCTTAACGTGATTAGTGTATATGCACTACAAGTAGGATTAGAGGAGCATCACAAGAAACATTTTTTAGAGGATCTAAAAGGTTTGGTTTAGAAAATACCTTTGGGAGAAAAAAATTTCCTAGGAGGGAATCTAAATGGTCATGTGGGGAGTGAACCCAAAGGATACAAGGGTGTATATGGGGAATATAGGCTAGGATAAGCAAATGAAGAAGGTAGAACTATCTTGGATTTTTAGCCTTTACTTTTACTATAACAAACACTTATTTTATGAAGCAAGTAGAACATCTTATCATGTACAAGAGTGGGGTGGCAAGCTTCCAAATAAATTTCTTCATGGTGAAGAAATCGGATAGAAAATACTAGATAGATTGTGAAGTTATACCTAAAGAGAGTTCGGCTACCCAACACAAAGTCTTAGTTATGGACATACAAGTTAAGAGAAAAGTTGAAAGAAAGAGTAAAAAATGAGTTTCAAGAATTAGTTGGTGGCATTTGAAGGATGAACAATAAATGAGCTTCTGGAGAAAGGTGTGGGAATAGGGGTTTTGGGAAGTACAAGGAAATGCTAATGATATGTGGGTTGAGATGACCAAAGGGATTAGAAAAATGGTAAAAGAGACACTTGGGGAATCAAGAGGCTTTAAACCTATAGGGTAAAGAATCTTGGTGGTGGGATACAAAAGTGCAAGATAGGATTAAGGTTAAAAGGGAGTGTTATAAATCATGCCACTTATGTAAATACAATAAAATTTGAGAGAAATATAAAGTAGCTTAGAAAGATGTTAAGAAGGTTGTGAGTGAAGTGAGAACCAGAGCTTTTGAATGGTTATACCAACCCTTAGGAACTAAAGTTGGAGAAAGAAAAATTTGTAGGCTTGCGAACGGTAGGGAAGAAAGACAAGTGATCTAAACCAAGTTAAATGAATTAAAGATGAAAAGGGTAATGTCTTGATAAAAAAACAAGATATACAGGCAAGATGGGAAAGTTACTTTCAAGTGTTTTTTAATGAAGGATGTGAGTTTTCTTGTCATTCTGATAGATTAAAAATTTATAGAGAATGACCCAAATTATATCTATTATTGTAGAATTCATGAGTTTAAAGTAGAGAAATTTTTGAAGAGAATGGAAAATGGCTAGGTAGTAAGACCTAATAATATACTTATTGAGGTGTGAAAAGATTTGTGCAGGAAAGACATAAGTTGGCTCACTAAGTTGTTTAGTGAAATAATGAGATTTAAGAAAATTTCAAATTAATGGAAGAGAAGTACTTTAATCCCTATCCATAAAAATAATAGAGATGTTCAAAATTGTGCCAACTATAAGGGAATTAATCTCATGAGCCATACTATGAAATTACGAGAGAAGGTCATTGAGTAGAGATTAAAACAAGAGATTCGAGTTATAGAGAATCAATTTGATTTTATGCTAGGGAGGTCAACCATGGAAGCAATTTATTTACTGTAAAAATTGATGGAGAGATATCAAAAGAATAAAAAAATACCTACATATGGTTTTATCGATTTGAAAAAAGAAATATGATAGAGTGCAGAGAAGGGTACTATGGAAGGCTTTAGAGAAGAAAGGAGTACGTATTGCTTATATCTAAGCAATCAAATATATGTACAATAGGATCATGACTTACATGAGAACACAAAATGGAGTCACACAAAAAAATTTCATAACTATAGGACTACATCAAGGTTTATTTCTAAGCCCATATCTTTTTAACTTAATCTTGGATACATTTACTAGACATATCTAAGAATTGCGTCTTCGATATATGATTTTTGCAGATGATATAGTCTTAATTGATGAAACGAAAGAGAAAATAAATGCAAAATTAGAGTCATGGAGAAAAGTTTTTGAGGCACATGACTTTAGTGTAAATAGAAATAAGACAAAATATATGGAATATAAATTTAGTAAAAGGCAAACAAATTCAAATTCACAAGTAGAACTTGGGGATCATTCTATAAAACTAGTTATAAGTTTTAAATATATTGGGTCCATTATACAAAATGATGGAGAAGTAAAGGGGGATGTAAGCCATAGGGTTCAAGTTTGGTGGATGAAATGGAGGAAGGTTTCAAATGTCATTTGTGATAGAGAAGTGATGCTCAAAATTAAGGAAAAATTCCATCATACAATTATAAGACCTGCAATATTGTTTGGTGTTGAATGTTAGGCGGTTCAATGACAACATGAGGATAAACTCAATGTTTTAAATATGAGAATACTGTGTTAGATGTGTGGACACATTATACGAGATATGATTAAGAATGAATGCATTAGAGAGAAAGTTGGGATAGAACCTATGGTAAAGAAGATGGTATAATCTTGCTTAAAATGGTTTGGTTATGTGTAAAGGAGACTTGAAAAAGCCCTAGTAAGAAGAGTATATTAGATGAAAAGTAGCCCGATAGTTAGAGGTAGAAGGAAACCAAATAAAACAATATGTAAAATTAATAAGAAATATTTAATAATTAATAATATCTCTATTGACCTCATTTACAATAGGACACTTTGACATCATTTGATCTATGTAGCTGACCCCACTTAGTGAAGAAAGATTTAGTTTGTTGTCCTGTTTCAAGAGCTACAAAACCATCTATTTGATTGTGAGAAATGCGAAGATACACTAATTGGTTCATATTCAGAATTGAATAATGTATCTCAAGAGAGAATGAATTGAAGGACAAGTTAAGATGGATTATATTGGTCATAAAACCCAAAGGGATGAACCTGTTGAAATTGTTTTTACTCAAGTCCAACTTGACAAGTTTAGTGAGATTCACAAGGGTGATAGGTGCTCACGAGTAAGTTACGGGATAGGTCTAGATAGATGAGACCGGTCATAAGGCCTAAGCCTAAAGGAATGCCTCCATTGAGTATGTTTCCTCTCAAGTTCAGGGAATCAAGTTTCTTCAATTTGCTAAATTGGTACAGAATCTCACCGCTAATATCATTGGAAGAAGAATCAAGCATCTCAAGGTGAGAGAGGTTTGCAATTGTGCTAGGTAGTGTACCAGTAACTTGGTTAATGGACAAATATAGATAGACGAGCTTTTGAAGATCTCCAATGTGAGTTGGAATGCTTCCTTGCAATCCCATTCCTTTAAGATTCAGACATACTAAATTAGGGAATGCCGTTAAGTTGATATCCCTAAACTGAATTGTCGAAGTCCACACAATTGGTGTCAAAATGTTAATGATGCTGCCTAGGTCATTGCAAAAAATACCATTCCGCTGGCAACATTGGGAGAAATTGTAGTGACAACCATTCCACTGGTGGCTCTGACGCAAAGCATTGATCTCACCATTTATGAAGAATGAATTTGATGCTATGTTTTTGGTATTGATGGCAGCAGCATTGTGGAACAAGGAAAAGGCATACCACAACAGTACAAGTATTATTGGAATGGAAATGTTGGAGATTGCCATCTATGGTTTTTTTAATGACAATTCAAATTGATTATTGCAATGAATGCGAGCTAACTTAGATATATAGTTTATAAATGATTGACCCCTGAGAGATAGTAAATGATTGATGAAAGGTTTAGAACAATTATCATAACCTTCTGTGTAAGGTATAGCTTCAGACTAAATTATGCGCGTACCAATGTTTCAAACTTTACTTTACTTTAAATGTGACTCCTTCAAAAGCCAAGTCAAGAAATAAGATTTTTCCAAATTAACGTAAAAGAATTTTTTGTGTGTGTTTGCTATTAAAAGTATGCTTGGACTTGCCTAGAAGTTGTTTAAGGTCTAGGAAGAGGCTTTTCATATTATATTTTCTAGAGTGAATTACTCAGGCTTTTCATTCTGTTTTAGTCAGTCAAATGATATATCACCAAATCGACACCCTATATATTAAGCGTCAAGAGTGGGAAGAAATGTGTTTGTTTTCAACATAATTAACATTATCCAATTAACTGTGTAATACACAGGACACTTTCCTTGTCTGATCTTTCAATCAAAGTCTGGAAAATCATTTTTTCTTTCTCACACGGTGCTACTGTCCTTTTGGTTCTATATTTTTCTTTCCTTTTCAGCATCACATTATAGGAAAGGAAAACCAAGAGACTTTTGTCTCTTTCTTCGCAAAGGCCAAGGTCTAACTTTCTCTTCTTTTCCAAGTTTTCCCCTTTTTTAATTAATTTAAATAGATGTGAGCCTTATTTGAAGAAGGACCTATCCAATAAATGGTTGATTTCAAAATTGAATAAAACCAATTATTTGTAACCAAAACACAAAAACCAACCGAAAATACCAGACAGGAATCAATTTCAATAGCACCAATTTTGCTCTCTAGTCTCAGATTATGGAGATGTATATATCATGCAAGGATAAACTAGGGTACATCAATAGAGACACTCCACAGCCAGAATTCAGTGACCCCATGTGGCTGATAAACGCAATGGTCAAATGCTTGAGAAAAATTACTCTCTCCACTTCAAGGATCATAAATGTACTATCTTTGATCCTTCTGAAGAACAATTATTTTGTGTGAAGATGAAAAATAGAAGTTTTGCTGTTGATTGGGAAAAAGTTTCTAGACACGCCTACTCCAACACCATTCAGGTGGTCTCAAATCTTTGGCACAAAAGATTTGGTCACTTTAAACAAAAGAATATCTCAAATATGCAATAGAAGGAAATAGTTGAGAACATGCCTGCAATCAATGGTGAAATTCAAATGTGTGAAACATGCCAACTTGGCAAGCAGTCAAGGCTACCATTTCCTAAAGGACAAGCATGGAGAGCTAATCAAAAGCTTTAGCTTATACACACTAATGTGTATGGTCCTATAAAAACAGCCTCACTTTGTGGTAACAAATACTTTATTCTTTTCATTGATGACTATACTAGAATGTGTTGGGTTTATTTTATTAAACTCAAAAGTGAAGTGTTTACCGTTTTTCAAATATTTAAGGCTCTAGTAGAAAATCAAAGTAGTTTGTTGATTAAATGCCAGAGATCTGGCAATGGAACTGAGTATACTTCAAATCAGTTTTGTCATGACCCAAAAATAGAAGTACGTAACTGACACGGGTTTTGAAAATAATCTCATCCCGTAAGCCTCTAGTATGATACATATAAATGATTTTCTCATAAATAGTATAGATTGTAATCAAACACATAATCACATTTATTTGAGAGCTTACGGTATAATTTCAATAATCTCAAATATACATAAATACTCTGCAAATGGAAGCTGAGATCCTGTTTGTGATATATGGAGCAACTCTAGAGTACAAGTACAATGTAAATTAAAATCTACGAGCCTTGAAAATAAAGTAGGCTCACACAGAGATCATGTCATCTAGCTGGTCAACTATCTGAAAAAAAAATGTAGAAATATCGTGTAGTGAGTTTGACAACTCAGTGAGAAAATATAGTTTACTATAACTGAAACAGAACAGACCATTCGCACGAGTTTTCATAAATAGAAATTATGGTAGAATATAACATTATCTAAATCAATGTATATAACAGCAAACTAAAGCTTTAAAGAATGTAAATTTTGTTAAAAGAAAATCTAAAATCTTAAGATTTAGTATAATAAATAATAATTTCAAAATCAGATAAGAAAATAGAAAGATAAGTCTTTATATAAAAAAAATGTTTAGAGGAGGACTCAAAGTAGATCTATAGTTATAATTTTTATACCCAAGCACAAAGCCTAGTAAGGGGCAATCACCATATACATTGTTTTATCCCAAGCACATAGCAATGGGACGGGTAAATCACCATATTCTCATAATTAATATCATAAGGTTGGGAGGAGCTCTCCTCAACTCCCTGACCTTTCCATATGTTGACTGTCCTAAGCACACAGCAATAGGATGGATAAATCACTTCATTCTCATTATAAGTAACCAGGCCAATTGCCACTGGTTATTGGAGGAGACATACTCAACTCCATACTTATTCATAATTCAATCTTCATGTGCCCATTCGCACAAGGGGCTAGCAACTTTCTTGCTAGCTAAAGTTTCATGGTGCACCAAGGCTAGCTATCTCTGTCGCTAGCTAATAGTGTTTCTATCAATGATTACTCCAAAATAAACTAGTTTAATAAATCAAAAATATAAGCCGAAAGAAAAATTGAAAATTATGAGGTTAAAAATCTTTTTAAGACAAAATATATCCCCCCTTCCAAAATATTCCTCGGACAGAGTTCCGACATAGAAATTCATTCTCCAAAATCAGAAATACAACATTTTCATTCAAGTCCAGATAAACCATAATATCCAGTATCAATGACACATTTGAAACTCAAATACAAATTCAATTTCACCATATCCATGAAACAGTGAGGTATCATTTATAACACAAATTATATGAAACAATATGAAAGATGATACAATTATAAGATTCAATAAAGTGTATCATAATACCACATTTTCATCATAAATTCAGGAGGAACTTATTAGAGGCCTGTTCTGCATATCCTATAACTTCTAAAAATATAAATCTATATAAATATGAAATTCAATTTATGCTATTCATAATTAAAACTTTGTTTTAAATGCATGGACATGAGAGAGATTTAAAAATGCGTTATAGTAAATTATATTCACTCACAGTGTAAGGGCTCCAGATTGGACAGCCCCAAAATCCACGTTTCCCATCTGAATTTGATCTATTAAATATTAAAAATGAGTCCGGAAGGTCCAAAAACCTAAAAAAATGACTTCGGGGGACGCTGGCACTGTTCACGCACGGCTGAAAGCACTATTCACGCGCAGAATACTGTTCATAGGCACTGTTTGTCACTGTTCACAGTTATTGTTCACCGAAGTAAATTTTGTAAAATTAAACCACCAAATCACATTTTCTGACCGTAAATTTTATCCTACAACTAATATTCTACATTCTTAACAAAACCCCTAAGTTGAAATCTTGAAAAACCATCAAAATTTCAGTATTTTAAAAAATTTACCTTTAAGTTACTATTCACAAAATTCCAACGAACCTCCGGCGAACCTTCGGCGGAAATGATCGATGGGTTTCGAAGCTCTCGCCGCCATGAGTCTAACGGTACTTTCGGTATCTCGATTGGATATATAGAATTAAAGAAATCTTAGAGATAAGTTTTTTAAAAAAATTTTAGAGAGAGAGGGAGAAAAGATTTTTTCTCCCTTCTCTGCTGCTGCGTCGTGCCCGTTCCTTGCACCTTCGCCCCCTCTTTTTTTTTAATAATAATAATATTATTATTATTTAATAATTAAATAATAAAATTTCTTTAATATAAATTCAATTTTTCATCCTAAAATATCCTAAAAATTTCTAAAAATTTATATTCTCATAAATCTTCAGTTAAACTCTTAAATAATGATTTTTATTAATAAAAATCGTAATAAAATAAATCACAAACTAAATATCTTTATGCATAATAAAAGAAAGAATATTTCTAAAAATACAACAAAAATTTATTAAAAGCCAATATAATTATTTTGAGCAAAACAATAATTATTTTAATTAAAAATATACTTCCTTTAAGCAAAACATAATCATTTACAATAAAAATATTTTTTTTATAACAAAACATTATTATTTAAAAATAAAAATTTTGGGATATTACATTCTTCCCCCCTTAAGAGATCCAGTCTCCGAATTTCAGGCTACCCTACATGGTCAAGACATAATTCAAAGTTACCAACTGATAATTTCAAGTGCTCAACATTCATGGTCCTTATAAACTTTTGGCCTGTACTGAGTTGCTTATATTTTTTTTTTCTAATCAATTTCATCTTCATAATTGCAAATAAATACTATCCTTATCACTATGTATCTGACGCGCATATTATTCTCTATTTTATAAGTACATAGCCTCCTCTGAAAAGTGATTCTGCTACATGTACCGTGGTATTTCTTTTGAACATTTTTTTTCTATCTACTATAGTCACTGATTTTTGTTTTTCTCATATGACAAATCTTTGTCTAACTGAATTTCTCGACATTGAATAACATGTGTTGGGTCTGGTAGATACTTTCGTAGCATAGACACGTGAAAGATGGGATGAATATTTCTCAATTCAGATAGCAAAGCCCAACGGTAAGCTACTGGGCCGATCCTATATACTGTGGACCTAACTTTACTCAATGTACTAACTTATTAGGAGATCTATACTATTGTATATATATAACCTCAAATGGTGCCATTTGTATATTGGCCTGATAACTACAGATATGAGTAAATTCAATCAAGGACAAATAATTTCTCCTTTCTCAACAATTATTCACACATAAATTTTCAATCTCAACATAATTCAAATCCTAGATACTAAACTCATCTTCGCATGGTATAATCCCTTAATTCAAGTACCTTGATCCTTTCATTATTTTCAGACGTAGTTCTCAAAATATTCTCCATATTTTCAAATTAAGAGTTCAAGATTAATTTAAATCATACTTCCTATATTTTATTTCTCAATAACTTCAACACCACTAATTCTCTTGATTACATTCGTCAAAACACTATAAGGTCATTATCTATCTATTTCTTTCAAACTTTTCATTACTTTACCTACTAACCACTTGGACACCATAATAACCGAGTTTTAAAGAAAAGAAATTATTTTTTTATTGCAATGAGGGAAAATAACCTTGCATTTAATGCCAACCGTTAATGAGGGAGAATGCAGTGAAACAGACGAAAAGCATAATAGAGAATGGTGTCAAAATAGAAAGTCAAAAATTTGGACAAAGTATTGAAAAACATTAAAATCGATGGCCGTAATTCTTGAAAATATGTACACAAAATCTATCTACGATTTAGGCAAAAATCGGTGGCCGCAAATTTTGAATATATGTGTCAGAATCTACTTTAAAGCTGTTGATATTCTGTGGAAAAGAAACATTTCCGAACTTATAAAAGTCTGTGAAAAACAAAGAGTATATAGCTAACTGGTAGGATGCAGTTGATTGCTTCAGAATAGATGTAATCAATCAACTGTAAATTAACCAGTCCAAATTAAAATTTCTCAAAATAGCTAGTCGACTTAATAATACTGATAGTCGACTGGCAAAAACATTGAGAAAACAAAATAAACCATTTGATTGTTCCTCTTCAACAAATAATTGGTTTGCATTTTCACTCTTTTTTTTACAATGACGTCTATCACCTACAACTTTCTTACAAGAATCAAGACATTAATGCTTTATCAAAGACAACAAGAAAAAGACAGATTTCTGGTGATATCTTATCTTATGCTCTTTATGTGCTTAATATGGGTCACGGTCATAATTACTGTACATATACATGCTTGCTGTCATTTTTAAAAATTTTTTATCTTTAATTTAGCTGATATCCACCAATCACTCACATAGTTGTTCTAATAATACCCGGCCTATTCGCATAACTATTATAAATATGCCTACTCTGAGTTCTATAAATGCTTACATTAGTATCTTTATCTTCATACTCAAAGTTAAGGTAATAGAAATTATGGAGGGAACCACATTCCGTCAGTTTCGAAATATCTGTGTCTTTTGTGGTTCCAGTCCTGAAAAAGATAGGGAGTATGTTAAAGCAGCACAAAATTTGGGTATGGTGCTGGCTAGGAGAAGAATTCATTTAGTGTATGGTGGAGGTAACTGTGGGTTAATGGGGTGCGTGGCTATAGCTGCACATGTAGGAGGATACCAAGTTCTAGGTATTATTCCTACAGCTCTGGCTACATCTAGCAACATAGGGAGGACAATTGGCGAAGAATATAGAGTAGCTCCCATGCATGAACGCATGGCTAGAATGATGAGCAATGCTGACGCCTTCATTGCCTTACCAGGTGGTTTTGGTACTTTAGAGGAGATTTTTCAAATAGTCTTTTGGGCACAACTGAATATGCATCACAAACCGATAGGTTTGTTAAATGTTAATCGCTAGAATATAGAGTAGCTCCTATGCATGAACGCATGGCTAGAATGATGAGCAATGCTGACGCCTTCATTGCCTTACCAGGTGGTTTTGGTACTTTAGAGGAGATTTTTCAAATAGTCTTTTGGGCACAACTGAATATGCATCACAAACCGATAGGTTTGTTAAATGTTAATCGCTTCTTTGATGGTTTGTTGTCTTTTCTAGATCAAGCTGTGGAATAGAAGTTTATCCCACATGCAGCACAACGAATTCTCATCTCGGCTTCAAATGCTAAGGAGTTGATTGATGCCTTACAAGCATATGTTCATGTACCTGATTCAATTATTGCTCAAATAGAATGGATGGCAGACAACCGCAGGAAGCACAAATTGGATTTGGATCTTCATATGTAACTGTAGTAGAACGTAGCCATTGTTGTTCCAATTTCATTTTCTTAGGGTCTATTTGGATACCATCCTTGCTAAACATACTCCTTTAGAGTTTGTAAAACTATCTTTACATGTTGCTTATGATCCTTTGAACTCTTGTAATATTTTAGTGTATCGTCAATAATTATAATAACAAATTGATCTAGGAATGGGTTAAGTACTCTATTTATTAAGTCTATGAATAAAGCTTGGACATCTGTCAAACTAAATGACATAACCAAAAATTCATAATGTCCATAATGAGTCTTAAAAGATTTTTCGAATATCCTCTTCCCTTATCCTCAATTCATGATACTCATATCCCAAATCAAGTTTTTTTTTTGAAAAAAAAAATACTGAGCACCTTATAACTGGTTAAACAGATATGAGGTAATGGATTTTTTTTTCACATTGTCACCTTATTCAACTGTCTATAATCTATGCATAGTCATAGTGATCCATCTTTCATTTTCACAAATAGGTCTAGAGCACCTCAAGGAAAGTACTAGAGAGTATAAATAATTTGTCTAACAAGTCTTGTAACTTTTTTTTCTTAAGTTTAGTCAATATCATTCTATAAGGGGGTATAGACAGACACTGGTTAGGTTTCAGAAAGTAAATCAATACCAAATTTTATTTTACGTTTCGAGGTAATTTTGACAATTCTTCAGGAATTACATCAGAAAAGTCTTTGACCACTAAAACTTGATTTACACTAGCATACGTCATATCAATATCTCTCACCACTACCAAATATCCTTGGTACCTTTTTGTAATCACTTATTGGCTACTAAAGTAAATATTAGATTATTAGACATCTCACTATGGTCTCTCTGTATCAAGAAAGAAAATTCTCCAAGAATATTGAATTTAATCACCTTAAAGTGACATTCCGAAATGGCATGGTTTGATACCAACCAATCCATTCTTAGTATCACATCAAAGTCTTTCATAACTAGACAACGGGGTAAAACAAATATTATATTCAGAAACGATCGTAATTGGCATTTGTCTCAATTCTTTAAATTCTCAAGGATGCCTATCCCTTTCACTTTCAGGCAATAATTGACCCACATATATTTAAAAAAAATGTCCCAATATTCAATAGACCTTATACTAGGAACTTTAGCAATCTTGGAATATAAAGGAAAACGAAACCCTATAGAATCCTTCAGCAGCACCAGAAGTATAAATATGTCCGGCTCATACCCATACTAAAGGTCCTATTAAAGAATCCTTTGCTCTGATAGTCACAGGGAAACCTAATGCTCTGATACCAACTTTGTCACGACCCAAAAATAGAAGTACGTAACCGGTACGGGTTTTGAGAATAATCTCATCCCGTAAGCCTCTAGTATGATACATATAAATGATTTTCTCATAAATAGTATAGATTGTAATCAAACACATAATCACATTCATTTGAGAGCTTACGGTATAATTTCAATAATCCCAAATATACATAAATACTCTATAAATGGAAGCTGAGATCCTGCCTGTAATATATGGAGCAACTCTAGAGTACAAGTACAATGTAAATTAAAATCTACGAGCCTTGAAAATAAAGTAGGCTCACTCAGAGATCATGTCATCTAGCTGGTCAACTATCTGAAAAAAAATGTAGAAATATTGTGTAGTGAGTTTGACAACTCAGTGAGCAAATATAGTTTATTATAACTGAAACAGAACAGACCATTCGCACGAGTTTTCATAAATAGAAATTATGGTAGAATATAACATTATCTAAATCAATGTATATAACAGCAAACTAAAGCTTTAAAGAATATAAATTTTGTTAAAAGAAAATCTAAAATCTTAAGATTTAGTATAATAAACAATAATTTCAAAATCAGATAAGGAAATAGAAAGATAACTCTTTATATAAAAAAATGTTTAGAGGAGGACTCAAAGTAGATCCATAGTTATAATTTTTATACCCAAGCACAAAGCCTGGTAAGGGGCAATCACCATATACTTTGTTTTATCCCAAGTACATAGCAATGGGACGGGTAAATCACCATATTCTCATAATTAATATCATAAGGTTGGGAGGAGCTCTCCTCAACTCCCTGACCTTTCCATATGTTGACTGTTTTAAGCACACAGCAATAGGACAGGTAAATCACTTCATTCTCATTATAAGTAACCAGGCCAATTGCCATTGGTTATTGGAGGAGACATACTCAACTCCATACTTATTCATAATTCAATCTTCATGTGCCCGTTCGCACAAGGGGCTAGCAACTTTCTTGCTAGCTAAAGTTTCATGGTGCACCAAGGTTAGCTATCTCTGTCGCTAGCTAACAGTGTTTCTATCAATGATTCCTCCAAAATAAATTAGTTTAATAAATCAAAAATATAAGCTGAAAGAAAAATTGAAAATTATGAGGTTAAAATTCTTTTTAAGAAAAAAATATATCCCTCCCTTCCAAGATATTTCTCGGACAGAGTTCTGGCATAGAAATTCATTCTCTAAAATTAGAAATACAACATTTTCATTCCAGTCCAGATAAACCATAATATCCAGTATCAATGACACATTTGAAACTCAAATACAAATTCAATTTCACCATATCCATGAAACAGTGAGGTATCATTTATAACACAAATCATATGAAATAATATGAAAGATGATACAATTATAAGATTCAATAAAGTGTATCATAATACCACATTTTCATCATAAATTCAGGAGGGACTTATTAGAGGTCTGTTCTGCATGTCCTATAACTTCTAAGAATATAAATCAATATAAACATGAAATTCAATTTATGCTATTCATAATTAAAACTTTGTTTTAAATGCATGGACATGAGAGAGATTTAAAAATGCGTTATAGTAAATTATATTCACTCACAGTGTAAGGGCTCCAGATTAGACAGCCACAAAATCCACGTTTTTCATCTAAATTTGATCAATTAGATATTAAAAATGAGTCTGGAAGGTCTAAAAACCTAAAAAAATGACCTGGGACGCTGGCACTGTTCATGCGCGACTGTTCATCGGCACTGTTTGTCACTGTTCACAGTTACTTTTCACCGAAGTAAATTTTGCAAAATTAAACCACCAAATCACATTTTATGACCGTAAATTTTATCCTACAACTAATATTCTACATTCTTAACAAAACCCCTAAGTTGAAATCTTGAAAAACCATCAAAATTTCAGTATTTTTAAAAATTTACCTTTAAGTTACTATTGACGAAATTCCGGTGAACTTTTGGTGTAAATGATCGGTGGGTTTTGAAGCTCTCGCCGCCATGAGTCTAACGGTACTTTCGGTATCTCGATTGGATATCTAGAATTGAAGAAATCTTATAGAGAAGTTTTAAAAAAAAAATTTAGAGAGAGAGAGAGATTTTTTCTCTCTTCTCTGCTGCTGCGTCGTGCCCGTTCCTTGCACCTTCTCCCCCTCTTTTTTTTCTTTTTTTTTTTAATAATAATAATAATATTATTATTTAATAATTAAATAATAAGATTTCTTTAATATAAATTCATATAAATTCAATTTTTCATCCTAAAATATTCCAAAAATTTCTAAAAATTTATATTCTCATAAATCTTCTGTTAAACTCTTAAATAATGATTTTTATTAATAAAAATATTAATAAAACAAATCACAAAATAAATATCTTTATGCATAATAAAAGAAAAAATATTTCTAAAAACACAACAAAAATTTATTAAAAGCCAATATAATTATTTTGAGCAAAAAAATAATTATTTTAATTAAAAATATACTTCCTTTAAGCAAAACATAATCATTTACAATAAAAATATATATATTTTATATCAAAACATTATTATTTAAAAATAAAAATTTTGGGATATTACAAGTTTGTTGAGTATTGTAATAGTGAAGGTATAGTTCATCAATTTACCACACCATACACACCACAACAAAATGGTGTGTGTGAGAGGAAGAACAAAATAGTAATAGCGATGGCTAGATGTCTCTTACTTGAGAAGAATATACCAAAAAAACTATGGTTAGAGGTAGTAAATACCTCTGTGTATCTGCTGAAGCATTGGAGAACAAGACACAGTATGAAGTCTGGAATGGTGTCAAACCTGCTGTAGATCATCTTTGAGTGTTTGGTATCATATGTTATTTTCAAATATCTAAGACTAAAAGAAGCAAACTTGACAACAAAGCTCAGAAGGGCATTATTGTGGGCTATGGGATAGCAACCAAATTATATTGGATTCTTTGCTTGCAAATAGGAAAAGTCATCTTGAGCAGAAATTTGAAGTTTGATGAAGCAGCAACATAGGATTGGGACAATCAAGAAAATGTACATTTTGATTCTCCATTTGATGTCCAAAGTCAACTTAAAGCTGATAATTCGGTGGATGATCTTCCAGTTAGGGGTACAAAGACCTTGGAAGATATTTACCAAAAATGCAATATGGCAATCATTGAACCTACTAGCTATGCTGAGGCTCAAGATTCTCTAGCATGGAGGAGAGCAATGGAAACAAAAATGGAAATGATCAATAAGAATGAAACTTGGTAGCTAGTTGAAAGGCCTAAGGATCGCAAAGTGATTGGAGTGAAATGGGTTTTTAAAACAAAACTCAATCCATATGGGTTAATTTGCAAACACAAGGCCAGATTGGTCGTGAAGGGCTATGCTCAACAATATGGAGTGGACTACCAAGAGACTTTTGCTCAAGTAGCAAGGTATGATACAATCAGACTTATTATTGCTCTTGCTACTTCTAACTCTTGGTAGATTCATCAACTTGATGTCAAGTCAGCTTTCTTGAATGGCTTTCTTGCTAAAGAGATTTTTGTAGAGCAACCAAATGGATATGTTGTTCAAGGAAAGGAGGATCATATGTATCTTCTCAAGAAGGCCTTATATGGCTTAAAGCAAGCCTCTAGGGCTTGGTATGATAGAATGGACAGCCATCTTATACAGCTTTGGTTCAACAGAAGACAAAATGAAGCAACCTTGTACATGAAGTCCTATGGTAATCATCTCTTAATTGTCTCTATTTATGTTGATGATATGCTTATCACAGGAAGTCAACTTGAATTGATCCAAGAGTTCAAGGAAGAAATGCAGAAAATGTTTGAAATGACTAATCTTGGAATTATGAATTATTTCCTTGGATTGGAAGTGTTAAACTCCAGTCATGGAATTTTCAAATGTGAATAGAAATACGCTTATGATATCCTAAAGAGGTTTAAGATGGAGGATTGTAAACCAGTAGGGACACCTATGACAATCAATATCAAGCTAAGTAAGGATGATGACTCTGAGAAAGTGGATGAAAGCATGTATAGAAGCTTAATTGGCATCCTTCAATACCTCACAGCAAGCATACCTGATATATTATTTGTTGTGAGTGTACTTTCAAGATTCATGCATTCACCAAAGGAGACTCACTTTGCAGCTGCAAAACGTGTACTTAGGTACATCAAAGATATCATTGCTCTTGGTACTTTCTTTCCAAAAACACCAGGAAAGGATTTG
Organism: Gleditsia sinensis; assembly: GCA_037074535.1. Taxonomy (NCBI): domain Eukaryota; kingdom Viridiplantae; phylum Streptophyta; class Magnoliopsida; order Fabales; family Fabaceae; genus Gleditsia; species Gleditsia sinensis. The sequence continues at coordinate 16,651,991 of CM073469.1, read as the reverse complement.
AAATTGATTGGCTACATTGACAGTGATTGGGGGAGGCTGTGTTGATAATTCAAGAAGCACATCAGGGTACTTATTTTCTCTAAGTTTTGGTTTTTTCACTTGAAGCTCAAAGAAACAAGAGACAACAGCTCAGTCTACTGCTGAAGCTGAGTACATTGATGTTGCCTCGACTGTCAACCAGGCGATTTAGTTGAGGAAGATATTGAAGGATTTGGAACACGAGCAAGCTGAAGCAACTAGGATTATGTGTGATAACATTTCTGCAGTTCCAATTTCTAAGAATCCAGTCTTTCATGGACGAACCAATCATATTAAGATTAAGTTTCATTTTATTAGAGAAGCCCAACAATCAAATGAAGTGGTACTTGTTCACTGTTGATCTGAAGAACAGCTTGCAGACATTTTTACCAAGCCACTATCGAAAGAAAGGTTTGAAGCTCTGAGACAAAAGATTGGAATTTGTCATCAAAATGCCAAGGAGGAGTGTTAGATAGTTGGCATTTTAATTTTAGCATATTATTTTATTCAGATTTTCCAGTCTCTATTTCCTTCATTTTCTCTCTTGACTTTGTCAAAGTTTAGTAGCTATTTTTTCTGAAGTTAGTGGCTACATATGGTTCAGTTAATGGCAGCATTTTAGCATTAGTTTTATCCACTATGTTTAGTGGCAAGTCTTTAGGGAAGCACATTATTTTCCTTGTATATAAAATCTGCAATCTATAAAGTAAAGGTACACTGGTATTTTTTCAGTCACGGTACTCTATTTTTTTTATGATTACCGTTGCTCCATTTTTCCAACATAAACCGTTGTTAAACCATCGTTAAAATTCCCAACTCCCAATGAATGCTCAATTTATTGCAATAGGTCTACTAAAACCATCGTTATATAACAAAGGTTTTCTCAAAACCATCGTAATACCATGACGTTTTCTGACAAACTGTTGTCTGTCACGACCCTAATTTTAGGGCACGTGAAATCTATATACCATACACATATATTTTTCATAAATGTACATAATGCCATTCTTTATCATATAAACCAATACATATAAGTTCCCATACACATATACAATATACAGTTTACGTCTATAAACACTAGAGTAACAGTAGAAGCAAGGATCCTGCCTATGACGTTCAGAGCAACTCTAGAGTACAAATATTTTGCAATTATAAAACATTGAGAGCCTAGAAACAATATAGGCTCACCACTGGAGTACAACCTCTAGTCAATCACTTGATTGCTGGACCAAACTCTGTGTCTTTATCTGAAAAATAGATCCACATCGTGTAGTGAGTTTTACAACTCAGTGAGCAGATAACACCCCCTATAACCTCTTAGGTCAACATATGGATGTACTTTTCATTTCAAAGTTTCTCATATTGAAAAGTTACATTCAGGAGTACATTCATATGGGACCCGCATTTCAAAACATCTCAGTTCAAATCACATACAAATATCTGTAACCACATATGATACAAATTGATCTTAAATCGAATTTGTTATGCAATAAAAATCAATTCTTTTATATAATACTCAAGTATGTCACAACTTTCAATAAACTCAATAGATAAATATGGAATGTGAGTTCATCACCCTTCTGCCTCCTCACATTACCATAGTCACAATCACAATAGGTAATCAGCGAATGTGAGTTCATCACCCTACTGCCTCCTCACATTACCACTGAGTACAACTTCAATAGATCAACAGGGAATGTGAGTTCATCACCCTTCTGCCTCCTCACATTACCACTGTCATCATCACAATAGGTAATTAGGGAATGTGAGTTCATCACCCTACTGCCTCCTCACATTACCACTAATACCACATTCACAATATCGTCTCAAGCCATATAATCTCGTCATTTCTCATCAATACACATATATATATATATATATATATATATATATATATATATATATATATATATATATATATATATATATATATATATATATATATATATATATATATATATATATATATATATATATATATATATATATATATATATATATATATATATTTATTTATTTATTTATATGAATATATAAACATGTAAAAAAAAGTGCATATCCATCATATGCAATGAATTATTATCAAACAATTCGCCATACAATCATATTCGGCAATTTACCACTTTACATATCATTCAAAACAAAGCTTTCAGTCTCAGTACAAAATCTTTTATTATAAATTTTTCAATCAGAGAAATCATATAATCATGCCCATATTCGAGGCAAATATAACACTGTAAAATTAATGCCACATGCATATCATATTTTCTTAGCCATGTAATGTGAAATGCATTTAGAATTATCGTATTCAAAGCATTTCAAAATCTATTTCAAAACTCATACTCTTCTTGAACTAGATATCATTTCTCAATCATTTCAAATATTTCAAACCATTTCAGAAACATATGAACATATAAATAACATGTAATCATACTCATTTATCAATGAAAAGTTCAAGAAGAGTAAAAGTAAGCTATAGGAAGAATTATCTACTCACAAGTAAGGGCTCTAGATTGGACAGCCCTAAAATCCTCGTTTCTAGTCTGAATTTGACCAAATAAGCTTCAAAAACGTGTCCAGAGGGTCCAAAAATCTTAAATGAACTCGGGTACTGTTCATCGCCCGGAAATACTATTCATCGCCAGAATTACTATTCATCCGCCACTATTCACGCCGAAAATTACTATTTACCGCCACATAAAAAGTTACCAAATGACCGAAAAAATTACATATTCTAATGTTTATCAAGCTTCTGAACCCATCTACGGTGTCAGATTTCTAATTTGAGGTCTTTAAGTAAGGTTTTTCAGAACTTACCTTTTACCGAGATTTTCTACTTCAGATCTACGGCGATTCAACGGTTGATTTGAAAAACTGATCGGTCAAAATTGAAGTACTCTTCGTCCTGAATCCAATAACAATTTCGGTTTTGAGATTGGAAGCCCTTAAACACTCCAAATCGAAAGATAAAATTTGATATTACTATTCATTCACTATGCATGCACTATTCCTTTATGTTTTTTTTTTCTTTCTGAACATTTGCCCTTGGCTTCGTTTTATAATTCTGCAACTTTTGTTTTTTTTAAATATAATAATATTTATTAAATAATTAATAATAGGATTTTCTTTTATAAAAATTCATATAAATTCCATTTTTCATCATAAAATATCCCAAAAATTTCTAAAAATTTCCTTCCTCATAAATCTTTAGTTAAACTCTTAAATCATAATTTTTCTCAATAAAAATCATATTAAAACAAATTTCAAAATAAATATTTTTATTCATATTAAAAGAAAGAATATTTTTAAAAATACCATAAAAATTCAATAGAGGCCGATATAATTATTTTAAGCAACACAATACTTCTTTTACTTAAAAGTCCACTTACTTTTAACAAATAATTATTTCCACATAAATAATAATATTTTTGCTAATAGCGCGCCAAAATATAAATTCTCATATTTCTTTTGTAATTCTTTAATCCATGTAATAAATATACATATTTTCACTAGTTCTTATCTCTATTGTCAAAATTCTCTTTTTTATTCTACATTCCCTTTAATTGGAATTTTTCGTTAAATTTTACGGTTATTACATTGTCAATCCTCACTGACTCCCATAAATGGTAACTTCTTCACGACGGTTATGGTTCAACCATCATTAATCTGTGACAGTTTAGGTAAACCGTCATAAACCCTCAATGACTCTCCACCTATGGTTACTATTGCATAACAGTTCCTATAAAACGTTGTTATTTGATGATGGTTCACAGATAACCATCGTTAAGACCTTATGTATAACAAGGGTTTCTTAACCGTCGTTAAACTTGGTCTTTGAGACGGTTATCTTCTACCGTTGTTAAACCAACATCGTTAATCCCTGCATTTCTTGTAGTGGGAGTATGGGACTCAGTTGGACCTACGGTTTTTTATATTAATTTTACAGCCTTCCCAAATTTAATTAGTATAGATTTAAGTGACATAGGCTTTCAGGAAGCATTGATCTTGAGCCAGGTGCTCTTATGAAGCTCACCCATCTCAACTTATCCCATAATGATCTTGAAGGTGATAATACATAGCTTAATTGCAAATTTTACTCAACTTGAGATGCTTGATACTTCTTATTGCAGTCTTAGTGATGTGGTTCCTTCAAAGCTTAGGATTATATAACAAGTCTCACTTATCTAGATGTTTGTTACAAGTGTGCTAGCACGCTTGGTACTCTTTCTTACCTTTTCATTCTTGACGTTTCTTCAAATACTCTATATGGTTCAATTTCTCATCAACTCAACCATTTGAAGAAACTTTCCATCTTGGACTTCCACGGTGCCTTTTCTTTGACTTTTGTTCTTATGACCAGTCTCTTCCATTTGCATTTATTCTTCATAATCTTAGTGGCCATGTACGAGAAGGAATATATCATAATTTTCTCATGTATTCATCAGTAATGATGGGTTAATTGGACCACCAAAGAGTTTCTCTTGCTCTTTTGGATCATCTAATCACTTTTTGAATATCATCATTCCCTTCTTCACAACTTTTCTTTTGCTCTCAATGGTTTGGGCTTCACTCATTAAGCGATATATGGATAGAAAGTCCAAATTTGAAGAGAAGCCTCCCAAGAAAGGAGATTTGTTCTACATATGGAACTATGACGGTAACAATGCTTATGAAGACATCATCAAGGCAATTGAGGACTTTGACATAAAGTACTGCATTGGAACAGGTGCTTGTGGTAGTGTTTACAGAGCACCACTTCCCAATGGTCAAGTAATTGCCTTGAAGAAACTGTGCCAATTGGAATCTCAAGACCCAAATTTTGACGAGTGTTTTTGCAATGAGGTCAAAATGTTGACAAATATTCATCGTCAAACCATTGTTTAGCTTTATGGGTATTGTTTTGACAATCGATGCACATTTCTGGTCTACAAATACTATGTAAGAGGAAGCCTATTTGATGCATTAAGAACTGAGGTTGGAGCTGAGGAGTTGTTTTGGAGCAAGAGGGTAAATATCATGAGGGGGATAGCACATGCTTTGTCATACATGCACCATGATTGTATCTCAGCAATGGTTCATCGAGAAACTACAAGTAGTAATAGTCTGTTAAACTCAAAATGGGAAGCATTTATCTCAGACTTTGGAACAACAAGACTTCTTAATCCTGATTCCTCCAAAGAAACTATTCCAGTTGGTACTCATGGATATATTGCCCCTGGTAAAGTGTTTCTTTCTCCCTCTCTTCTATTGATTTGATAAATTTATTTATTCTTACATGTAACAATAATTAACTCATTTCCCCCCTTTTTCTAACAAAGTGAATTCATTATAACAATCCATATTTTTTTCTTGATTAATTATAGAACTTGCCTATACATTAACTGTGACCGAGAAATGTGATGTTTATAGATTTTGAGTATTGGCATTAGAAATAATGATGGGGATGCATCCAAGAGACATCATGTGCTCTTTAACAAATCCATCGATTGAGTTTGAAAGAATGGCTGTAAAAGATATCTTAGACTCATGTCTATCTATTCCATCTTTTGGGAAAGATGTTGAAGATCTAATTGTTGTGGTAACACTAGTGGCAGTATGCTTCCATTCAAAGCCCAAGTATCAGCCATCAATGAAACAAGTGGTTAGGGAATTATCGGTTTTGAGGCCACCATTGCCAGTTCCTTTTGCTAATGTTTCATTTTGCCATTTGATGAATCAGGAGATTTATCTTGTACATAAAATTTGAATTAAAGTTAGTTTGTTGCACCTTTTGTGAAATAAAGTGCATTTTTTTAAGCTAATTGTATTCTCTTTAATTCTGATCGGTTCTTCATACTACCTTTTAAACCCAATTATTATAACTATGATCAAGTTATATTATCTTATGAGAATAAGAATGGTATGACAGCTTGTAGGAAAGAAATTCATATTACTCTATATTTTCTGTACATGTATTGGGTAATATATATAACAGCACCTTTGACCTATATTAGGCTAGCATACATCACGGTAGGTCTTTATTGTTTTTGGCTAATTTAATAACAAATAGACAGGCTGACCCTATGATTGAGATATGAATACCCGAAGTATCCTCCGTTGCTTGATTTGAGGAGTAACTCACGCTAACACTCCCCCTCAAGTTGGTGCATATAAATCACTTATGCCCAACTTGTCGAGTGAGTTCTGAAACACTTTACTACACACTGCTTTTGTGAGTATGTCTGCCAACTGGTCTTCAGACTTCACAAAAGGAAAGCGAATTATTTTTGCTTCAAGATTCTGTTTGATGAAATGTCGATCCACTTCTACATGTTTTGTCCGATCATGCTGAACAGGGTTATGAGAAATATCAATAGCAGCTTTGTTATCACAAAATAAATTCATCTCACTATCTGGGGCAAAACCGAGTTCAGTCAATAGTCTTTTGAGCCATAGAAGCTCACAAAGACCCTTAGCCATTCCACGAAATTCAGCTTCTGCACTTGATAACGCCACCACTTTTTGCTTCTTACTTCTCCATGTGACCAGGTTTCCTCCAACAAATGTGAAATAGCCCGAGGTCGACTTTCTATCTGAAATGTTTCCTGCCCAGTCTGCATCTGTATAACCTTCAACCCGTAAGTGACCATTTTTTGAAAACATAAGTCCTCTCCCTGGAGAAGACTTTAGATATCGGAGAATTTGAATTACTGCATTCATATGATCTTCACTCGGACAATGCATAAATTGACTTACTACACTCACTGCATAGGCAATATCAGGCCGTGTATGTGAGAGATAAATAAGTTTTCCAACCAATCTCTGGTACCTTCCTTTGTCAGTGGGCACTTGATTCGGATACTCTCCAAGTCTATGATTTTGGCCTATAGGTGTGTTTACGGGCTTACAGTTTAGTAATCCAACCTCGGATAATAAGTCTAGAACATACTTTCGTTGAGAGAGAAAAATGCCCTGCTTAGATCTAGCCACTTCGATCCCTAGAAAGTATTTGAGACCTCCTAGATTCTTCATCTCGAACTCTATCGCCAATTGCTCTTGAATTCTTGCTATCTCTTTAGGATCATCTCCTGTAATAATCATGTCATCTACATAAATTATCAATGCTGTTACCTTGCCTCTTTGATGCTTCAGGAATAGAGTATGGTCGGAGTTACTCTGTTTGAAGCCATATTTTCTCATCGCCAAACTAAATCGTCCAAACCAAGCTCGAGGGGACTGTTTCAAGCCATACAAAGTTCTTTGTAGCTTACATACCACCTTAGCTTTTGAAGTTGTTGTATATCCTGGAGGGACATCCATATAGATTTCTTCCTCAAGATCACCATGGAGGAAGGCATTTTTTACATCAAATTGATGTAACGGCCAGTTGAGATTGGCTGCAAGGGATAACAAAACTCGGACTGTATTCAATTTGGCCACGGGAGAGAAAGTTTCTTGGTAGTCTATACCATATGTTTGCGTATAACCCTTTGCTACTAGCCTCGCTTTGTATCGTTCAATAGATCCATCGGCTTTGTACTTGATGGAGAACACCCATTTACACCCTACTGTTCTTTGACCTTCAGGCAGTGGAACAAGAATCCATGTCTCATTCTCCAATAGTGCATCCATTTCTTCCTTCATAGCTTGAACCCACCTTGGATCTTTTAACGCCTCATCAACACTTGTAGGAATATGATACGAGGAGAGTTCATTCGCAAAGTTCTTGAGAGGTTCAGAAAGCCTCTTTGAGGAAACATAATTAGCAATTGGATATTTGGATCTTTGCTCTTCTACATTAGGAGAGTATCGATTCGGGGGTTTGCCCCGATTTTGCCTGAAAGGTAGCTTATATCCAACATGGGTATCTACATTATTAGAGACATTAGGAGTAGTAGGAGAGCTTACCTCAACGATATTCTCAGGAGATGGGTCGTTGGATACTGCAGAGAGAGGGGAAGCTTGTTGTTTAGCTTCAGGAGATAAATTCTGAGACTCCGTCAACTTTGTGCTTGACTCTGTCTGGGACTCAGTCAAGTCTGTATTTGATTCTGTTAGCTCTCTTGGTTCCTCAATTAGTTCTTTAGTAATTGGTTGAGGATGATTGCTGACTCTTGGTGATTCCATATTATCAAACCTTAGCCAATTCAACTCTTCATCTTGTCTCTCCCCCTGAAGAGGAGAATTGGATGGTACTGAAGAGAAGAACATCTCAGTCTCAAGAAATGTGACATCCATAGTCACATAAGTATGGCGAGTGTGGGGATCATAACATCGGTAGCCTTTCTGATGTGGAGCATATCCCAAGAAAAAACAACGACGAGCACAAGGGTCAAGCTTTGTGCGTTGATTCTTGTGGAGATGGACAAATACCACACAACCAAATATGTGAGGAGGGAGCATCGGTATCGTGGGCAATGGAACATAGGTAGACAAGACTTGTAGTGGAGTGTGAAATTCCAAAGCTTTGGAGGGCATTCGATTAATTAAATGTATAGCAGTGGCAACGGCATCAGCCCAATGGACGCTTGGTACATGAGCTCCAAGAAGAAGGGCCCTAGTAGTTTCAAGAATATGGCGATTTTTTCGTTCCGCAATACCATTCTGTTGCGGAGTCTGAGGGCATGTGGTTTCATGAATTAAGCCATGATGATGAAAATAGTCACGGAAATGATGATTCACATATTCGCCACCATTGTCGGAGCGAAGAACTCGAATTTTAGCAGAGAACTGAGTTTGAATCATTATGTGAAATGATTTAAAAGCAGTAAAAACCTCATCCTTGTGTTTCAAAAGGTAAAGCCAAGTCATTCGAGTACAATCATCAACAAATATCACAAACCAGCGGAAACCAGATAATGTAGATTTTGGAGAAGGACCCCACACATCAGAGTGAATCAAAGCAAAAGGAATGTGACTTTTATTCATACTTAAAGAGTAAGTTGCTCGATGACTTTTAGCTAAAATGCAAGTTTCACATTTAAAATCGGTAACTGATAAATCCACAAATAAAGTAGGAAACAAATGCTTTAAATATCCAAATGAAGGATGCCCTAACCGACGGTGCCAAAGCCAAATCTGCTCCACTTTAACATCGTTCAGATGGTGCATATGGTGTGCTCGGCCCATACTAAAATCTTCCATGTAATAGAGTCCCCCTCTCTTAGTACCACGCCCAATGATCTCCTCCGTGAGAATATCCTGAAGAATACAAAAAGTAGGGTAAATGAGTACAACACAATTTAGTTCTTGTGTAATTTGACTTACAGATAAAAGTTTGTGAGAAAGGGATGGCACAAGCAAAGTATTAGAGAGAGATAGGGCTGGTGATAAAATCACAGTTCCAGCCCCTGTTACCGATGAAACAATTCCATTAGCATTGGCAATGCTTTTTCGCCGAGGAGATGAATGTTGAGAAAAATCATTCACATCAAACGTCATGTGATCGGTGGCTCCAGAATCAAGTATCCATGTATGGCAATCATTCTCTCTATGAGACCCAAGGAATGCAGTACCTTGGTTAGAGATTGAACACTCGGCTGGAACAAGAGATAAGTGCTGTGGTTGTATAGTCATTACTGCAGCTGTGCCTTCTCCTGTAGTTTCCGGAATTATTGCCTGTGCCACTGCACCCTTTCCCTCTGTATCACGTCGTTTCTTAGCCTGGAGTTCATGCCACCACTCAGGATACCCATGAAGCTTAAAACAGTTTTCACGGATATGCTTTGCACCACCACAATGAGTGCATTTGCCACCATCTGTAGGTCGAGGTTTAATGTTGGAGCCCAACTTCCCACCATTCAAATAGAGTCCTCCTGGACTCGAGGAAGTGGGTGGGCCATGCTTAAAGCTTTTAGAAGCCAAGACAGCTCCTGGTATAGTATCCGAGTTGTTGCCTGCAGCCATTACAGCTTGACGTGTCGCCTCTCTACGAACATGTGCATAGGCCTGCTCCACCGTGGGAAAAGGTTGCATCTGCAGAACATCACTCCTAATATTGTCTAGTCGATCATCCAACCCATCCAAAAACACATAAACCCGATCCTCTTGAATAATATTATTGTAGTGTTGAATGTCAGCATTACACTTCATTGGATTTGAGCGACGGAAGTCTATTTCACGCCACAATCCTTGGAGGTCGTTGTAGTATTTTTCAAGGGATCCACCTCCCTGTTTGAGTCGAGTTACACGCCGTCTAAGGTCATACACTTGTGAAGCATCACAGCCATCAAAGTATGTTGTAGCTATTGCATCCCATACTGCCTTAGCCGTGGGAAACCGAATGAAATTTCCAATAAGAGAAGCATTCATGGAATTGATGATCCACCCTTTGACGATAGCATTGTTGGTGCGCCATTGTCGGAAGGTGGAATCTGTCTGTGGAGGCTGTGGGAGGTCTCCATTAATGTAACCCAGCTTGTCCTTACCTGAGATATACATCTCAACAATCTGGGACCAAAGTGCATAGTTGGTGCCATCCAACTTAATGCCAATCGGAGCTGCTGTAGAGTCAATTGTGGGGTTCGGAGCTGAAGCTTTGGTCAAGACTTCAGTCATCTTTGTCGTTAAATCAGATAAAATAGAGGAAGATGGTGACTCCCCAGAAAAAGAGTCAATGTCGGCCATGAAGGAAGGTGAGACCAGGGTAGGTGAAGGCTAGGAAATTAGAAATATCAATCAGATTACAGGGTATGGCCCCGCTCTGATACCATGACAGCTTGTAGGAAAGAAATTCATATTACTCTATATTTTCTGTACATGTATTGGGTAATATATATAACAGCACCTTTGACCTATATTAGGCTAGCATACATCATGGTAGGTCTTTATTGTTTTTGGCTAATTTAATAACAAATAGACAGGCTGACCCTATGATTGAGATATGAATACCCGAAGTATCCTCCGTTGCTTGATTTGAGGAGTAACTCACGCTAACATGGTAGTTCTCCAAAAAGGATGCAGTTTGATCTCGAGCAAATCTTGAGGTGGGTTGGGGGTATTATCCCTAAAAAATGGGAAGGTGGGTTGGCTTATTATCTAAAAAAAGATACGCTTTAGTGTCAAGTCCTGAGGTCTATATATGGGGAGGATCATATTACTAATTATAACCATAGGAAAGGTAGCTCCGGGCTTTTTCAAGGCATTTCTCAGAATTGGGCGCATGTTTTAAAAGGCCTAGCTTAGAATATTGGGAATGGAGTTGCTGTCAGGATTTTGGAGGACAAAATTGGATGTAAGATGCTGGGCACCTACGTCAGTTCTCGTCTATCAACTTAGGGCTGAAGGAGTTGGATTAAACTACTTAGAATTTGTAATGAGGTAAGTTTAGTCAAGCCCTTTTCTATCCTATTTGCAGAAAAATTGCCAGCATTTGTCCGAAATTAGATAAGGATAGTTGTTTCTATGTGAAAACGGCTTATGGTTTGATTTCAGATGCTTCTTTCGCCTTGGACCGCCATCACTAGATGTTATGGAAGACCTTTTGTTCGAGCATATTAACTCAGCAATCTACATTAGGTGGTAGCACCGGTTGTCTTTTTTTTTGGCCCAAAACTAAGCTTTGTCATAACATCATTTTATTGATGAAAGAGGGAGACTAATCTCTGACAAAAGCTTACAGAAATGGGGCATACAAAGGCTCCCAGGTACACATTCAACAAACAAGAAAAAACCCACTTAAACTGGCGGTGAATGGTTTTTTTTAAAAAAAAAAAAATAGGCATTACGTTTCCTCACAGCAAACTTTCACCAGAATGGGAGGACCAACCTTGACTTACCTCCACCCCATAGCTCAAGGAATAAACAAAGCTTCCATTTCCATCCTCCCATTTAGAAAGACTCGCTCTTGAAAAATTGCATAAGATCATAAGTGATGACAATTTTTGTCAAAAATTAAAATTTTTGGTGACGAACTTTGTGCTGTTGGTGACGACAAAATGTCATCCATACATACTTTTGGTGAAGACTTAAAATTGTTGTCACCTTAAGCTACAATAACAAGAGGAACAATAACCCCTGGTGACAGCAAAAATTGGTCACTGAAAGTTTAGGGCGGGGACATTTTATTTTTAGTGAAAACAAAAGTTTTTCCCTTATAACTTTTTTTCTTTGTAGTGCACCACCATTCAAAGAGGGAATACTGGAAACTCATGGTGTTTTTGGCTATCAACATTTTCTTGTTTATTCAGTTTATTTATAACGAATGATAGAGTAATATACTTTATATACATACGTTTAAAATTACTCACTGTATTTTTAATTTTTAATTAAAAATGACCGATTTAATTAATAAACAGATGGTTGAACTAATGACTTAATGACCTGGTTCCTTCGCTGGGTCAACCTTCAATTCAGGTTCAAAAAGTATGCTTTAACTCACTTGAATTTCAATAGGTATATATGAGAATTTCGACTTTCAGTTTGACTGTAATTGTGGCTTTCTTTAGTACATTTACTCAATCCTTGATGGCAGTATCTTCCACAATAGAAGAAGGAAATGTTTTGCGTTAGAGTGAATGGTGGATTGACCGAAACATCTCAAGCTTTTATAATTGTCCTGGCATTATGTGTAATGATGCAGGAAGCGTTACAAAGATTTCCAACCCAGGGTAAGTACGTGACTCAGCCGCTCCAATCATTTTCTAGTGTCAATTACACAACCTTCCAAAACTTAATCAATAGAAATTTTAGTGAAATGGAGCATTCTTAAAGTATTGATCTTGAACCAGGTGCTCTTACGAAACTCAGCCGTCTCAGCATATCCCAAAATGATCTTGAAGGTGAGCTACCTAGCACAATTGCTAATCTTACTCAACTAGAGATGCTTGTTACTTCTTATGACAGTCTTGGTGGTGTGGTTCCTCATCAACTAGGAAATTTGAAGAAACTTGTCTCATTGAACTTGAGTTCCAATAACTTTGAAGGAGACATTCCTTCAAACTTGGGATATAATACAAGTGTCGTTGATTTAGACTTTTCCTCTAACAACCTTCAAGGTTAGCTACCTAGCACACTTTAAAATTTGAAGAAACTTGTCTTACTGGACTTAAGTGACAAGAAACTCGAAGAAAACATTCCTTCAATCATAGGAAATATGACAAGTATCACTGATTTATACCTCTTCTCTAACAACCATACAAGTGAGCTGCCTAGCACAGTTGAGAAGCTCTATAATTTAAGGGGTTCAATTCTTCATCAACTCAACAACAATAGGGTGCGGATATATATACAAGTGAGCTACCTAGGACAGTTGAGAAACTTGCCATGTTAAACTTAAGTGGAAACACCTTCTGTGGTCCCTTTTCTTCAACTTTGGGTCTTATAGGCAATTTCACCCAAATATGTATGTATGTATATGTGTGTGTAGATATATATACATATGTGTGAGTGTGTGTGTGTATATATATATATGTATGTATGTATGTATGTATGTATGTATGTATGTATGTATTTCAACTCTTAAAAAAAAAGGAATATTCTTAGTTTGTCCACCATGGATTTTAGGTCCGATAATCTGATTGATGCAATTCCTTTGAAAATTGTGAGCCTTAAGCCTTAAGAATTTGGTTTCACTAACAATAAACTAATAGGTTAAATTTCAAGGAACTTAGGATCTTTGAAAGTTCTGACAGATTTGTTTCACGATTCAAACGAACTTAATAACTCCCTCACTGGCCTAATCCCTTCACCCATAGAAAAAATTCATCTAAATTAACAAGGATTTCTCTTAGTCTCAACCATATAAATGGCTCAGTTCCCTTACAAATAGGGTACTTCATCACCGTTCTAGAATTTCTGGAATTTGGAGCAAACAATCATCAAGGTCCTATTCCTTTGCCTTTGTAAGAATTAACCAATTTGAGAAACCTTCTCCTTCATTGTGATCAAAGTGGAACCAGAAACGCGAAGATAAAAAACAAACTATGGTTGTTCTAGACTTGTCACATAGCTTGATTTCTTCTGTTTGAGATTTTTAAACTAATAATTAACCTAGAGGTTGTTGATCTTTCCTCAAACCAGTAATCTAACTTGATATCATAAGGAGGTCGGGTGTTCTGCATCTCCCCCACTCAAACCCTTTCCCACAAGCTGAATGGAAGTATTCCTTCGGCATTAGTTTACTCAGGCATGCATAATATGAATCTTAGCTACCATAATCTTACTGACAATATACCTCTGAAACTTCATTTCCTGTCTAGCATAAATGTGTCATACAATTCTCTTAGCGGTCATATCCAAGAAGAAATGTATTTGATTTTCCTCAAGATATTTACATTGGTTATAATAAGGGGTTAATTGCCCCACCAAAATTTTTGTTCTTCTAGATATTTTCCAATCATCGTGGCCTCGTCTAATCAATTTAATTTTGGGGGAACAATCTTCCCATCATAACAACTTTTCTTCTACTCTCAATTGTTGGGGCTTTGTTCGTAAGAAGTTACACGGTTAATAAGGTCAAATTTGAAGAGAAGCTTGCCAAGAATGGAAATTTGTTTCTGCATCTGGAATTGTAATGGTAAAATTGCTTATAAGTATATCATTGAAGTCACAGAGGACTTTGATATAAATTATAGCATTGGAACAGGTGCTTATCGTAGTGTTTATAGAGCACAAATTCCCGGTGATTGAAATGTTGCCTTGAAGAAACTTTGCTGGTTGGAATTTGAAGACCTAACTTTTGACAAGTGCTTCCGCAATGACGTCAAAATGTTGATAATGATTTGTCATCAAAACATTGTTAAGCTTTATGGGTTTTGTGTGCACAATCAGTGCATGTTTCAGACTATAAATACTTCAATAGAGGAAGCCAGTTGTGTGCCTTAAACACTGATATTAGAGGGATAACACAAGCTTTATCATATATGCATCATGATGGCACAGCAAGACTCTTTGATCCTGATTCCTCCAATGAAACTATTTTAGTTGGTACTTATGGATATATTGCCTCTTGTAAGTTTCTCATCCTTCCTCTCTTTCTATTGATTTGATTAACTAAGTTGAAGTGAGGAATTTAAATAAAGAGTATGCAGACTAAACAAATACTGATTGTTTACTTGGTTAAAGGTATATATCGTACGCTCATTTTTCCTTTCTTCTTTTCTGAAACAAAGCAAATCCATTAAAAATTTATATTGATTCTTCGTTTATCACAGAGCTTGCATATACATTAACTGTGACTAATAAATGTGATGTTTCGGATTGGTGGCATTTCAAATAATGATGGGGATGCATCTGAGAGAGCTCATTTCCATTTTAACAAAGCAATATACTGAGTTTGAAAGGATGACTTTGAAAGATATCTTAGAGTCACGTCTGAGCTTTCCCTCTTCTCAGAAAGATGCTCAAGATGTCGTTGTTGCGGTAAATATTGCAATAGCATGCCTCCAAAGTTTCAACCAAGGAGCTATTGGTTTCTAGGCCACCATTGCCAGTGCCTTTTGATGATATTTCAATCCACAATTTGTTGAATCAGGAGATGTATCTTGTACATAAAGTTTGAATTGAAGTTACTTAGTTGCAACTTATGTGAAATAATACATTAAATAAAAGGCAGTAGTCTTCACACTAGCTAGCTGAATGTATTCTCTTTAATTATAGACAGGTCCTTGTACTTTTAAACTCAATTATGGAAAGGTTCTTCTTTAATTGAAAGTTCTCTTGGAAGGTGCCAAGTGTAGGCGGTGGCACCAAAGAGAATCTCTAAAAATATCAATTTGAAAGTGAGTATAGACATGGTAACTTTATCATTGATATGGGTTCAATCACCAAATCTCAAAAGTTTGTTATTTAATGGAAAAAAAACTTAGATACGATTCTTCATATATTTATTATCAGCATGGGCAGTTTTCAGCCCCTCTTCTCCCTTCTGCGTCACAAGCCACCGGAGATAAATTGACTGCCAAAGCAGCACATTGCACCCTAACTAATGGCCTTAAGACTGTTGCAATTGGTACAACTGCTTTAATTGGTCCTCCCTTAGATTTTATGGTCCCTATTGTTTGTTCCATTGCTGTTAGATTTTGTAATCTCAGTTGCGTTCAAACTAACTTTAAGGTAATTATATTGTTTATTAGATTTTTTTGCTAATTATATATTTAGTTCTTACTCTTACTAATTATATGTGTTTTCTTTCTTATTATACAAGTTAGCATAATTGATGTATATATGTATGTCTAGAAACAGCCATTTTATAAAATAGAAGCATGTTAATATGCTGAATTTTTTTAGTAATTTTTTATTAAAATTAATGTATATATTGATTCTTTTTATTAGTCTAATTGGGTAAAATAGACGATAACACCCTGATGCATTTGCTGTAATAAATTTTGGGCTTTTTTTTATGTGTGTGTGTGTGTGTGTGTGTGTGTGTATACATGTATGGAAATTACCTCGAATGTGCAATGTGTAGTATAAATAATACATAAATATTATATTCGTATGCTTCAAAATTAATTGTAGTTTATATAGTATTTTTTTTAATGCAAAAATCAATGGACTTAGTTTTAGACGATTTGTACATATAAAAAAATTCAATTAAATATTGATTATTACTATTTGAGAACAAGTAATTATGGTAAATCTATCTGTTAATTAAAACTTTTCTAGAAAGGATCGAGCTAGTGTAGGTGGTGGCACAATGAATTAAATTAATCTATCTGTCAAATTTCATTTGGTTGATAGAACTGAAACTCTAATTCAAGTGCAATGAATCAAGTAAAACGGTAATGAAAAAGGCCAGATGGACGAGATTCCTTCAAGCCTGATTCCCTCCTCTTCCATGGAAATGGCAGTAGTTTTTTAGTTAAGGCTTGGGGTTAGTGAGTAGTGATTGGATGATAATTATGTTGATCATAGTTTTGGTCTAAAAATTTATATGAGGTATCCAAAAGAAAACGTTATAGGTACCTTTTCAAACCATATGATTATAGATAATAATTTGAGATTTTGTTTTCCATATAATGAAGATGAATTTAATGTTTATATAAGCGACTTAATTATCTTATATATTATTCTATAACTATTTCACAAAAGTAATCTCATTCACAGAATCTCAGGTGAAAATTTTGGGGTAAAAAAAATGATGAATTGGTTGGTCCATTATATATGGGATTCTAGTAAATTCATAGAAAGACAATTTTAATGATTCATTTTTCGCTGTATCACCTTTAACTCGAAACAAGACATTCTTTTCTTTATTTCTTCTTCTTCTTCTTTTTCTCTTCCTTTTTTTCCTTTTTAAAAATAAATATTTTGAATTTATTTATTACAATAGATTTAATAAAGTCTTTCAATCTGTCCTCTTTTAAGTAAATCTGAAAGTTATAAGTATTTCAATCTATTTTTACTGGTAGATCAGAAAGTCTTTCTATTCCACTCTTGTTGGAGTGGGTGTTTTCACCCTCATCTGAACGGGGTTTTGGTGGCCTCTTTGTTTTAATTCATGTATAATATGATATTCTAAAATTTTTTAGATTTGATTCAATAAGTAAATGTAAGTGATCATTTTGCGGCAATATCAATGAGATGGTTATGATTTTTCATCTCAAAGATCAGGAGATTAGTTGAACTATTATACTTTTTAATTCAACAAAAAAATTATAAATATTCATTAGCAGAGACGAAGGAATGGGACCCTGGAATTGATCGCACAAGCAAGCTGTTCATGCCCCTTTTTCTTTCTAGCTCAGTCTGTTCATAGTAATAAACAAGAAAAATTTTATATATTTTAAAATAATATAATGCTTTAGAAAAATATTAGACTTCGAATAAATCTTAGTCAGTAGAATTTCTTCAATTAATAATCAAAGAATTCATAATTTTTTTAGATTCGTAATAAAAACTTTAAAGAAGGGCTAATGTTAAATGTGTACAGAGTTTTGCTATAGTTAGTGAGAGATTGAGAGGTTGAAATATTGATTTACTTTCTTTCTTTTCATGTTTCATGTGCATATACTTGTACCCTAGTGAGTTGTGGCATAGTTCAAAATAATATATATTAATGTTGAGTTTATTGTTAAAAATATAAATTATTATTAGTAAATTGCTTTTTTTAAAAATTTGCGTGTGTTAGTTTATTTAGTGCTATTTTTCAGTGATATTATTATTTTAAGTCCTTAACGCAAATATTTCATAGATTTGGAAAATGAAGAAGATATATAAACTTGTTATTCTTAAGTTACTGAAGTATCCCAAATTTCGTAAATTTTTTTTTAACTCAAATCGGCCAAAATTATGTCAAAACTCATAATAATTATAGTGACAAATTGTGAAGGAAGTATGTACCAGCTATTTCTCTCTCATAATTTTCATTTCTTATTTGCTTTCAGGATAAATTGGAAACTCTTAAATTTTGCTATGATCCAAATGATGAGAGGGGAATTTAGTATATCTATGAAGCTTCAAACCACCACACTGCATGCATTGAATAGTTTTGATTATCGCACTAGAGCAACGGAGGCTCTACAGCAATGGATATCCGAAGCAAAGAAAACAAAATATCTAATATTCGAAGATGAGCTTTTGCATGAATCTTTAACCACCAGAGGAAACCATTTGAAACTCTCCTAGCTTTTGTCTAGGAAATATATATTCTGAGCAATCAACTGCTGGAGTGAATATTCATTAAATGGAACATGCACAGGCATCTTGGAAAATAAAAGCTCTTTACTCACTTGTTGCATTGATGGTCGAGAATTTGGCGTGGGATGCAAGCATGCTAATGCTGTTGTGACTAAGAGAATCACATCTTGTGCATCTTTTCGCAAGGGAAGAGGGAGACGTGAGTCTAAGATATCTTTCAACATTATGTTATGAGTACAAGTCTTTGTCAAAGATGAGATCAACTCTCCAGGATGTCTCCCCATTATTGTTTCTAAAACCACCACTCCAAAACTATAAACATCACATTTTTCAGTCACCCTCATTGTGTATGCAAGTTCTACAATAACACAAGAATCAAGAAATATTGTCAAGGAATCATTTTTATAAATTAATTTAAACTTAATAGAAGGGTAGAAAAATGAGAACAAAAATGTTCACCTGGGGCAACATAACCATAGGTACCAACAAGGAGGGTTTGATTTGAGGAATCAGGATCAATGAGTCTAGCTGTGCCAAAGTCTGAGACAAAAGCTTCCAATTTTGAGTTCAACAAAATATTGCTACTTGTTATGTCTCGATGAATAATTGCTGGACTACAATCATGATGCATGTAAAACAATGCTGATGCTATTCCTTTAACAAGGTTCACCCTTGTGGTCCAATTCAACTCTTCAGCTTCAGCATCATTACTCAAGACATAAAAGAGGCTTCCTCTTTCCATGTATTCATAGATGAGAAACATGCATTGATTGTGTAAACAATAACCATGAAGTTTCACAATATTGCGATGTCGGATTTCAGTCAACATCATTATCTCATTGCAAAAACTCTTGGCAAAAGATGGGTTTTGAGATTCGCTTTTATGAAGTTTTTTCAAGGCAACAATCCTCCCACTAGGAAGTGATGCCCTGTAGACACTCCCATAAGCACCAGTTCCAATGCAATATTTGATATCAAAATCTTCAGTAACTTTGATGATGTCTTCATATGCAATTTTACCATCATAGTTCCATATTGAGAATATGTCTCCATTCTTTGCTATTCTTTTCCCTGTTTCTTTTCTCTTGTTTGAAAACTGAGAAAGGATCAAAGCCGCAACAAACAGGATGCTAAAGAAAACTGTCAAAGGGAGAATGATCATCAAGTAATGCTTTGGCTTTTTAAATGGAGTCGGGGTAAGTAAAGAATATGAAAGATTCTTCTCAAGACTAAATAACTCCTTATTACCATAAAATTTGTCGCAAGGAAAAGAGCAATCAATTTCTCTTGGGACACATCCACTAAGATTGTTGTATGAAAAATTTATATATGTCAACTTACCAAGTCCTCTAGGTATGCTACCAATGAGATTATTGTAGCTGAAATCCAAGCTACTGTCGAATGGTAACTTCTCCATAGTGAATGGTATCTCTCCAACGATCCTATTGTGGCTAAAGTTGCCAATTGACAAACTAAGACTACCCACTTGAATAGGAATCTTCCCGTTTAGCTTGTTCTATGAGAGGTCTAAAGTTTTAAGATTGAAAATTTGTCCAATCTCTGGGGGTATGCTACCGGATATTTTATTACTTGATAGATTGACACTTTCCAACTCTCGTAAATTTCCAATTTGTGGTGGTATGCTACTTGATATTTTGTTATTTGATAGATCTAATTCTGTCAAAACTTTTAAATTTCCAATATTAGGGTGTATGAAACCACTTATTTGATTTGACTGAAGGTCAATAGAAGTCAAGTTATAAGTTAGTTCATACAGGGAGAGAGGAATAGGGCCATGAAGATGATTGAAACTAAGGTACAAATATTTCAGATGAGTTAATTTTCCTATGCTTGATGGAATTGAACCGGAAAGTTTATTGTGAGAAACATCAAGTCCCACTAGTTGAGGGAGATTTGCAAGAGTGGTAGGTAACTCGCCAGTAAGGTTGTTACGGATCAAGTACAAATAATTGAGCTTTTGAAGGGCTCCAATTTCTGGGGGTATGCTACCAGATATTTGGTTGAAAGAAAGAACCAAATATTTCAAATGAGTTAATTTTCCTATACTTGATGGAATTGGACCAGAAAGTTTATTGTAAGAAACAACAAGTGTCTCTAGCTGAGTGAGATTTGCAAGAGTGGTAGGTAACTCACCAGTAAGGTTGTTATAGAACAAGTACAAATATTTGAGCTTTTGAAGGGATCCAATTTGGGTTGGAATGCTTCCCTCCAGCTTGATTCCACTAAGCACCAAATACTCTAAATTGGGGAATGCAGTCAAGTTGATATCCCGAAACTGAGGTCGGGAGACAGACACGTCGTATAAGGTGATACTTACAATGCTTCCAAATTCATCGCAACTAATACTGAAATCTTGACATCGATTCGAGAAATTGAAGTAACTGCTATTCCACCATTGGCTCTGACGCATAGCTTTTTCCTCCTCTTCTACGTTTCTTGTAGGGCTGGCAGTCTCATTTGGAAACAAGGCAAAGGAATGCCACAATAGTAACAGTATTACTATCCTTTTTGGAATGGAAACGTTGCACACAGCCATGTATAGTTTTTTTAATGACAAATCTGATTGATTATTGCAGTGAATGATTGCTAACTCAGAGACTTTATAGACAAAGGTAATTGGCAATACAGAATAGAAAGATGCAGACCATAGTTAATTTTCCATACACTTTTTTTGTAATTTCTTCGAAATTTCACGGAGAGTCCCACACTATCAATCATTAACGCGTGAAGATGGTATATCAATATACACCAAAGAATGATCCGTATGGTCTGATGCACATGCACTTCATGCATGTAATAATTCGACCCAAAAAAATAGTATATTTTTCAAATCCATGAATTGGAAAGTTGAAAAAAAAAATTAAACAGCAATACTCAACCGTTTCTTGTAACTTATTAGTCAGTCAATTAGTTAAAGTCTTCTTACATGACAAATACTTTTTTTTTTCAACACTAGTGTAAAAGTAAAAGGAACACACAAACAAATTGAAAGCAACTAACTCAATCGGCAGAAATATAATCTTAGTGTAAAATAAGTAGTCACAATAAAAAGTATATATAAATTAAGGGACACTAAAATTTTTAAAGAAAAAAATCTCTCATTGTGAGATGAAAATATTACGGAAACTAATTTAATAAAATTCTTCATTATAATCAGATAATGCAATAGATAATAGTTTTTCTAGTCACATATGATTCACAATAAATATAAATCCTTCACCAATATCATGGAATCCAACTAGAAAATTCTATTAGGTAAGAATAAAAAAGCAGCGAGTAGAAAAGGCAAAAAAAAAAAAAAAAACTCCAACGTTATAATATATACTAATACTGAAATTTCGTTAGAACCAGTTTACCCATTTTATCTTGCCGACAAAGTCTAGAAACCCCTTTTTCTTCTTCTCACCAAGCAGCGCTACTGTTCTTTTGGTTCTATTTTTTTTTTTTCACTCACACTATTTTTCTTCCCTTTTCCTCTTCACATTATAGGAAAGGAAGACCAAGAGACTTTTGTTTCTTTCTTCGCAAAGACCACCGTCCAACTTTCTCTTCTTTTCCAATTTTTCTCTCTCTTTTTTTAAAACTTAAATGGATTTGAGTCTTATTTGAGGAGGGACCTACTTAACAAACGACAATTTTGGTAGTTTTGCACCGTGAATTGTAAGAAGCGTTCAAAACTGAATGAAATTGATTAGTCGTAGTAAAAATTGAAAAATCAATTGAAAATTGATCGAAACTAAATTAAATTTTATTTTTTTAAAAAAATCAAACAATGTGATTCGATTTTTGACTTAAAAATATTTTTGTTCGATTTAACCGAATTGAATCAATTGTATTATATTTATATAAAAATAGAAGATGCCTTGACTAATAGATTAGTGGTTTAGGAAATTGTATTATATTCATTAGGGGCTGAATTCGTATTAGGAATCCGCGGTACTCTAGATTAGAGGTTAAGTAGGATCTCTTCCCTTCTAACATTGATTCAATCCGCGGAAAAAATGGAGAATTTCTGTTTTTGGCACTCTTATTTAGTTGGATGTAAACTTGAAATTAAAAAAAAACATAAAAATTTAGAATTGAAATTAAAATTGGATTTAAACTTGAAAGGTGGAAAATACATTTTTCCCATAAAAAATAATAGTTGGTTTGTAAACAGAAACAGTGGAAAGACAATTCTTATTTAGTTTTAGTTTTTAAATTTTATTGAGCACAAAAATTAATTTTTAAAAATATCATGGATTGAATATTTTTATAAACTAATAAAATCTGGTTAAATTGAAAGTAATTCTTCCCGAAAAGCTCTACTGCAGCCTGCTCCAGTGAATTTTGTTTTTGTTGATTTAATGAAAGGTAATATAAACTACTCATACTCAACAGTAAAGTATAAGAGATTCAAGTAATTTAATCTAATAAGTCGTAATCGTTTGATAATAACCTCTAGGGATATAAAACATTCCTTCTAACAACCAAAACTACCACTTCACATTTCCACTCCCACTTCCATTTATGTGAACCCAATTTACATTTCTTGACTATCTTTTTTTTACCCATAATGGGAACCTCATTTGAGGACGGACCTACTTAACAAAGGACACTTTGGTTGTTTTGCACCGTGTATGTTAAAAAGCTCAGAACTGATTTGGGTCCCACACCTTAGATTGATCTGAATGGTGTGATGCACATGCACTTGATTCCTGCATGAATTATACCAAAAATTAAAATCCTTTAAACCCAGGAATTGGAAAGTACGTGGAAAGCAATTAAACGGAGAAACTATGCCGTTTCACAATCTTGATTCATGCAAGATACCAAATGAACAAGATGCTGCTAATTTGGTAACGGCAAAGCGGGGTGATAAATCGGCTTTTATGCTATTTCAAATTATAAATAGAATGATAATATGTCAACCCGCCATTTGATGAATCAAGAGATATATGTAAGTACATGAAGTTTGAATTAAAGTTTTTTTTTTTGCATCATATGTGAAATAATACTTTAAAAAAATCAATGTGCCCTTTCCACTAAAGTTAACATCCAAAGACTTTTCAATATTCTATTTTATTCATGGGGCCTCTTCCGATCAACGTGTGATCTGGGCACTAGAATTGAGTTTCAGTTTTGAAAATTCCAAGTTGTGAATGCCAAAAGCTAAGACATCATTTTGAAAAGAACGGTCTGTTGGGACTTGAGAAAGGCCCCAACCCCAAACATACGCATAATTTTCTTAAATAGTAGTTGCACTTTAGATTATTATAAAATGCAGAATTAATAATTTTTAATAATAAAATTAATGATTTGAAATTTATATACTTTATATGTGTTACGACCCTAAGATAGGAGTACGTAATCGACACGAATTTTGAGAATAATTTCATCCCGTAAATCTCTAATATGATACATATAAATAAATTTCTCACAAATAGTATAGATTGTAACCAAACTCATAATCACATTTATTTGAGAGCTTTTATTATCTATACTATATAATTTCAATTATCTCAAAATATATATAAATACTATGTAAATAGAAGTTAAGATTCTGCCTGTGATATATGAAACAACTCTAGAGTACAAAATACAACATAAGCTAAAAGCTGAAAGTTTTGGGAGTCTTGAAAATAAAGTTGGTTCACCCATAAAATGTGTCGCCTAATTAACTAGTTATCTGAAGAAAATAAAAATAAAAATATCGTGTAGTGAGTTTGACATCTCAACGAGCAAATATAGCATATTATAACTGAAACAGAACAGACAATACGTATGAGTTTTCATAAATAGAAATTATGTTAGAATATAACATTATGTAAATTAATATATATTAACAATAAACTAAAGTTTTAAAGGGACTAAATTTTATTAAGAGAAGTTCTGAAATCTTAAGATTTAATATAATAAATAATAATTTTAAAATCAGATAAGGAAATAGGAAGGTAAATCTTTATGAAAACAAATAGTTGGTTTGTAAATAGAAACAGTAGATAGTCAATTTTTATTTAGTTTTAATTTTTTAAATTTTATTGAGCACAAAAATTAACTTTTAAAAATATCATGGATTTAATATTTTTATAAAATAATAAAATCTGGTTAAATTGGAAGTAATTCTTTCTGAAAAGTTCTACTGTAGTCTGCTACAGTATTTTTTTAGTTTAATGAAAAGTAATATAAATTATTCATAATCAACAGTAAAACAAGATATTTAGGTTTTGTTTAACAAAAATAATATATAAATTTTTAGTTAATTTAAATTATTCAAATAAATTTATTTATCAAATACATCTAATTTGGTCAAACAAATTTAAAAATTATAAAATAACTTATTTAAGTTACCAAACACATTTTTAATTTAATAAATCGTAATCGCTTGATAATAACTTCCAGGGATATACAAGATTCCTTCTAACAAGCAAAACCACCATTTCACACTTCCACTCCCACTCCCATTTATGTGAACCCAATTTACATTTCTTGACTATCTTTTTTTATTGTTCATCCTACTCTTAATGTGAACCTCATTTGAGGAGGAACCGACTTAGGGTGTGTTTGTGTACGCGGTGGATTCCCTCAAAATCACGTTTCCACCGTGATTTTGCCAGAAGCAACAAAATGTTACTTCTGTAAATTCTGCAAAAATCACGTTTGCGTTGGAAAAAAAGCTAATCCAAACACACACTTAACAAATGACACTTTGGTTGTTTTACACCGTGTATGTTAAAAAACGTTCAAAATTAAATGAAATTGATTAGTTGCAGTAAAAACACAAAAATCAATTGAAATTTGATCAAAACTAAATTAAAATCGATTTTTTAAAAAAAAATCAAATAATTTGATTTGATTTTCGACTTAGAAATATTATCAAAGGTGCGTTGAGAAATCCAGTCTTCCTTTAAAAATTGAGATATTCACTTTTGCAGTTAATCAAATATAAAAAGCTTAAAAATTAAAATCCTTTAAACCCAGGAATTGGAAAGTACATGGAAAGCAATTAAACGAAAAACTATGCCGTTTCATGCACTTGATTCATGCAAGATACCAAATGAACAAGATGTTGCTAATTTGGTAACCGCGAAGCCGGTTGATAAATCGACTTTTACGTTATTTCGAATTATAAATAGAATGATAATATGTCAACCCGCCATTTGATGAATCAAGAGATATATGTAAGTACATGAAGTTTGAATCAAGAAATAATACTTTAAAAAAATATGCATATAGTATGACTATCTATACACTTTTTAGATATAAGATTAATTTTACTCGGAGTACTGAAATTATTTTTTTTTCACAAATTTTTTGTAGATACGAATTTATGGCATTGCAGAAACTTCTCATTTAAAACTTGTTTATCATTTATATCACAAACTTATAGGTAAGAAATAACTTATTTTTCATTCATAAAATGGTTCCCAACGATGATTAATGTGTCATATGGGCACAATTTCAAAGTTGAAAATATTAGAATAAGTTATAAGATGATCGTGATTAAGAATCAAATTTGGGTCTCAAAATTAGTCAAGTAAAATTTATAAATCATAATCTTTTAACAAATTTTATAACGTAAAAGATAAGCTTTTCGTGTTACATGAATATTAAAAGGAAAGACCAAAGGTTAAGTGAACATTCAAAAGTAAATAATAGTCAATACCTGTAAGGAAATAACTATTTTTGTCTAAATATGATAATAAAAAATTATAATTAATGACTGAATATCTAAAATAATCATAGTTACTATAACTTTAAAAATTAGATGTTGTAACTTTCAATAACTATTTATAATTTTAAAATAATTAATTATTTCTATTAGTTTAAATAAATAATAAAATACTGATAAAAAATTAAATAATAAAATAAAAAGGGCCAATGACTTATGGAGATGACAATTATACTTATGGATACTCACAAAGTTAACATCCAAATTGTCATCAACGTGTGATTTGAAAATTGCGACCAACGTGCATGTGAATTGAGTTTCAGTTTTGAAAATTCCAAGTTGTGAATGCCAAAAGCTAAGACATCAGTTTTAGAAGAACTCTGTTGGGACTTAGTAGAGGTTGCACTTTAGATTATTATAAAATTCATAATTAATAATTGCTTATTACAAAATTAATGATTTTAAATTTATATACTTTATATGTAAATTCATAATCGTTTATGAATGTCAAAATTTACAATTTTTTAATCAAGAATAATTACTTGCATTTTGGTTTCTGTAAAGAACCCTACACTTTAGAAGAATCAAATCTTTTATGAGAATTGCAACTGATATAGGCAAATTAATTATGAGAAGCTTTGAAGGCGTTAAAAAGTTTAGTCTGAAAACTATTTCAATTATAATCAGCCTTATAAAATTAAATTAGTTTCAAAACATAATTAATTTTGAATAGTGGATTTGTTGTATCC
Organism: Gleditsia sinensis; assembly: GCA_037074535.1. Taxonomy (NCBI): domain Eukaryota; kingdom Viridiplantae; phylum Streptophyta; class Magnoliopsida; order Fabales; family Fabaceae; genus Gleditsia; species Gleditsia sinensis. The sequence continues at coordinate 16,624,994 of CM073469.1, read as the reverse complement.
TACACTTTAGAAGACTCAAATCTTTTATGATTGTATTATCCCATTACAAGAAAATTTAGATTTAGCACCAGAAAAAATTTATTGCTAAATTTCATACAGTTATTTAGAGTAATAATTGATTGTTTCAACAGTAGTTGAACTAGTACTAAAATATATAATATACTTCTTTAAATTATAAAATATGATATACTTAAGCTAAAAGAAATAAAATTACTTAAATAAGTCATTTAAAATAAAAATAATCGAATAATACACACTACTATATTTTAAATTTTATTAATAACTCTATTATATATGGAAGTTCATATTTTTCCATGATATAATACTCAATACTCAATAATAGTTATTACAATATCATTTTTAATCACAAAAAATCAAAATACATGTATAATTATCATTAATATAAGAAATTAACTTAAATAAGATTATTTTGAGTTAAAATTTCAAAAATAGTTAAAATAGTGTAATTTTAATAACAGAAAAAATAAAATTGAAAAGAAACCGTTCAAACAGAAAAAAAAAATGTTATTCAAAGTCCATCGATAATTGTCTTGGTCTTTTATAAAGTTTCTCCCAGAAGCACTGGGCCACACAAACTTCATGAAAAGTGTCATACAATTCACCTTCGAAGAAACTAAGAGTAGCTTCCTGGGTGACTTCGCTTGTGAACCCAAAAGACAAGAAAATGAGTTATCATTCCACAATCATGCACAGAGTGGTCCCAACTTGGCCTCTCAATAATTAATGCGTAGTGACTAATGAGTCAATGGTGACTTTGTGATCAATAGAAGGATCGTCTATTTCTCAGAAGTTCTTTGTCACTCAATTATTCAATGCGTGTAATGGGCAATCAAAAAGAGGCCGTGATTCTCGGCAGAAAAGCTATTTGTGCTGAAATTTAAAAGTAGTTTTGACTCTTGGTCAAACTGGATAAAAATGAAAAAAAAAAGCATTTTTTTTTTCAAGATAAGCTAGGCCAAATAGGTTTAAACATAAGAAGATACAAATTGGTCTATAACTCTACATCTAAATGACTGTAAAACCTCCTCTTATCTTTTGTTATTATTTTTTTAATTTTAATTAATTAAGCTTCCTTTTCATTCTTTGTTATATTAATCTTTTGGTATTTCTTTTTCATTCGTTTTAAAAATCATCATAGACATTAACTCTTGATTCATTAAAAATGGAATATGGTTATCGCCATAGTATAACCATACTCCATTTTTATTAAAAGTTTTCACTTGAAAAACTGTATTTAAGGATAGTCAAAATTTATTTATGCTTTATGGCTTTAGAATTCATACAAAAATTCAAAGTCTAACCCCAAAAAATATATTCACTTTGAATTAGAATAGTTCAACATTTAATTAATGGTTTTCATGGTGATTACTGAGCGTGTGAGATGGGATAGATAGTGGAAAAATATTGTGACTTGGCTCGTCAAACCGAAAGCAAAAAATGACTTATTTATATTCATAGATTGGTCCCATAAATTTATTTTTGATGTGTGAGATAATCAAAATTGAATATTCAAAAGTAGGAAGTATGAGAATATTCAATAAAATTGGTCTTAGAAAATAGACATGGGGTCTATAAAGATGACACATATGGGTAGTCATTATATATATAAAAACCAATAATTATTCATTCCCTTAGATTAGTCTATTGAAGTTTCATACTTATTTAAAAGAAAAGAATAATTTTATAAGTTTTGAATAAATGAAAAGAGAAAATTATTCATTCTTGCAAAAATTGAGTAAGTTGCACCCTCTATGTAGTCCAATATAATTCGTAAGAAGAAAAGTCATGCCCACACTCTAGGACTGTCCAAATTCCAAAACACTAGCTAGGCTTACAGAATTTGTGCTTCTTATACTTCTAAAATGATTTTATTAATATTTTCACATCCTGGTCACTTTAATTCTTCATCTTTCTTGTTTAACATTTTTTTAAGGAAATTATTCTTTTATTTCTCAAAAGATACACATGTATTTTTTTAATTTGACGTTTTAAACTTCTATTTTTTTTTAATTTTTTAAAGACGGTCTTGTCTTACAAAATTCTTTCACATTAACTCTATTAACATATTTGGTTATTTGGCCTAAATCGAGAGCTTAACCGATCCTTAATTACTTACTTGACTTAATTTAATACACCAAATTTTATCTAAATTAAAGATTTTCTATTCAAAAAAGTAATGTGAGGAAAAAAATTGAGTAAATTCAAATATTTGGTAAAACTTCATTGCAGTACTAGATCCATTAAGTTAGTCAAGCGTTTAATTAGGCTAAGTAAATAAATCTGCTTACAGGGTTTATTTGCAGGAGCTTTTGAAAATAGAACAATTTTTTAAAAATTGAAATGAGAAGTCAAATTGTGAACAATATATTTATGAAATCAAACACTAGTAAATAGAAAGGTTCGTCTTGAGTTTATTAAAGACAAATTCGGAGAAATTGCAAATACTAAAATTTAATTGAGGAAGTATTTTTGAAGATTCAAAATTAATTAAAGGGGTATTTAAACCTTTTATGCTACTATTAAAAATTATTAAAAAAATCAGACCAAAGTGATTGGTTGATCCTTCTATCGATACGAGTTAACCTTTAAAACCGTCAAACAAAAAGTAGATGAACAAAAAAAAACCAATAAATATTGATTACTCAATACCATATCATGCATGTTGGTGTGTGGCTTCTATATTTGTTTCTTAGTTTCCTTTAATAAAAGCCACCATTTCTTTTGAAAGAAATTTGTGCTATGTTATTCCATTTGGGAATTTTTACTGAGTAGTTATGATTAATTCACCTACTTTCACAATTAGAGATTTCGAAATTAGTTTCTATTTCAGATTACTGTACTGTTGATGTTAAAAAAAGTGTTTGTGGATTAGTTTATTGTTTATGACACAAAAGTGTTACATCAAAATGAAAAAGCCGGTAATTCATCATTTATGATTTTCAGTTGTCTAGTAGGCTCATTAAAAAGCAATGATAATTCAATTATGCTGCTGTTATATCACTTTTAAAATCCAAACAAAAATATTCAAAGTCCACTGGTAATTTTGTTGGTCTTGGTTAAAGCTTTTCCTAGTGGCACTGGGCCACACAAACTTCCTGGATCAAGCTCCCTTTTCAAGCTTCCTTTTCCTAGTTTCTAAATGATTGTAAAATCTCCTCGTATCTTTTGTTATTATTGTTTTCTTCTATTTTAATTAATCAAGCTTCCTTTTCATTCTTTGCTATATTAACTTTTGGTATTTCTTTTTCATGCGTTTCAAAAATGTCATAGATTTGGCTTACCATGGTACAACCATTTTCCATTTTATTAAGAGTGCTTCAGGTCAAGTTTGGTTGGCGTTAGTTAAAAGTTTTCACTTGAAAAGCTGCAGAAACATACACTTCTTTTAATTCTCGTCTACAACACTAATTCTTGATTCATTAAATGATAGAGCAGTACTGTCATTCGAGGGCACAGTAAAAGGCAGCTTGGAAACACCGCCAAGAGTCGAGGGTACTGATAAACAAGTTACTTTTTTAAGATAAGAATGCAAGTTTGATCCTTAGAGCAAGTACTTCTTAAGAGGGTATTTTTGTCTTAAGAGGGTATTTTTGTTAAAAAAATTTCAGTCAATGTCAATGTATATGAATAAGCTTCAAGTACCCCAAAAGATTAAGGAATGTTGAAAACAAAATTAGTACTCAGAATAGTTTAATTTGTTAATTAACAAAGTATAGTTGCTATGTAAATTTGATGCTCCAGCTACCAAGTAACAACAAAATGATAATGCTAGTCTAATCTCAATTAGATGCTGTCACTTTAGCTTATCAAAACCCTATTTGTTTAAATTATCACTGATTTGTGAGGTTGGGCTCCGGAGTCGAGCATTAATTGACGGGACTTCAGATCATAGGTTTTCAGCATAGAATTCATACAAAAATTTGAAGTCTAACAAAAAAAACACTTGTAAAAAGAAATAATTTAAAAAAAATTCAAAGTCTACTATTAATTAATGGTCTTCTTCGCGAGCGTGTGAGATGGGACAAAATGTAAAAAAAATATTGTGACTTAGCTCGTCAACCCAAAAGAAAAAAAATGACTTACTTCGCATTCATAGATTGGTCCCATAAATTTATCTTTGACGTGTGATGTGGGAAGAATTGAATATTAAAAGCTGAGAATTATAAGAATATTCAATAAATTTGGTCTCAGACAATAGACATGAGATCTATAACGATGGCACATGGGTAGTTATCTATGTGTGTGTGTGTGTGTCTATATATATATATATATATATATATATATATATATATATATATATATATATATATATATATATATATATATATATATATTCATTCTTGTAAAAGTTGAGTTAGTCGTATTCTCTGTATGGTCCAAGATAGTTCATAAGAAAAAAAGTTATCCCCACAATCTAGGATTGTCCAAATTCCAAAACATTAGGCCTACAGAATTTAATGGTTGAAGTGAGTTCTACGCCATTTCCCCACAAGTTTTTAGTCATAGAAAGATAGTAGTAATTCAATTTTGCTTTATGACTTTCAAAATTCGAACAAAAATTCAAAGTCGATTGATAATGCCCTTCGTCTTGGTTAAGTATTTCTGAGTGACTCTAGAAAATCTTAAGAATTATATTTTGTATAGATAGATGTTGAAGAAGCTAATAAACACTCCTAAACCGACTGTTTTAAGTGATTAACAAATTTTTATTAATTTATTACTTCATTATATAATACATTATATGCATCTTAGAACCACTTGTAGTAATTAGAGAAATCGAAACAATAATTCAAAGTCTATTATTAATAGTCTTTATGTTGTGAGAAATTTTCTCTGAGAATTTGTTAAATTATATTTAACTTTGTCCTTTTTGTTTCAAAAATAACAATTCATCCCCTAAATATTAAAACCAAAAGAGAACCGAGTGTAATTTAACTAATTATTAACATGTGAGACGGAAAAATATTTCTCTTGTATAAAAATTGTCAGTGCTACTTCTATAAGCATTTTAGTTCATTCATATAATACATTATATTTTTGTCCAAAAAAAATATAATACATTATATGCATCTTAAGTAAGTTACATGACAAAATATAATTGGCAAAACAAAATACTTGTAAGAAAGGATAAGCATCAGTACTTAGCTTGTATGAACAAAAATAAAATGTGAGATGACTGAGATGGGAGAAAATTCGGAAAAATACAGTGACGTAGCTCGTCAACCCAAAAGCAAAGATGACTTATTTAAGATTGGTCCCATACCTTTATTTTTTGACTTGTGAGATGGGCAGAGTTGAATATTCAAAAGTGGAAATTATGAGGACATTTAATAAAATTGATCTTAGACAATAGACATGAGGCCTATAACGATGACATATATGGGTAGTCATTATATATTTGATAGCACACCATTTTAATTTAATCACGTAAGTTGCTGACTTTTATTTTGATATGCTTATATGAAAAGAAAAAATTATTCATTCCTTGATTGACGCTTCATATCTAGAAGTAAATATATTTTTATTTGTTTTAAAATAATTATGTTTTGTTAAAATTAAGTAGATTTTTAATTAAAATAATTATTGTTTTACTTAAAATAATTATATTGGCCTCTCATAAATTTTTATTGTATTTTAATAAATATTCTTTCTTTTAATATGAATAAAGATATTTATTCTGAGATTTGTTTTATTGCAATTTTTATCAAGAAAAATCATGATTTAAGAGTTTAATTAAAGATTTAGGAAAAGGTAAATTTTTAAAAATTTTTGGGAGGTTTTATGATGAAAAACGGAATTTATATGAATATATATATATAAAAAATTTATTATTAAATTACTATTATTATTATTATAAAAATAAATAATAATAAAAATAAAAGGGAAAGGGGGAGACAAGGCAGAATTTCGAAAAGAAAAATCTCATAAGAATGAATAGTGAGTAAATAGTAACTTTCAATTTTCTCTCTAGATTTGGAGTGTCTATTGGCTTTTGATCTCAAAACTGAATATGCTATTGGATTCAGGACAAAGAATATTACGGTTTTGACCGATCAATTTTTCAAATCAGCCATTAAATCACCGTAGATCTGAAGTAAAAAATCTCAGAAAAAAGTAAATTCTAAAACTTTTACTTAGAGACCTCCAATTGAAATTCTGACACCGTAGATAGATTTAGGAGCTAGATAAACCTTAGGATATGTATATTTTCGGCCATCTAACAACTTTTTTGTTCGTTGTTAATAGTATTTTTCGGCGGTGAATAGTGACCAAATTCTCGAAGTTGTTTTCTGGATTTTTAGACCCTCCGGATATATTTTCAAGGTCTATTTGATCAAATAGAGATTGGAAAAGTACATTTTAGGGCTATCCAATCTGAAGCTCTTACTCTGTGGGTAGATGATTCTTCCTATGGCTTGTCCTATGCTCTTCTTGATATTTGAGCATGTATATGATTATGTTTATGAGATATTTACACTTTGATATGTTTCTGAAATGCATTAAAATGATATGAATTGCTTACAATTTGAAATATCATTCAAGAAGAGTATAGTATTTGAAAATGAATTTCTGAATTCATGATGTATCTGATTTCACATGTATTTCTCATTAAATGATAAAGTGAACATTTATGCATGTGGCATTATTTATAAAGCTATATGTTTGTCTCAGATATAAGCATGTATACATGATTCCCCTGAATGGGGAGTTTTGACAAATGAATATACAGAGACTGAAAGTCTGCACTATATTGAGAATTTTATATTGAATTATATGGCATATGTGCATATGATATTGATTTATACAGTGATATGTTTGCCTCGGATATGGGCATGTATACGTGATTCCCCTGATTGAGAAGTTTTGACAGAGGAATATACTGAGAATGAAAATATTGTATTATAATAGTACATTTGTTTTAAATATGAAATTATGGTTTTACGGAGGAATCCTATTGGAAACACTGTCTGCTAATAGTAGGTGATGTTAGCCCTGGTACGCACCTTGATTGCCTCAGTTAGCAGGGGGTGGTGCTAGCCTCGTATGAGAGCTAACACACGAGAGATGATTTGTGATGGAGAGCGAAATGCCTCCTATATGGGCGAGATGCCAATTATATGAGATGTGATTTGCCTTCCCTTGCTGTGAGCTTGGGAAATACCCATATAGAGTCCATTCGCGTGTGCTCTTGAATGATAGTAGGGCAAACCTCAGCGGGATGCTGAGTTTAGGCAAATCCTATACCACCAAAGTACAAAAGGGGTCAAACTCTGATATGGTGGTTCTGATATGGGATCCTCCAAATGTTTTTATATGAATTATATTGATGCATACTATGATTTTATTATCGTTCTTACAACATTACTTATGAACTGAATATGAACATGAATTTGAACAGAGATTATTTTAAAATGCGGGTCTCATATAGATGTACCTCTGATATGTGATTTTCAATGTATAAATTTTTAAAATAAAGAGTACATCCACATGTTGACCTAAGAAGTCATAGGAGGTATTTTCTGTTCATTGAGTTGTCAAACTCACTACACGTGGTTTATATGTTTTTCAAATAAAGACTCAGAGTTTGGTCCTACGGCTTCTTGATCGACTAGGTGTCGTACTTCTGTGGTGAGCCTAAATTGTTTCTAGGCTCTCAATTTTTAATTTGTAATATAAATGTACTCTAGAGTTGCTCTGAACGCCACAGGCAGGATCTTTGTTTCCGTTGTAAAACTAATAAGTGTAGACCTGGCATATATAATTAGTTATGTTGAGATTTGCAAACGTATGATATTATCCTGTTATGTCATAATATGACATTGGTTGCAAATAAATAAAGAAAAATTTATCGAACAATAGTGTTATTTGTGGTCCTAAAGTAGGGACATGACAAGTTGATATCAGAGCATTAGGTTTCCCTGTGGCTATCAGAGCAAAGGATTCTTTAGTAGGACCTTTAGTATCGATATGAGCCGAACATATTTATACTTCAGGTGCTGCTGAGGGATTCTATAGGGTTTCAAATTCTTTTCTATCCAAGTTGCTAAATTTTCTAGTATAAGATAGATTGAATATTGTGACATCTTAATAGGTATCTTTGGGTCAAGTATTGCCTAAAAGTGAAAGGGATAGGCATCCCAAAGAAATTAAAAAATTGAGATAGATACCAAATATGATCGTTTCTAAATGTGATATCTGTTGTACCCGGTTGTTTAGATATGGTAGAATTTGATGTGATATTAAGAATGGATTAGTTGGCATTATGTCATGTCATTTTGAAATGTCACTATAAGGTGATTAAATTCAATATTCTTGGAGAATTTTCTTTCTTTATACAAGGAGATCGTAGTGAGATACCTAGTAATTTAATCTCTGCTTTAACATTCCATAAGTGATTACAAAAAGATGCTAAGAATATTTGACAGTGTGAGAGATGTTGATATAAAGTATACCAGTGTAAATCAAGTTCCAGAGGTTAGAGAATTTTCTAATGTATTTCCTGAGAAATTTTCAAGATTACCCTGGAACGATAAATATAATTTGGTATTGGTTTACTTCCTGGAACCTAACCAGCGTCTATATTTTCATATAGAATGGCAACTACTGAACTTAAGAAACTGAAAAAAAGAATTAGTTACAAGACATGTAAAACAAGGGATTCAAATGCCTTAGTACTTTTTTTTGGAGTGCTCCAGTTCTATCTGTGAAAAAGAAAGATGGATCACTATGACTATGCATAGATTATAGACAGTTGAATAAAGTGAAAATGTGGAACAAATACCCATTACCTCGTATAGATGATTTGTTTGACTAGTTACAAAGTGCTTAACATTTATAAAAAATTGACTTGATTTGATATCTGAATATCATCAATTAAGGATCAAAGAGGATATTGCAAAAATTGCTTTCAAGATTCGGCATGGACACTATGAGTTTTTAGTGATGTTATTTGGATTGACAAATACTCCAGCTACATTTATAGATTTAATGAATAAGTAATTAAGCCATCCCTGAATCAAGTTGTTATTATATTTATTGATGATATACTAGAATATTCCAAAAATTCAGAGGATCATAAGCAATATTTAAAGATAGTTTTATAAACTCCAAGGGAGTATAAGCTATATGCTAAATTCTCAAAATGCGAATTTTTACTTAATAATATTACTTTCTTAAGATATGTGGCTAGCAAGATGGTATCTAAGAAAACCCTGAGAAAGTAAAAGTGGTACAGCAATGTCCACATCTTACTACAGTTACAGATGAAGATTCAAGTTCAATTTGCGCTTTCTAATGTTGTCTGTTGTCCACTCTATTTGAGCTGTAATTAGATCAGGTACATGAACATATGCTTGTAAAGCATCAATCAACTTCTCAGCATTTAAAGCCGAGATAAGAATTCGTCGTGTTGAGTGTGAGATGAACCTTTGTTCCACAGTATGATCAAGAAAAGATAACAGACCATCAAAGAAGTGGTTAACATTTAACAAACCTATCGGTTTGTGATGCATATTTAGTTGTGCCCAAGAGACTATTTGGAAAATTTCTTCTAAAGTACCAAAACCCCCTCGTAAGGCAATAAAGGCATCAGCATTGCTCATCATTCTAGCCATGCGCTCATGCATGGAAGCAACCCTAAATTCTTCCTCAATTATCTTTCCTGTGATGTTAGATGTAGCTAGAACTATAGGAATAATACCTAGAACTTGACATCCTCCTACATGTACAGCTGTAGACACACACCCCATTAACTCACGGTTATCTCCACCATAGACTAAATGAATTTTTCTTTTGGCCAGCACCATACCCAGGTTTTGTGCTACTTTCACATATTCTCCATCTTTCCCAGGACTGGAACCATAAAAGATACAAATATTTTGAATCTGACGGAATGCGATTCCCTCCATAGCTATACAAACTTTAACTTTGAATATGAAAGTAAAGATATTAACGTGTGTATTTATAGAATTCAGAGAAATACATATATATGATAGCTATGTGAATAGGCCGGGCATAATTAGAACAACTATATGAGTGATTGATGGATATCAAATAAATTGAAGGTGAAATTTTCAAAAATGAATGCAAACATGTATATGTACAGTAGTTGTGATAGTCGCTCATATTAGGTATATAAAGAGAATAAGGTTAAGATATTACCAGAAAATTTATTTTTCTTGTTGTCCTTGATGAAGGATTGATGTCTTGATTCTTGTAGGAAAGTTGTAGATAATAGGCGTCATTGTAAAAAAAAAAGAGTGAAGATGCAAACCAGATAATTATTGAAGAGGGACAATTAAATGATTTTTCTTATTTTTCCAATATTCTTGCCCGTCGACTATCAATATTATTAAGTCGATTAGCTATTTTGAGAAATTTTAATTTGGACTGGTTATTTTATAGTTGATTGATTACATTTTGAAGCAATCAACTGCATCCTACCAGTTAACTACGTATTCCTTGATTTTTCACAGAATTTTATAAGCACAGAAGTGTTTCTTTTTCCATGTGCTATCTTTCCACCAAATACTAATAGATTTAAAGTAGATTTTGACACATATATTCAAAATTTGTAACCACCAATTTTTGCCGAAATAGAAGTTAAGTTTTCTTTACAAATTTTCAAGAATTACGAACATCCATTTTAACTCTCTCCAACGTTTTGTCCAAATTTTTGACTTTTATTTTGGCACTGTTCTCTATTATACTTCTGTTCTACTATGTTCTCCTTGATTAATGATTGGAATTAAATGCAAGGTTCTTTTTCTTATTACAAGGAGGGTTAATTTATTTTCTTTAAAACTCAGTTATTATGGTGTCTAAGTGGTTAGTAGGTTAAAGTAATAAAAAGTTTGAAAGGAATAGATGGATGATGGCCTTATGGTACTTTGGCGAATGTAGTCAAGAGAAGTAGTGGTGTTGAAGTTCTTGAGAAATAAAATATGAGAACTAGGATCTAAATTAATCTTTGAACTCTTAATTTGGAAATATGGAGAATATTCTAAGAATTATGTCCGAAAATAATGTAAGTAATCAAGATATTTGTGTTAAAGATTTATATTATGCTAAATCGAATCTAGTAGCTAGGATATGAATTATGTTGAAATTGAGAATTCATGTTTGAGTAATTGTTGGGAAAAATCTTCTTGAAATGATTGGATAAATTAAACGGGATTGATATAAGTTAGAATGAGGTAGTTTTGGATATGATAGAAGAAATGATTGAAATTATTGATAATGAATTTATTAGTGTTAATAAGAGGGTATATAGTTATTGTGATGAGGTAAGTTGGAATTGTTAGACATATACCAATTGTACATAAATGTTATAAAAGGTTTGGTGGATTTATTGCTACGTATGTTTAACATATTGATTAAAAGATTTTAGGATAAAAATAAATGATAGATTAAGATGATAATATTCATGAGATGATGTTGACATTTGAAAACCAAAAATGACTTGATAGAAGTTTGGAATTAGAAAATATAGTTACTCAATATGAAGGTGTATATGTTCCTTTATGTGTGTATTTTCTAATATCGACTTATAGATATATACATACGAGCTTGAGGATATAAAGGAAGGAGATACTCAATGGTTTAAGAGTTCCTTATATGTTTGTGTATGTGTGTGTGTGTGTGTCTATATATATATATAGACTGGTATTGAGTTGCTTGTATTCTTTTTTTAATTAATTTCACTTTATATATATATAATATGGTGAGTATTTTGCATAAAGTGAAATTAATTAGAAAAAGAATACAAGCAACTCAATACCAGTCTATATATATATATATATATATGCTTGTATTCTTTTTTTAATTAATTTCACTTTATATATATATAATATGGTGAGTATTTTGCATAAAGTGAAATTAATTAGAAAAAGAATACAAGCAACTCAATACCAGTCTATATATATATATATATATATATATATATATATAATATGGTGAGTATTTTGCATAAAGTGAAATTGATTAGAAAAAAAATACAAACAACTCAATACCGATCAAAAGTCTATAAGGACCATGAATGTTGAGCACTAAAAATTATTAGTTGGTGGCCATATATTCTTGAAGGACTCACCAATGAAAGATGTAATGATATTTGGAAAGAAAGGGAAGTTACACCCTCGGTATATAGGACCATTTGAAATTTTTGATAGGATTGGTTCAGTGCCTTATCGTTTGGCTTTACCACCTGAATTGGGTAATGTTCATCTAATTTTTCATGTGTCTATGCTACGGAAATATTTACTGGATCCAACACATGTTATACAATGTCCACAAATTCAGTTATAAGAAGAGTCAACCTATGAGGAACAATCAGCAGCAATAGTGAACAGACAAGTAAAAAAGTTGCGGTCAAAAGAAATACCTACAGTGAAGATGATATGGAAAAATCACTCTTCTGAGGAAGCTACTTGGGAAAGAGAGGAGAATATACGCGCCAGATATTTGCATTTTTTTGAACAATAAGGTTAGTATTTATCTGCAACGATGGTGATGAAATTCAGGGACCGAATTTCTTTAAAGAGGGAAGAATGTAATAACTGTAAAATTTAACAAAAATTTCAATTAAAGAAAATTTGAAATAAAACAGAGAATTTCGAAAATGGGGATAAGAACCATAGAAAATATGTATATTTACTACATGGGTTAAAGAAGTACAAAAAAAAATATGAAATTTTACGTTTTGGCGCGTAATTTTTATTTTTAAATGATAGTATGTTCCTATAAGCAAATATATTTTTATTTGTTTTAAAATGATTATGTTTTACTAAAAGTAAGTAGTCTTTTAATTAAAATAACTATTGTTTTACTTAAAATAATTATATTGGCCTCTAATGAAATTTTTGTATTTTAAGAAATATTCTTTCTTTTAATATGAATAAAGATATTTATTCTAAGATTTGTTTTATTGCGATTTTTATTAAGAAAAATAATGATTTAAGAGTTTAACTAAAGGTTTAGGAGAATGTAAATTTTTAGAAATTTTTGGGAGGTTTTATGATGAAAAAGAGAATTTATATGAATATATATAAAGGAACCTTTTATTATTAAATTATTAAATTACTATTATCATTATTATTATAAAAATAAAATGGGAAGGGGGAGACAAGAAGACAAAGGCCAGAATTTCGAAAAGAAAAATTTGAGAAGAATAAATAGTGAGTGAATAGTAACTTTCAATTTTCTCTCTAGATCTAGAGTACCTATTGGCTTCTGATCTCAAAACTGAAGGTGCTACTAGATTCAGGACAAAAAATATTACGGTTTTGACCGATCAATTTTTCAAATCAGCTATTGAATCACCGTAGATCTGAAGTAGGAAATCTCAGAAAAAGGTAAATTCTGAAACTTTTACTTAGAGACCTCCAATTGAAATTCTGACACCGTAGATGGATTTAAGAGTTAGATAAACCTTAGGATATGTATATTTTTTTACCATCTAACAGCCTTTTTATTCGTCGTGAATAGTATTTTCTGGCAGTGGATAGTGACCAAGTTCCCGAAGTTATTTTCTGGATTTTTGGACCATCCGGATATGTTTTCAAGATCTATTTGATCAAATAGAGATTGGAAAAGTACATTTTAGGGCTATCCAATTTGAAGCTCTTACCCTGTGAGTAGATGATTCTTCCTATGGCTTGCCCTATGCTCTTCTTGATATTTGAGCATATATATGATTATGTTTATGAGATATTTACACTTTGATATGTTTTTGAAATACATTAAAATGATATAAATTGCGTACAATTTGAAATATGATTCAAGAAGAGTATAGTATTTAAAAATTGATTTCTGAACTCATGATGTATATGATTTCACATGTATTTCTCATTAAATGATAAAGTTAATATTTATGCATGTGGCATTATTTGTAAAACTATATGTTTGCCTCAGATATAGGCATGTATACATGATTCACTTGAATGGGAAGTTTTGACATATGAATATACAGAGACTGAAAGTCTGCATTATATTGAGAATTTTATACTGAATTATATGGCATATGTGCATATGATATTGATTTATACAGTGATATGTTTGCCTCGGATATGAGCATGTATACGTGATTCTCCTGATTGGGAAGTTTTGACAGAGAAATATACTAAGAATGAAAATATTGTATTATAATAGTACATTTGTTTTGATTAATACAGAATATATGAAATTATGGTTTTACGGAGGAATCCTGTTGGAAATACTGTCTGCTAACAGCAGGTGATGTTAGCCCTGGTGATTAATACGGAATATATGAAATTATGGTTTTACGGAGGAATCCTGTTAGAAGCACTGTCTGCTAACAGCAGGTGATGTTAGCCCTGGTGCGCACCTTAAATGCCTCAACTAGCAGGGGGTGGTGCTAGCCTCGTGTGAGGGCCAACACACGGGAGATGATATGTGATGGAGAGTGGAATGCCTCCTATATGGGCGAGATGCCAATTATATGATATGTAATTTGTCTTCCCTTGCTGTGTGCTTGGGAAATATCCATATAGAGTCCCTTCGCGTGTCCTCTTGAATGATAGTAGGGCAAACCTCAGCGGGATGCTGAGTTTAGGCAAATCCTATACCACCAAAGTACGGAAGGGGTCAAACTCTAATATGGTGGTTCTAATATGGGATCCTCCAAATGTTTTGATATGAATTATATTGATGCATACCATGATTTTATTATCATTCTTACAACATTACTTATGAACTGAATATGAACATAGATTATTTTAAAATGCGGGTCACATATAGATATACCTCTAAGAGGTTCTAGGAGGTATTATCTGCTCACTGAGTTGTAAAACTAACTACACATGGTTTATATGTTTTTCAAATAAAAACCCAGTGTTTGGTCCTACGGCTTCTTGATTGACTAGGTGTCGTACTTCTGTGGTAAGCCTAAATTGTTTCTAGGCTCTCAGTGTTTAATTTGTAATATAAATGTACTCTAGAGTTATTCTGAAAGCCACAAACAGGATCTTTGTTTCCACTGTAAAACTGATAAGTGTAGACCTGGCATATATAATTAGTTATATTGAGATTTGCAAACGTATAATACTATCCTGTTATGTCATAATATGACGTTGTTTGCAAATAAATAAAGAAACATTTATCGAACAGTAGTGTTATTCGCGTTCCTAAAGTAGGGACGTGACAAGCTTCATATGTATTTAAAAGAAAATAATAATTCTAGTTCATAAGAAGAAAAGTTATCCCCAAACTCTAGGAATGTCCAAATTCCAAAACACGGGCCCTGCAAAATTTGTGCTTCTTATACTTTGAAAATATATATTTACGTCATGATCACTCTAAGTCTTCATTTGTCTTGTCTTTTATTATTGTTTTTTAACATTTTTTCCAGTGAACTATTCTTTTAATTCTTCAAAGATACGTATTTAAATTTTTAATTTTATTTTTTAAAGTTTTGTTTTTTGTTTCAATTTTTTAAAGAATGTATTGTCTTACAAAATACTCTCATATTAGCTCTCTTAACATGCTTGGTTATTTGGCTTAAATTGAAAGCTTAACTAATCGTTAATTACTTACTTGACCTAACTTGGTGCACCAAAGTTTATCCAAACTGGAGATTTTTTGTTCAAAAAATTATAGTAACAAGTAATTTCTTTTGAATAAATTCAAACATTTAGTAAAACGTAAGGTGTTGGGTTAGGTTAGATAAACTCTTGATTACACTAAGTAAATCTGCTACTATGATTAATTTGAAGATGTTTTTGAAAATAGAAATATTTTTAAAATATTGAAACAAAAAAGTTAAATTTTGAAGAGTATTATATGAAATCATAGAAAGGCTCATCTTGCGTTTATTAAAGACAAATCCAAAGAGATTGCTATTACTGAATTTTAATTGAGGGAATATTTTCAAATCACATTCAAAATTAATTAAATAGTTATTTAACCTTCTATCCTCCTATTAAAAACTATTTAATAAAATAAAACCAAAGTGATCGGTGGAATTGAAAACTTAGTGAATCAGTTTTTCCATTAATCTAAGCTAATCTTTTCAACCGTTCAACAAGAAGTGGATGAACCAAAAAGAAACGGCTATAACTGGTCAATGGGACCAAACAAGTTTATGCCCCCTTTTTTTTCCTTTCATTTTTTAGTAAAATATATTATCGTCTTTTGTGTATTCTTTTTATTACACGTTCCTCTCTTTTATTTTTAAAATATACATATACCTCTTCTGAAATTAAAATATATACTACAATTTAACACATACTTTATTTTTATTTTTTTTACTAAAATACCTTCACATCAGTATTTATGAATAAAATACACTTCTCTCACTTATGTATTGCTTTTATTACACAACCCTCCTTTAAAACTAAAATATATGCTACAATTTAACTCATACTTTAATTTTTTTTTACCACAATACCCTCATTTACATCAAATATTTGTTTAAAGCATAAAACTATATATATAATGACATAAATAAATAAAAAGTGTCCTTTATCTTATTTTCTTCATTCTCAGCATATATTTTTAGTGCTATCTAATTAAATATTAGTTGATTGTAGTCTAACCTATCTCTCAATAAAATATAACCCACAAAAAAATACTTGTGAGGAGAGGCACCTTTAGTACTCTAAACTAAATTAATCTTATACTTAAAAAGTGTGAAAATACTCATATGAATAAAAAAAAATTCAAAGTCTACTATTAAGTAATGGTCTTCGTTGTGATTACTAAAATTGTGAGATGGAATAAAATATGGAAAAATACCATGACTTAGCTCGTCAACCCGAATGCGAAAGATAACTTATTTCATATTAGTCCCATAAATTTGTCTTTGACGTGTGAGATAGGCAGAATTGAATATTCAAAAGTGAAAATTATGAGAATACTCAATAAAGTTGGTTTTAGACAATATACATGGGGTCTATAGTGATGACACATATGGATATATATATATATATATATATATATATATATAAACCAATAATTATTCATTCCTGTAAATTAGTCGATTGAAGCTTCATAACTATTTAAAAGAAAAGAATAATTCTACAAGTTTTGAATAAATGATAAGAGAAAATTATGCATTCTTGCAAAAGTTGAGTAAGTCGCATCCTCAATGTGGTCCGATATGGTTCATAAGAAGAAAAGTTCTCCCCACACTCCAGGAATGTCCAAATTCCAAAACACGAGGCCTACAGGATTTGTGCTTTTGATATTTCAAATATTATTTTATTAATAACTTCATATCCTGGTGGCTCTAAGTTTTCACTTATCTGATGTTTTATTATTATTTTAAACATTTCTTTCAAGGAATTATTTTTTTAGTTCTCAAAAGATATACATATATTTTTTATTTAATATCTCAGTTTTACATTTTAATTTAATTTTTTTTAAAGAATGTCTTGTCTTATAAAATACTTTCATATTAACTCTATTAACATATTTAGTTATTTGGCCTAAATTGAGAACTTAATTTATCATTAATTATTTACTTGACCTAACTTGATACGCCAACTTTCATCCAAATTAGAGAATTTTTTTGTTGGAAAAAGTAAAGTGACATGAAAAATTTTCAAGTAAATTCAAACATTTGATAAAATGTAGAGTACCATATTAGATTAAGTGAGATCTTGATTAGGCAAAGTAAGTAAATCTTCTAATAAGGCTAATGTGAAGTGATTATTGAAAATAGAACAATTTTTAGAAGATTGACATGAAAAATTTAAATTTTGAAGAGTATATCTTTGAAATCATAGACTAGTAAAAAGAAAGAGAGAATTCCGCAAGACAATCTTTTCTTGGATTTGTAGAAGTTGAAACGTCGTTGCTCATAATCCAGCAGAATTGGGTAGAGAGAGATTACCCGGATGACTGTTTGGGTTGGATTCGTCATGTTAGTGTGTGGCTTCTATATTTGTTTCTTAGTTTCTTTTAATAAAAGCCACCATTTCTTTTGAAAGAAATTTGTGCTGTGTTATTCCGTTTGGGAATTTTTACTAAGTAGTTATGATTAATTCATCTACTTTCACAATTAGTGATTTCGAAATTAGTTTCTATTTCAAATTATTGTACTGTTGATGTTAAAAAAAGTGTTTGTGAATTAGTTTACTGTTTATGACACAAAAGTGTTGCATCGAAATGAAGAAGCCGGTAATTCATAATTTATTTATGATTTTCAGTTGTCTGGTAGGCTCATAAAAAAGCAATGATAATTCTGCTATTATATCACTTTTAAAATCCAAACAAAAATATTCAAAGTCTACTGATAATTGTGTTGGTCTTGGTTAAAGCTTTTCCTAGCGGCACTGGGCCACACAAACTTCATAAAAAGTATCATCACAATTCACCTTCAAAATAATTAAGAGAAACTTCCAATGTGAATTTGCTCGTCAACCCAGAAGACAAAATGAGTTATTATTCCACACTCATAAATAGAGTGGCCCCAAACTTGACCTCTCAGTAATTAATGCATAATGACTAATGAGTCAATTATTAACGTGTGAGACGGGCACAAAAAAGAGACTTAATTATTTATTTATTTAATTTATTATTTATATTTATTGAGAGGTAAATGATAAATAGATATATTTTATTAATATATTTTATTTTACAAATTTTTTATATTTATTTTTATTTTACATTTTTCAGAATTGATGAGTAGATATATTTTATTAATATTATGAGAAATGATTTAATAATTTTAAAAAGAAATAAATATTCATGAAGAATAAAGACATGTCTTCCTAAAAAATATATATACGCTTAATTTTGAATATAATATAATTTTGGTTACAATGATTATGTAGTATATATTATGTTCGTATATGTGTATATATGTATGTATGTATATATATATATATATATATATATATATATATATATATATATATATATATATATATATATATATATATATATATATATATATATATAATCATCGTTAAAGAAAAATTTTATATTTCGCTTAATTTGTAAAAATACTTATGTAGTATATAGTTTGTTCGTATATATATATATATACGAACAAACTATATACTACATAAGTAAATATAAAATTTTCCTTTAACGATGATTATATATATATAAATAATCGTTAGGGAAGAAATTTAAGTTCCGCTTAATTTGTAAAAATAAGTTAATGTAATGAAAATTAATATTTCCTTACATTAATTTATTGTGTTTGGTTTATATAATTGACTATAATTTTTATTCCCACGATATACAAATTCTTTTCTATATATGAGATAATTTTATCTTGAAAAACTTATAAAAAAGAAAAAAGTGAAATAAAATAAATAAAAAAGTTAAAAGAGATAAACGATGAGTAGATATATTTTATTATAGAAATTTTTCATAATTACTTTCATTTAACAGTTTTTAGAATTGATGAATAGATATATTTTATGAATATTATAAAAAATAATTTAATAATTTCAAAAAGAAATAAGCATTTATGAAAAATAAAGACATGTCTTCACAATAAATATATATATGTACGCTTAATTTTGGATGTAATATAATTTTGATATATATATATATATATATATTTGTTTGTGTATGTGTATAGGTGTTTATTATTCGAAAATAAAAAATATGAGGTTAAGAGAGGAAAATAAAATTTTCTATGAAATATAAGTGTATTTTAAATCATATTTTTTTATATTTTATGTTATAGATTACTATTAAGAAATTACTGAAATATTATTTTATCTGTAATTACCATAGGAGAAGAAATTTTTATCCACAAAAAAAAACTCACGCCAAAATTTTTTTTATTATTATTTTTAAATAGAAAATAAATTTATAAATAAACAAATTTTTTTGAAATTTTGGATTATTTTCTTTTTAAATTTATTGTAATATATTTTTAAATTTTAATATTTTGAACAAATTATTTAAAAAATTATATTGTCTTTAAAAATTGAAAAGAAAATAAACTTAAGAAATATAAAGATTTGTTAAAAATCTGAAATTTTCTTTTAAATATATAAAAGGTCATTTAAAATATTTATTTTATAAAAATAAATTTAAAAAATTTATTAAAAATAAAATTTAAAATAAATAAGTGAAAAGAATTTAGTATGTGAATCAAATAACAAAATCTTAAACCAGATATATCAGTTAGTAATCTATCTTTAAATTTATATTTAAAAATATAATAAATTTAAGATTTTAAAATACTCAAAGTGAAATTTATTTATTTAAGCAATTTTAAATAAGAATTTTTTTTTTCATGTTGAGATTGTTAATACGAAATTTATTCATATAATGTCAAAATAAAACTTAAAAAATCAAATCACTTAAAATATGGAGTTTCTACTTTGGTTGATTTACATGAGGCCACACTTAAAAGAGATAAATGATGAGTAAATATATTTTATTGTAGGAATTTTTCATAATTACTTTCATTTAACAGTTTTCAGAATTGATGAATAGATATATTTTATTAATATTATGAAAAATAATTTAATAATTTCAAAAAGAAATAAGCATTTATGAAAAATAAAGACATGTCTTCCCAATAAATATATGTACGCTGATGAATTCATAGAGCAGATCGAACACAATAAGGTTAAAAAATAAGAAAATGATCACTAAATAACATATTTAATAAAACGGACATAACTTTCAGCTGAGGTAGAATTATGAGACCCATTAGGATTTACCTAATGGAAACTGTTTTAGGCTCAAAAAATTATTGAAAAAAGTGAGTCTTAGGTTGTTTATCTATTTATTACATATTTTTAGAGATTTCTTTTCTATTTTCGCATTTAATGTTGATTAGTATTTTATCTTACATTATTTCTATTTAAACTTATATTACTAAGACTTTGAATTAATAAAAATATCTCAAATCAAAATTGATGAATAAATATTTTTGTATTAATATTATGAGTAAAATGATTTTATAGTTTTAAAATGTAAGTAAACATTTATGAAAAGTAAATGCATCTCTTTTCAAAAACTATATGTATGCTTAATTTTGAATATATATATATATATATATATATATATATATATATATATATATATATATATATATATATATATCTATGACGACGGTGAGTTTATAGGAATGTGTATGGACTTCGAGAATAAGGTTTTGATTCTTATGGCCACAAAATAATTTTAATTTTGAAATGTTCATAATTAAAAGATCAAATTAATATTTTAAAAATTTTCAAATAAGAAAAAATAGTATAATTTTAAAAAAATACCTTGAAAAAGTATCAATATAAATTTAAAAATAAATAAAAAAAATGTGAATTTTTTTTAAATTTAAAAAGAGAACATAATTTATTTAAAAAATAACATTGACATCAAAAAAACATGAATGCATTATCTTTTCTCTTTCGTTTTTTTAACGTCAATGTATTAACTGGGAAAAAAATGCTAATTGGGTATTGGGCATAAAGAAACCGGCTTAAAAAAAAATGCTAAGTGGGTATCCTTTCCCCCTTGAAAACATCTAAAAAAGTTTCCCCCATTTTGTTTTTTCCTAGCTGCGTAAACTTCATTCACCCAGTTTCCCCCGAATCTGCAAATCATCGTGCCCTAGCCCGCCCCCAAGTCGCCCTGCTCTCCACTTCAGATCGGTTCAAGCTCGGTCTGCGGCTTCCGGTGACAGGCCGTGACAAAACAGAGAAGCTTCATTCACCCAGTTGCTCGTTTTTGGGTCACCAAGTCCCGGACCCGATCTGCTTGCTTCAAGCTCTTCCATGCGTCTTCCTTTTCGTCGCCCTTGTCTCCCTTTACTGCCTGTTAAACTCGCCGTCTACGGCTTCCATTGACAGGCCGCCGGCTTCGGATTCAACATGGGCTAGTCACTGCGCTCGTTTGCATTCAGCATTCTCCCCTCTGGTACTCTTCGGATTCAACCTCGTTTGCACTCTCCTCTTTCTTTCCATCTAGACCTTGTTTCAGGCATTCTCCATAGTCAAGCGTCTTTTTTTTGTTGGGGGGGGGGGTTGGGTAATTGTGTGGGTCTTCTAAAGGGTTTTCATGGTCTGATATGCAAACAGGATTGGAGTGTATAGAAGAGGTAATGAGAAATATTATACTACAAAGAGTTTTTCTTCTCCTCCCTCCCCTCAAAAACCAAAACCCAACTTTTGAGAACTTAAATCCCTCCTATAGAATTTGCTCTGTTTATAAATTCTCAAGGGGGAAGCATGGATATAGAGCCTCTGTCTAGGTATACTCTTACTTGTTTTAGTTGCATCTAATTTAGACTGCTCCTTTATATAGTTATTGGTCAACTAATATATGTATCCTCGTGGCATTGTCTCCTTTTCTTTCAGGAATTATGGCTTTGTTTATATTTGCATCGTGTGTGTTTCTATTGGGGATTTTATATTACATTTGTTGGTATAAACAACACCATGATGCTTTAAGGCATGTGGGTATTGAAACCTTATGCAGACATTAATTTACACCCACTGAATTGTCAATTAGATGTTTATTTATACACTTCTATGTGCACTGTTTTTATGAGAACTTGGGCTTTGCTATGTAAAATGAAGCTGGTGCAATTCTTATGTTTTGCTAGTAGTAGATGTCTGACTAAAATGTTAGGAATTGGTTAATAATCTTACCAAAAACAAGGAGCTTTGATTATATAAATTATGTACCTTGCAGTATATGAGCAATGGCTGAGAAAATAACCATCGAAAGTGCACCTCTTGTATTATATATTACTCTTTGTTACAATTTGGATTCTAGTAAGGCTTTGAATGCATATGTTAAACATTAGACAGGCTGACTTCTTATAAATGTTCAGATTTTCACTGTTTGATGAAAATCCCCTAAGCAATAAGACAAGGGTTTGCTTTATACATTTGAACAGTACCTGTGCATTTCACCCAACTTCCTCCCTGAATTTCACTCTATAGCCTTACTAGCATTAGCATGATCACATCGCACACATGACAAACTAGACAAACTCAGATGTAAGTACTGCCAATGATAAATGTCCAAGTTAGGTATTTTAGCATGTCTACGTGCTTAGAGGATCCTTGATATTAACGGAGTTATGAATTGGTTTATCTTGACGTGGGCAAATTGTTTTCATACACAGGAAAATTTGGGAAAACACCGACTAGTTTCATTTGAATGTTCTAACCAGGTAGTGAATGCTGTACTCTCTCTTTCTTAGTATATATCTTTGTTTTATATAAGATAAATCTTATTTGGGATAATGTTGCTTCATAGTTACAGGAAGGGATGCCTTTACCCCTGATGATGGCTGGTCTGCAAGAACCCCAACCCCTGTCTTGGCTTTTGAATAATGATAATAATCAGTTGATTTTACCTAGTGAACCAAAATTTCTGCCATTTAGGTGAGTTTACTGTTATTATGCAACTTGCGTTCCCAATTTTTCATATATTTGTGCTGCTTTAGTGCATAACAGAGGTTCATGTATATGCTTTTCGTGAAACTGTCTTTTCTGTAATTAGATTTTTGCTACTCTTATTAGTTAACCTAATTTCCTTAGACTAATTGTTTGTCTCATTTTCTTTTAAAAGCTGATACGTATTGCTTTGTGTTTCATTTTTTGATTCGATTACTGACTTGATTGTATAAAACACAGTGATACGTATTCATTTTTTTAAAAGCAAGAAGGAATAATTTCTTTGTATTATATGGTTTTGGTAGCAGCAGATATCTTCAGTTTTCAAAATTTATTTAAGGAGTCTTCATTTTCTTCTCTTCCTCACTCACTTTATGGCATCAGCTCTTGTATTGTGGCAATCATTTTCTTCTTGCTTTCCTTGAATTTGCTGAAGCACTTCTTGTGGAATTGCTTAATTGCTTGCAATATTCACCATTAATATTGTTCTGATATATATTTAGGCACAGAAGTTTTCGTTGCCCTTTGGATTGAGGAATCATCACAGTTCTTTGTTGTGAAAGGCTGTTCCTCAACTGTGCTTGAGTACTACACTCGATCTAAGGTAAATAATATAATGCATTAATGCAAATTTGTTGTTTTTTGTTTATTTAGATCCAGATTTTGATAAACTATATATATATTAAAGTTTTGCGTTTGAGTGCTACTCTAAGATAAATAATGCACTAATACAATTTTTTTTGTTTTATTTTTTATTTAGATCTTGGTTTTGTTAAGCAATTGTGAAAAAGGAAATTAGGAAATATATATTAAATATGTCTCTTAAGATACATTAAATCGATCCCCACTATATCCACTATTGATGCTTTTTGATACTTTGATGAAGAACTCAGCAATTGCAAGAATCCGTAACTTTGATACTTTTCTCCTTTTTTTCTCGATGTTTCTTCCTTTCTCAGATACTTCCTTTGGTCCTGTCCTTCACCAACAAAGTATTATGATGATACTATATATTAGTGGCTTTACATATACTAACATGCATGCCAATTTATTTTTATATTTATGAAAAAAATTATAAAACAAGTAAATGAAAATTTTGGATATATAAGTAACTAGCCATTGAGACATTCATTTTCTAGAGCTCAAAAGTACCCATTATCTTTTAAACACCCATAACAAAAAATACCAGAAAGTTTCAAAGTCATATATATAAGTATAGACAATACATACAAATACTTGTTGCCATATATTTTGCTTTAATTAATGTTTTAATTTGAATGGAAGGGCTTACTTCCAATTGACTAGTGGGATCTTTATTGTGTGAACTCTTTTTATATCTCATTAATTAATCATATTTGCTTCCTTTATTCTTTGTCTTTAATTTAGTTGCATATTCCTTGAGGTAAATACTTGCAATGCAAATTAGTTCTTGATTTTACATTTTTTGTGTGCAAAAGTTAGATTTTTTTGCCTCTGATATTTCAATTTTTTAGGTTTTCTTTTATAGTTTTTTTAGATCTTCTCTCGTTTTTATCATTCTATGATGATATAGAATTCGAGCAATAAATTAAGGGCATGATACTTTTTCCTCTATGTTGTCACTACAATAAAAACTATATCTATATCCGTATTTTATTGTTTTGGGACTAGAATTTCTACAATTGGTACATTTCATAGTCTCATTATCGAAACACTAGATATTACAGGCAGGTCAATTACAGGATTGTAAAAATCAACTTTTTTTTGGGAGATATTTAGATGAATAAAAAGTCAGACTAAGTATGAAACAATACATAGATATTATGAGAAAGACAGGCATGCTCTTGCTTCTTCCAATCAACCATGGTCACCAAGGCCAGGCTTGAGTTGACCTTTATAGACCATGTAGTTTCATAGTCCGCAGTTAGCTAGCAGGTGCTTATTTTTTTGAATTGATGGTAGTAGGGATGTCTCCCAGGTAAAGGAGTGTAGTTTATACCTAAAATAGGCCAAAAAGATTTACCATAAGCCAGAAATCTTTATTAGGCCCCCATTTTGTAACAAATCGTGTATATACATATTCTTAATCTTCAGATTACCTGTGTTCTACATATACTAAGTTCACTAACCTCTCAAATCATCAATGTTAGAGATTATGATATGAATATTCATAAGTTTTCACTTACTAATTTAAACTTAAAGTTGTTCTTAACATTGAAGCAAAGCCTCTTTGACCATGGGGTAAGAAATTCAATCCTGATTGCTCTTATTTTTTATAATTCAATGAAATTTCTCACAAATTAAGTAAACCTAAAAGACTATCATATTAAGAGTGTTTTAAAAATTATAATAAAAACATTTATGGACCTTCCCTTAACAATTCAAGCACTTGAGTTGAAATGGTCTTTTAACAATCAACACATATATAGCTAGGTGTGGACGATGCAGTATGTATAAGTGTAGGTTGAAGACCATAGGACAAAGAAAAGAGCATTTAGCTTACATCAGTTGGTTGAAGCCTTCTCATTTTTCATGATCATATGGAACATTTTAGTCTGGTCTTCCTCAATCATCTCCCCAAGTATATCAGCCTTTTCTTTTGAATATTCTGCACTGCACTGCTTTTCCTCTTGCTGCCACCCCAAGTATTGCATCTGCTGATATGAACAAAGTTATCAAATATTTACTGATACAACAGACAAAATATTTAAACAGGAGATCATAGTTAGCATCACTAACTAAATTTATTGATGGCTTTGTGTACCCCCAGAGTTAATAAACCACACACGGTTCTTTTAGGTTCACACTTTTCTTTGTTCTATTCTAGAATAGATTTTTCATATCTTCCTTTGCCTGATAATGAATGCGTGTAGCAAAAATTGTAAAAATGCATATTATCTCCATCTACACAAACACATGCACAGATCCCACCCCACCTTTTCTACTTGAGCAATTATGATGAGCATTCCATGCATTCTGGTAAAAAAAATCTAAAGTTTAGGAACTCAAAGCAGTAGAACATTTAATGATTTGGGAGATTCTTTTGAAAGTTGTCAGGAGTTGTCCATGTGGAAAGAGGTATACCGAAGGTTTACCTACTTGTAAGAGAAGAATTTGAGCCTTTATTTTCTTTTTGTGCCCCTTGTTAAGGAGGCATATCTTGTCCTCTTCCTATTATGGAAATTCTAATATTTTCTTAGACAAATTTTATTTTTTATAGAAAAAAAGGAATAAGGATTTGATTTTGGACCTCATTGTTAGGGTCAAGCACTTACCAGTGCACCAAAAGCTCGAGCTGCTTGTAAAGGTGCAACTTTATCCACTTATAGTTTCTCAAAGTCGCAAAAGGTATAGGGGGCTGCACCCATTTTAGGCATTACGAGCAGGGATGTTAAGCCCAAAAATCTTAAGGGAGATGCTGGCCCAATAAAGCCAACAGTCTCCCCTTAGTGTCACCTTCAAGATTCGAACCTGCAACCTCACTTTGATACTATTTGTTAGGATTAAGCACTTACTATTGTACCAATAGCTTAAGCTGTTAGTAAGAGTGCAACTTTATCTCCTTATAGTTTCTAAAATCTACATTAGGCATGAAGGGTTGCACCCAGAATATGCCCATGATTAGGGATACTAAGTCGAAGAATCCTAAGGAAAATGCTGGTCCAATAAAGCAAACATTTAATGATAATAATAATAATCATCATCTGATCTTCGGTATAGCTATAAATAGTACACAAGGCAGTACTGTTTTGATGTGGATGGTTTCAAATTCAAGAGAATATTTAAAGGAAAGATGATACTTGATTGATATTATTGACAGTTGTGTTTGACAGAGGAAGTTAAGCCTGAATTCTTTATTTCTAAGTTGCTTTTGAACAATTACTGCTCTTAACCAGCATGTAATAATTCTTGTGTATCATATGTTAAAATTGTATAATTTTCTAGAATTATGATTATGCCATAGTGCCTAAAATTGAAGTTAATTTACTTAGCTAGTCAGGGTCCATGTATAAGATACACTGCCATGTTTACCTTCTTACAGTCCTTTATCTGATGCACATTTTTCTTTTGGCAGGTTCAATATTGTTGGGCAGGTATTCTTGAGAAGTCTTATAGACTAAATTTTCAATATCTTTCACTATTCACCAAGAGGTCAAACTTATGTGGGATGTGGATTTCCAATAATACATTTCAAGCTTTAACTGTTGGTTCCTTTTTATTTTCAGTGGGCAGTAACAACAAGTGTAGAATTTTCACTTGCACAAGTGATTCAAGTTGCTTAGGTCAGGGGTGGATAATAGACAGTGTGAGTGATCATATTGCTAATTTTCTTTCTTGTTGAATCCAAAATGGGTTTAAGAAGAAGGAACATGGTGTTTAGTTTGATGATAACAATTCATGTAACACTGTGCAAAGCTACAAGAGGATTTCAATTGTGTTGAACTTGGAATTCGAACATATGCTCATATTTGTGCAGCCACTGTTTTTGTGTTTTTTTTTTGTAAAGTGTATAATATTATCTTCTGATGCTGAATTAGACATTGAAAAAAAAAGTATAAGATCAACTATATATATCAAAAATGAAGTTCATATTCTCAAGTACTTGCTCTTTAACCTGGAAAGCAAACTTGATTTCTATCCTCTTCTATGTGTAAATTTTTGTTTTTATATACACTATTTGTAGAGAGTTCTTGAAAGTGCGCATTTCATTTGCAGGTATGTGGCAAGTGAGTTGACATCAGATATCATTGTTAGTGTAGGGGATATAAAGTTTTATCTACACAAGGTATGCCTCAACCAAGCAATCTTTCTAGTCTTGAGAAATTTTATATTAGCTGTTAGCAGTAATTTGTCTTAGAGGCCCCAAAACCTGAATCGATGCCATTGTTGTGTGGCAAAATGATGCAGAACATGGCACTTGAATTCAGGATTATTTACTACAATTTCAAACCATATTTGCCATCAACCATTCATTCATCCATATTCTTTTGCCAAAATGCTAAAATATATTCTCCTTTCTCATTGCATAAAGGTGACAAACTCAGTGGCTCAACTAATTGTTTACTTGCACATTGCCGTATGTTAGGCTAATAGGTCATGGTTAACATTAATAAAGAAGTCATTTATTGTTGATAAGGATAGTTATGTGACTAAACTTAGTAATATGACTCTAATAGGGAGAAGGAGTGAGACAAGGGCTTTTATTAGTTTTCATTCAGAGTTATCAAACCCTGTAATGAGCTATTTTTAAAGCTTCATGCAAAACAAGGTTTTTAATATCAGTTAGACTTCTAAGCAATATTTTTTTAAATCAAATTTGATTATCAGTTAGGTTTTTATTAATTTTATTCTCCAAGACTTATGCTTTTCAATTGTGTCATAATAGGTTAGGCTACCTCTTTCATTTTAAAATTTGTTCTCAACTATTATTACTTGTATGCTATAAATAAAAATGGTTTTGAAGTTTATCATGCATGCTATCTTGCAAAAGCACACAAATTACCCTAAGCCTTGTCCACTACTACTTACACCCCTTGAACTTGTCTCTAATGACTTATAGGATCTTGCTTTAATCAAAACCGTTTCATGGCTTCTCTTATTATATCAATTATTTTGGTGCATATTCCTAATTTACGTGGGTTTACTTACTCAAAAGCAAACTTGGTGCATTTCAAGATTTTCTTAAGTTCAAACACATGGCAGAACTTGAATTTCACCCCAAAGTTAAAGCCCTTCAAATAGAATGAGGGAGTTTTGTGTCTGTGTCTTGTAGGGATGATGCCTTTCTTACAACAACATATCTCATCAATTTACTTCCTACTCTCAATTTAAATAGTTTAACAACCTTTTAGAATACTTTATTTTGCTCCTCCTCACTATAATTAGTCAAAAATAATTGGTCATTCTTGCTTTTTATACTTTAGGCCATATAATAAATATAAACTTCAGTTTAGACCACTTTAATGTGCTGTAATGGACTATAGTGACAAACATAAAGGTTATAAGTCTTTAAGTCCTTATGGTAGAATGTTTATTTCTAGTGACATTATCTCCAATGAGATTCAATTCCCTTTTTCCTCTAATCCTTGTTTAAGGCCCAAACACTTAATTTTGTTCATTCTTTGTCTTCTTTTATCTCTTCAGTTATTCCTACTATTATTCCCTCATCTAATGCCTAATAAGGACAAGATATTCCCAGTGTCCCAAACATTATCGCTTACTTGTGCATTTGATTGAGAATACTGATGTTGAATTAGCATATATATATATTCATAATGAAAGCTTACAACATTTGTCATCATCAGTCTCAATTTTTGAAAACACCGTAAAATCTGTATGATTTAAGTAAGATTCTAACTTTAGAACTTCAAGAATAATTATTGTATTTTAGTTTTCTAGTTGCTAGCCATAGGTGGGTTTTATCTAGATGCATGTAAATCATGTATTTTGTGTTGAAAAATATGCTTTGAATAGGTATTAATTTTGCATAGAATGGCTAGAATATTGCTGTTCTGGCCAAGATTTAAATGATGTATGAGGATGAAGAATTAAGAAATGGAGGGTTGTTAACCAAAAAATTGATTTCTATTCACATTATGCCTTTGATGTTGGTATTGGTTCAATATATTATTATAATTTGTGCTATATTGAATTAAGATGTTTCTCTATGTCTAAAAATAGGATGGAAGTTCCTGAACATCGTAAGTGGATGGATAATAGGGTGGGTCCTGATAAGAGATCAGTTACAGATGAGTTTATGGCAGGAGTTGTTGAGTTTATAGAGTTTGCTTGTAGTTAAGATCATTTTAAAAGTGTAGGAAAGTTGAGGTGTCCTTGTAAAAAATGCAAGTGTCAGAAGTATTGTTCAGTTGATGAAGTAAAAATCCATCTTTGTATGAAGGGATTTATGAGTAATTATTACTATTGGACCAACCATGATGAACCAAGACTTCTCTTTCCACCAATGGTTTCAAGAAACTCATATTATGGAAGTAGTGACTTTCAAGCATGCTTTAATAATAAGGAACAGATGGTAATGGATGCTGCTGGACCATCTATTGGTAATTATATAGAGCAACAAGGTTTTGCTCATTGCGAACAAAGGGATGAAGATCCTAACCCGGAAGCCAAATTTTTTTTTAATATGTTAGAAGCTGCGCATGCTCCTTTGTATGACGGTTGTCAAAATTATTCTGAATTGTCAGCTGCAGTGGAAGTTTTGGGTATCAAGTCGGACTTCAACATTTCTGAGAATTGTTTCAATCGGTGGGTACAATTTATGAGAAATGCATTGCCAAATGAAAATTGTATGCCTAAAAACCTCTACCGTGCAAAGAAATCAGTGGAGCAATTAGGATTAGGTTGTATAAAAATTCACTATTGTCAAAACGGATGCATGATTTATTATAGTCCTCTTGATTTGGAGCTTCGTCATTGTAAATTTTGTGGTGAAGAGCGTTATAAAAGGGTCATCAGAAATGGCAAAGTAAGAGAGCTTCCAGTGAAAAAAATGTGATATTTTCCACTTATTCCAAGGCTGCAAAGACTTTATTCGTCAATGCAAACTGCAAGTCAAATGAGATGGCATCGGAAAACTGTGAGGGCAACATGCTCTTTGTCTCATCTATCTGATGACGAAGTCTGGAAAAAATTCGATGAAAAATATCCTAAATTTGCAATGGACCCTCGAAATGTGAGGTTAGGTTTGTATGCTGATGGATTTGCTCCATTTGATAAAACAGGTCGGACTGATTCATGTTGGCCAGTTATTGTTACCCCTTACAATCTTCCCCTTTGGATGTGTATGAGAAGAGAGTTCTTGTTCTTGACCATTATAATCCCCGGTCCTTCCAATCCAAAGAATAGAATTGATGTGCATTTGCAACCACTTATAGATGACCTCAAATTTTTATAGAATACTGGTGTCACGACTTATGATGTCTCACTAAAACAGAATTTCAACATGAAAGCTTATTTGTTCTGGATCATTAATGACTTTCCTGCATATGGGATGCTTTCAGGTTGGATGACAATGGGAAAACTTGCTTGTCCAATATGTATGGAGTGTTTAAAGGCATTTACCCTTCAACATAGTCGGAAGACGTCTTTCTTTGATTGTCATCGACAATTCTTGCCACTTGATCATAGTTACAGAAGGAATAAGAATGCTTTTCGGAAGAGACATACTGAAACATCTTTACCTCCGCCTCGGTTAACATGTGAAGAAGTGTTGGAAAGGGTTAGACAAATGCCTAGCATAACTAAATAGACATATGATAATATCCCAGGATATGGAGTTATTCACAACTGGACGAAGCAATTTATATTTTGGGAGTTACCATATTGGAAAACAAATCTTCTTCCACACAATCTAGACGTTATGCATATTGAGAGAAATATCTTTTTGAATATTTTATACACAGTGATGGATACTAAAGGTAAGACAAAAGACAATTTTAATGTAAAGCTCGACTTGGCAGAAATTTGAAGACGGAATGAATTAGAGTTGCAGGATGGAAGAGATGGCAAGCTAATTAAACTCAAAGCAAAATACACATTAACTAAGCAACAAAGATTAGCTGTGTGTGAATGGGTCAAAAAATTGAAACTGCCAGATGGATATGCCTCTACATTATCAAGGTGTGTTGACATGAGAGTTAGTGTTTTATCTGCCATTACGGTGATGAAATTCGGGGACCGAATTTCTTTAAGGAGGGAAGAATGTAATAGTCGTAAATTTAATAAAGTCCAAAGTAAAGAAAATTTTGAATAATAGAGAGAATTTTGAAAATGGAGATAAGAACCGGTAGAAATAAATTTATTTATTACATGGAGTAAAGAATTACAAAAGGAATATGAGAATTTACGTTTTGGCGCATAATTTTTATTTTTAATTGATAGTATTTTGCTATAAGTAATAATATTTTTATTTATTTAAAAATGATTATATTTTGCTAAAGGTAAGAAGAATTTTAAGTAAAATAATTATTGTTTTACTTAAAATAGTTATACCGGCCTCTAATGAATTTTATGGTATTTTTAAGAATATTTTTTCTTTTAATATGGATAAAGATATTTGTTTTGAAATTTGTTTTATTACGATTTTTATCAAGAAAAATCATGATTTAAGAGTTTAACTAAAGAATTATGAGAATGGAAATTTTTAAAAATTTTTGGGATATTTTATGATGAAAAACAGAATTTATATGAATTTTTATAAAAGAAAATTTTATTATTAATTATTTAATAATTATTATTATATTAAAAAAAATAGAAATGATAAAACGAAAACGGGGGCGACGTATCAGTTTCGAAAGAAAAACGAGAAATGTGCATAGTGAGTGAATAGTGACCTACAACTTTATCTTTCGATTTGGAGTGCTTATGAGCTTTTGATCTCAAAACTGAAAGTGTTATTGGATTCAGGACGAAGAATACTTCAATTTTGATCGATCAATTTTTTAAATCAACTGTTGAATCGTCGTAGATCTGAAGTAGAAAATCTCGGTAAAAGGTAAGTTCTGAAAATCTTACTTAGAGACTTCTAATTAGAAATCTGACTCCGTAGATGGATTCAAAAACTAGATAAACATTAGGATATGAATTCGTTTCGTTGATTCGGTAAAATTCTTGTGACGGTGAATAGTATTTTTCGGCGATAAATAGTGGCGGTGAATAGTGATTCTGGCGTGAATAATTTTTTCCGGCGCTGAACAGTACCTTTAGCGTTGACCGAGCTCCTAGAGGCCAAATTTAGCCAATTTGGAGTCATTTTCAAGGTTTTTGGACCTTTCGGACTCGATTTTGGGGTTTGTTTTACGGAATTTAGACCAGAAACAAGGATTTTAAGGCTGTCCAATCTGGAGCCCTTACCTGTGAGTAGATGATTCTTCCTATGACCTGTTTTTACTCTTCTTGAACTTTATATTGATAAATGAATATGATTACATGTTATTTATATGTTCATATGTTTCTGAAATGGTTTGGAATATTTGAAATGATTGAGAAATGATATCTAGTTCAAGAAGAGTATGAATTTTGATATATATTGAACATGTGATATTTAAATGTATTTCGCATTACATAGCAAAGAAAATGTTATGCATGTGACATTGATTTTACAGTGATATGTTTGCCTCGGATATGGGCATGTATACATGTTTCCCTTGAATGGAAAGTTTTGACAGATAAATATACTGAGAATGAAAAGTCTGTTTTATATTGAGAATTTTATACTGGATTATATGGCATATGTGCATATGGTATTTTTTGTGGAGGAATCCTATTGGAAACACTGTCTGCTAACAGCAGGTGATGTTAGCCCTGGTGCGCACCTTGATTGCCTCAGCTAGCAGGGGAGGTGGTGCTAGCCTCGTGTGAGGGCCAACACACGGGAGATTATATGTGAAGGAGAGCGGAATGTCTCCTATATATGGCGCGATGCCAGTTATATTATGGCGAGATGCCAGTTATATGAGATGTTATTTGCCTTCCCTTGCTGTGTGCTTGGGAAAGACCCATACAGAGTCTCTTCGCGTGTCCTCTTGAATGGTAGTAGGACAAACCTCAGTTGGATGCTGAGTTTAGGCAAATCTTATACCACCAAAGTACAGAAGGGGTCAAACTCTGGTATGGTAGTTCTGATATAGGATCCTCCGGATAAGTTATATGAGAAATATTTGATGCATATCATTATTTGATAAATGATTTTACAGTTTTGTATATGATTTTGAATATGAATATGAATTGTTAATCGAGATGTTTTGAAATGCGGGTCCCATATAACTGTATTTTTGAATGTAACTTTTCTATATGAGAAATTTTGAAATGAAAAATACATCCATATGTTGACCTTAGAGGTTATAGGAGGTGTTATCTGTTCACTGAGTTGTAAAACTCACTACACGATGTGGATCTATTTTTCAGATAAAGACACAGAGTTTGGTCTAGTAACCAAGTGATCGACTAGGGGTCGTACTTCAGTGGTGAGCCTAAATTGCTTTTAGGCTCTCAGTGTTTTATATTGTAATATATTTATACTTTAGAGTTGTTCTGAACGTGACAGGCAGGATCTTTGTTTTTGCTGTAAACCTGATATATATATATATATATATATATATATATATATATATATATATATATATATATATATATATATATAGACTTGGCATGCATAACTATCAGTATTGTTAATTTGAGAACGTGTGATGTTATTCATATATGTGATATTAAGAAACGATTTGTAATAGCATGATAATAAAGTTTATCGGATAATAGAGGTATTCGCGTTCTTAAAATAGGGGCGTGACAGTACTGATATAAACTCTATCTTTTTTTATAGGGGAAAATGCATTTTGCCACCCTGATCTATGGGTGCAATTGCAGTTTCTCCCCCTTTCTTTTAATTTGAACAATGTCCCCCCCATTCTTTATTTTTGTGGCAATCTCCCTCCCTCCATCTATTTTTATTCTTAAATATAATATTTAGACACTTGAAATGTCTTAATTATCCCTCAAATTTTTTTTTAATTTTTTTTTTCGTATTTTAAAAAATACTTTATTTTCAAGAGTATGTTGAGAAAGGAATTTTTGTTAAAATAAAGTATTTTTTAAAATATGAAAAATAATTTTTTTAAAAAAATTGAAAGATAATTAAGATATTTCAAGTATCTAAATATTATATTTGAGAGTAAAAATAAATGGAGGGGGGAGATTGCAACAAAAATAAAGAATGGGGGGGGGACATTGCTCAAATTAAAAGAAAGAGGGGAAAACTGCAATTGCACCCATAGATTAGGGTGGCAAAATGCATTTTACCCTTTTTTATATTCTAAAAATATATAATATTTTAAGTAAAAAATTTTAAAATTTTAATTTAAATTGACTTTTGTTTAGTTGGAAATTCCAATTTTTTTAAATGACTGAAAATTTTTAATTCTTAAATGAAAATTGTTATATGTCTAAATATATCTTAATTAATCTTTTTATTTGTAAAATATGGTTACAATACTTATTTTTTGATGATGAGATAATGTAGTGAAGAGTTGCAAGTATTTAAAAATGTCTATTATTTATTTTTAAAATTTTTAAGTTTAGATTAGATGGTAAATCAAAATTCAAAAAATTCTTTTTATTTGTATATAATATATGTTCTTCTTTCGTTCATCATTAAATTTTATAAAATTAGAAAATCATTTACATAATTTTTTTTAGAAACTTTAAGTACAATTTTTAAAATATTTATTATTAAGTTCTATAATAACAATATAAAACATAAATATTTTTTATAATTTAACATTATATAATTAAGTTTTTAAAATATTTTTTATATGTTCTATTTTTGGTGTAAAACTTTATTTTCTTAATTATTAATGTCTAAATAGGATATTATTAATAAATTTTTTTCTTCCTTCTCTAATAATAAATTAAATATTGTTTGAAAATTTATAGAAAAAATTAGAAACAAAAAATTTAGAAATAAAATTTGTTTGTCTCTAAATTCTATCTCTATTATTAAAAATTAATATTCCATTATTAAATTAAAAAATTCATCTCTATTTTCGTCACTATTAAAAATAAAATAATCTTCGTTTCTAAATTAATTTCTTTTAATAGTGTAGATGCTCTTACGAAGCTCACCCATCTCAACTTATCCCATAATAATCTTGAAGGTGAGCTACCTAACACATATTGCCCCTGGTAAGTTTCTCTCCCTCCGTCTTTCTATTGATTTGATTAACTAAGTTGAATTGGCTAATTTAAATATAGAGTATGCAGACTAAACAAATACTGATTGTTTATGCAGTGGAATATATAAATTTTTTTCTTTTTTTCTTTTTTTTAAACAAAAAAAAATTCCATTAACAATTTATCTTCATTTACAACTTCCCTGTACATTATTTGTGACCAAGAAATGTGATGTTTATAGCTTCGGAGTGGTGGCATTAGAAATAAATAATTATGGGGATGCATCTGAGAGAGCTCATTTCTTTTTTAACAAAGCAGTCTACTGAGTTGAAAGGATGACTTCGAAACATATTTTAAACTCACGTCTAAGTGTTCCCTCCTGTTGGAAGGATGTTTAAGATGTAGTTATTGCGGCAACTATTGCAACACCATGCGTCCATTCAAAGCCCAATTTTCCGCCAACAATGCAACAAGTGGCTAAGGAGCAATTGGTTTCTCAGTCACCATTTGTTGAAAATCTTTGAAGGCAACTTTTAGGCTTTTCTCAGTCACCATGGTAGTTTCCAGCCCCTCTCTTCCCTTCTACCGTCATTCGCCACCGGAGGAAAAAACTTGACTGCCAAAGCAGCAATAAGCGTTCCAACTAATGGCCTCAAGAATATTGCAATGGGTAAAACTGTTTCAATTCGATAGAAAGAAACCGGACATGAAAAGAGTGGTCCCCTCTTAGATTTTGTGGTCCCAATTGTCTGTTCCATTGATGTGAGATTTTGTGATCCCATTGTAGATTCTTCAAACTAACTTGAAGGCAATTATATTGTTTATTAGTTTTTTTTCTTTGCTAATTATATATTTAGTCTTTAGTCTTACTTTTTTATTATGTCTAGAAACTGCCTTGTCATAAAATGGAAGCATGTTAATATGTAGAATTTTTTTTTAGTCATTTGTTTGATTTAAATTAATGTATCTACTTTTTTATTAGTCTAATTTGAATAAATAGATTATAACACCCTGATTAGTTTGCCGTAATAAATTGTTTTTTTTATATGTAAAACTGTGTGTGTGCGCGCTCGCTATTAACACACTGTATTGTGGAACAAGGCAAATGACACCCCAAGATAGTACTACTATTATCACAACCATATATAGAACTTCAATGAAACCCCGATTGGTTATGGCTGTGCTACTGAATGAGTGCTATAGCAAGCGCTTTCAATTTTGTTGACATAATTAGTAAAAGCTTGATACACTTTCATGCAATTTTATACATAAATAGATAATAATTTCAGATTTTACTTTCTATATAGTCAAGGTAAAATTTAATGTTTATATAAGCGAATTAATTATCTTATATATTATTTTATAAATATTTCACGAAGTAATCTCATGTCACAGAATTTCAAGTGAAAATTTTGAGGTCAAAACTGATGAATTTGTGGGTCTTTTATATGTGGACTTTTGGTATATTCATAGAAAGACAACATTAATAATTCATTTTTCGCTTTATCACCTTTAACTCCAAACAAGACATTCTTTTTTTATTTCTTCTCTTTCTTTTTCTTTTTTTCAAAATTTAATTCAAGGAGTAAGTAAAAGTAATTATCTCATTGTCACACCGATAATGGTCATAGTGATAATTTTTCACTACTGCAAAAAAATTATAGATATTCATTTGTTATTTATTAGATCTTAAATTTTTATAATTAATGTAAATCCTGCTGAATTTCATTTTTAATGAAATCTTGCTACTTTGTCAAAAAGAAAAAGAAAACAGATTAGAGTATATGCGTATTACTATTTTATCATTTTGGTCTTTATCTTTGCACCAGAGATGAAGGAACGTGGCTCTCGAATTGATCACACAAGCAAGCTGTCCATGCCCCTTTTTCTTTTCCTTCAAACTTCTAGCTCAGTATGTTCATAATAATAAACAAAATTTTTTTGTATATTTTAAAATAATATAATGCTCAATAAAAATATTCAACAATTGACATCAAATAAGCAGCTGCGTCTTACACTTTGAATTAATCTTAGTCAATAATTTGTTCTTCAATTAATAATCAAAGGATTCATAATTTTATTAGATTATCAATAAATACATTGAAAGGATATCCTAAATTTTGTTAATTATTTTTTACTCAAATCGGCCAAAATTATATCAAAATTCAAAAGTTCAGTCAAGCCAAAAATGTAAATATAAAACGATTTCAATTATAATGACAAATTATGACGGAAGTGAGCATCACCTATTTCTCTCTTAATTATCATTTCTTATTTGCTTTTTGGATAATTTGGAAACTGCTAAGATATCCTATGATCCAAATGATGAAAGGGGAATTAAGTAAATCTATGGAGCTTGAAACCACCGCACAGCATGCATTGAGTAGTTTTGATTATTGCAGTAATTTTTTTTTTCTCTATTTTATTTATTCTTTAATACTTCTTGTAGGGTCATCTCGCCAATACTTATTTTATTTATTTATTTATTTATTATTTTTTGAGACTGGGATAAGCCAAAAAAGAACGTGGACATAGCCTGAAACAACCAGGGAGACAGCCGCTAACTCGGACACCCGCCAGAGCCATCTTCTTCCTCCTTCGATAGAACTCACTTCAGATCTAGCGTTGGGCGAGGTTCTCGCGGGATTCATCCGAAATAGCTTCATTGTGCAAGACCCAGACGAACCAGAGGCAAGCGCAGAAACCAGACCATCACACTTCGAAGGAACTTGGGGGATCCGAATCTTTCATCCTTCTTCTCTGGTGAGCATCCGTACCACAGATTCTTGCGTCCTCCGCCATGAGCTTCCTCAAACCTTCAGGTGGATTGGACGTCCACACCCTCTGCAGCCTTCTTTTAGCACAGACCCTTGCCATCAGATGAGCAACAAAACTTCTTTCTCTTGGAGTCCATTCGAACCGGTAAGATCCTTCCTCAAACTCAAAGATTTCAATTTTTTGCCTTATATGACAGATATTCCACACATTCACCTTCCCGTTACAAACATCAATTAAATTTTTACAATCTGACTCGAAAACCACATTTCTCATCTGCAAATTGCTTGCTAGAACCATTGCAGAGTCCATGGCCTTCGCTTTTCTCACTTTCCACTCTTTTTTGTCATCCTTGAGGGACAGTGGAATTTATCTGATTTGTTGTAGAAGCTATGCATGTGTAAAGACTCTGTGATTTGTTGATAAATATGCTTCGGTTTATCCTCTATTTCTCAAAGATGAAATCATTTCTTTCTTTCCTTATAAACATAGGATTATAAACAATGTGTCTACAATCCCATAGGCTTCAGACCCCAATTGCATGTACTTCTCAATTTTTGAACTGATCCAGTCTTCAATCCTGGTAATGTTTTGGGAGCATTGAATATCGGCCCCGAACCATGTTGGTCTTACCCAACTGCATCTTAGGAATAGATGTTTTAGAGTTTCTTATTCTCAGTCGCGAATAGGATATAGGGGTTCACTAGCTATTTTCTTCCTGAATAGATTAGCTCTACTGGGTAAAGTGTTGTTTAAAATTTTCCAGATGAAATTTATTTTTTGGGCACTCTAGAATTCCAAGTCCAGCTCCATAACTTTTAGGGTTGACAGATGCAGAGGATGATGCCTTACCCCTGCTATTATCAGATTCATTGTACTTAGTAAGTTCATAGCCCTTCTTGACGCTGTATACTCCATCATCAGAGAAAGTCTTATCTTCAGTATCTACCTCTGGAATGGGAAGAGCCATAATCTCCTCAACCACTTGCCTAGGAACCATCTCTCTTATCACTCCTTTCCAATTTTTAGAAGAGCAGTCAATAAGGGAGGACACATTTTCCAAACAACTATTAGATAAATTTTCCGGCACAGTCTCACTTCTAAGCCATTTATCCCTCCATATATTTATCTGCTTCCCATTCCCCCCCTCCATGTACAATGTTTAAACTGAAATTCTTTCCCTTCTAAGATGCTTAACCACCCCCATGAATAACACCTACCTCTTTTGGCGTGTTTCAAATTTGTGTTGTGACAGTACTTTCGCACAAGGGTTTGTGACCAGTGGGAGTCAAGATCTTCCAACATTCTCCAAGCTTGTTTAGCTAGTAAAGCAATATTCATGGACCTAACATCTTTGAACCCTATTCTGCCATCCTTCTTTTTAATAGTTAGCTTCTCCCACCTAACCCAATGACCCTCTCTCATTACCATTGCTATCCCACTAGAATTTTGCCACTTCCGAACACAACTTTGCACAAAATTTTTTTGGGAGAAGGATAATAGACATGGCATAGGTTGGAATTGCTTGGATCACCACTTTTATCAAAACTTCTTTACCACCTTGAGAAAGAAATATATTTTTCCAACCAGTCTATTTTTATACCACCCTTTCCATAACCCAATTGACAGCCTATTTTCCTGATCTTCCCCATACTGCAGGCATAATAAGATGTTTCCCTGGATTGTCCCAAATGGGCATGTCTCCTGCCACTTTTTGTTTGAGAGAACCTTGGGTACTCTTGCTGAAAATAATCCCTGATTTATCCTTGTTCATCATTTGTCCTAAAGCATCAAAATACTTCTCTAGAATAGCTATAATCCATTCTGTATTATGTTTGCTTGCTTTTGCAAAGAAAATAAAATCATCAGCAAAATGAAGGTGGGATAATTCTAGGGCATTTTTTTGCAATCTTTACTCCATTGATCTCTTTCTCCTCTACAGCTTTAGACATAAGCCTAGATAGGACCTGTACTGTGCTTAGAAACAAATAAAAGGATAACGAGTCTCCTTGCCTAAGACCCATTTGAGGTATGAATTTAGGACCCAAAACACCATTGATATTAATTCTACAGCTCACAGTCATAATGCACATCGTAGCTAGTTTGATCCACTTTTGATCATAACCCATGACATTCATCGCCTTCTTGAGAAACTCCCACTCTAACCTATCATAGGCTATGTTCATATTGATCTTAATGGCCAATGGCCATAAAATGTTTATTTTTGTTCTTGTTGAAGCCTCCTGGACATTCACTATGTTGTTCTGAATTAGTCTTCTACCTAAAAAGCACTTTGGTTTTGAGAAATCACCCCATTTAAATGGTTCTTCTTCATACGATTAACCATGATTTTTTTAAATAATTTTATAGCTAAAATTTCTATAACTAATTGGCCTGACTTGACTCAGCATCTATGGGTTTTGCACCTTTGGTATTAGGTTAATATGAGTTTCATTAAAATCACTTGGGAAATGACCCCCTTCAAAGAAATTTTTAATAGCTGCACATACTTCATCCTTTATGATCTCCCATGATTTTGGATAGAACACTCCATTGATTCTGTCTAGACACGGGGCTTTCATCTTTCCAAGGTTGAAAACAGCATTTTCTATCTCTGCATCTATAACGTATTTTAGAAGCAACTCATTCATCTTGAGTTATACTGTTAGGAATTATTCCCTCTAACCCATGCAAAGGTTGAGGGTTGGAATTCTTGTACAAGTTCTTGAAAAAATCCTGCATAACGTATTGAACATTTTTCTGCCCTTCTTTCCACTCACTATTGTCAATTTTTATTCTTAAAATGTTGTTTTGTCTTCTCCTCTGCATAGTAGACTGTTTAGAACAATTTTTAGGCACTTAAGCTTTGCTCTTTGTGCCCAATACTTCTCTTCTTGCTCCCAAATTTTGCTAATATGCCCTCTAATACTTTTAATTTCTGCCATAATGGTTCTAGTAAGCTTACCATTCAACATAAACTGCAATTTTGCCTTAATCTTCTAATCTGCACATCTGGTCTTCTTAAGTTCTTCTCTCACGCCTCCAAATTTCCCATCACCCCTTTTAGTCTTCTTGAAACACCTTGGTAAAGACTCTTCTCTCCAACTTTGGTCAACCATCCCTAAAAAATCATCATGATTCACCCGGCAAGCTTCAAACTTGAAGGATTTTTTTTTTCCTCCCATTTGCTTTGTTGTCACAATAAGAGGGCTATTGTCTAATCAAATTGTTGGGAGGGCCAGAACACTTGCCTCCAAGTAGTAATTATTTCAACTTTCATTTGCTAAATGTTTACCAATTTTTTCCTTCACTCCACTCCCTTTCCTCATGTTACACCAAGTGAATCAACATCCTTTGAGGGGAGAATCCACTAGTTCGTTATTCACCATAAAATTTCTGAAGTGTTATACCATTATTGCTATGAAATCTAATACCTTAATTTTCATGATGGTGTAAAATCTCATTAAAATCACCTAAGCAGTGCCAGGGAACATATTTACTTGTGTTTAGAGCCACCAATAGCCCATTTCGGTACAAGGGTTTTACGCAAGCACCAACTCAAATGGATTGGGCTAAGCCAACAAATTTATTGTTTAAGAAGATCAAGTTGGATTGATTATATTATTTACTACTTCCACATTGCTTCCACCTACCAATAAAAGAAAAACCTCTTGAGTATATGAACAAACAACTTCAATTTGACTCAAATCCAACGAGTTATATGATTATTTTGTTAAATTATTAATATACAAATTTCTTAATATCAAACTATTCTATCTTAAAAATTAAAGATGCAAGGGCCATGTGATTTATAAGTTCATTCCCTAGTGATATTTATTTATATATAAGAACCAAAAAAATAATAATTTAATGAGGTTATTCAATTCATTTTAACTAAATAATCACAAAGTGCATATCGAATCATCATAGGTGGTACTGTTAAAATGAGTCAAAGTTTGCAAGCCCATTTAATCTGCATATTTGGTGGACATAGATTTATAAAATTAGACTTATTTGTAAACAAGCCTTACAAGCTAGCCCATGTATCTGGTAAGTTAAAATGGATTGAGGTGGGCCAAGACTGTAAAAATTTTAAAAGAAAAGGGCTGAACGGCTTGTCCTGCAGGTGGACCATTTATGGTTTGTTCAATCCAAAAACCTAATTTTTTTTCAAAATATGGCTAGAGAGTATAAATCCTTATTTGTTACATTTAAATGTGACAATAAAGGTGTAGAAACGAACATATTTGTGACAAATATTTTTTTCTAAATTAAAATGTTATCTACTAAAATAAAATATAAAGTTAAAATTTAGTATGAGTACTGGTAACAACTCTATTTTTGCCCCTACAAGATTGGCATATGGTAAAATAATACTAAAATTAAAGTACTCCCTTTTAATAATATAAGAAGCAAGTAACATGTGAATTGTAAATACGACTTCTCTCTGGTGCTCTGCAAACGAATTATGTAAGGAAATCACTATTTTTGACTAACTAAAATAACAAACAAATTTAATTAATGACTAAATCTTTAAATTAGTTATAATTACTATAATTGTAAAAATTAATTTTGTGACTTTTAATAACTATTTATAGTTTTAAAATAATTAATTGCTTCTATTAGTTTAAATACATAATAAAATAAAACGGGCATTGATTTATGAAGATGACAATTATACTCATGGATACTCACAAAATTTTCCAGTTGAGTCTAGATATGAATATTATTAAATAGTGTGGTTGGTTTGTTTTGAGTGGTGTGGATAGGTCATAATTTATTTCGTTGCTCCATTGTTGTAGTGGTCAAGTCAATGTGCCCTTTACACTAAAGTTAACATCTAAAGACTTGTGAATACTCCATTTGAAAATTCTGAATTGAGAATGCCAAAAGCTAAGACATCATTTTCAGAAGAATGAATGACTACTAGCATGGAGACTTTAGATGACCTTCTGCATCAACCTTTAATCCACTAGAAGAAACCATTTGAAACTCTCCTAGCTTTTGTCTACAAAATATATATCTTGAGCACTCAAGAGCTGGAGTGAAATATCATTAAATTGAACATGTAAAGGCATCTTGGAAAATGAAAGTTCTTTAGTCACTTTCTGCATTGATGGGCGACACTTTGGCGTGGGATGCAAGCATGCTAGTGCCGTTGTGACTAAGAGAATCACATCTTGCATATCTTTTGGCAAGGGAAGAGGGAGACGTGAGTCTAAGATATCTTTCAACATTATGTTATGGGTACAAGTCTTTGTCAAAGATGAGATCAACTCTCCAGGATGTCTCCCCATTATTGTTTCTAATGCCACCACTCCGAAACTATAAACATCACATTTTTCAGTGACCCTCATTGTGTATGCAAGTTCTACAACAGCACAAGAATCAAGAAATATTGTCAAGGAATCGATTTTTATAAATTAATTTGAACTCAATAGAAAGGTCAAAAACTGAGAATTAAAATGTTCACCTGGGGCAACATAACCATAGGTACCAACAAGTAGGGTTTGATTTGAGGAATCAGGATCAAGGAGTCTAGCTGTGCCAAAGTCTGAGACAAAAGCTTCCAATTTCGAGTTCAACAAAATATTGCTACTTGTTATGTCTCGATGAATAATTGGTGGACTACGATCATGATGCATGTAAGACAATGCTGATGCTACTCCTTTAATAAGATCCACCCTTGTGGTCCAATTCAACTCTTCAGCCTCAGCATCATTACTCAAGACATATAAGAGGCTTCCTCTTTCCATGTATTCATAGATGAGAAACATGCATTGATTGTGTATACAATAACCATGAAGTTTCACAATGTTGCGATGTCGAATTTCAGTCAACATCTTAATCTCATTGCAAAAACTCTTGGCAAAAGATGGGTTATGAGATTCACTTCGATGAAGTTTTTTCAAGGCAACAATCCTTCCACTAGGAAGTGATGCCCTATAGACGCTTCCATAAGCACCAGTTCCAATGCAATATTTGATATCAAAGTTTTCTGTAACTTTGATGATGTCTTCATATGCAATTTTACCATCATAATTCCATATAGAGAATATATCTCCATTCTTTGCTACTCTT
Source organism: Gleditsia sinensis (assembly GCA_037074535.1). Classification (NCBI taxonomy): domain Eukaryota; kingdom Viridiplantae; phylum Streptophyta; class Magnoliopsida; order Fabales; family Fabaceae; genus Gleditsia; species Gleditsia sinensis. The sequence goes on along the minus strand of CM073469.1, from coordinate 16,580,112 downwards.
GTCTCTGTTTCTTTTCTCTTGTCCGAATATTGAGAAAGAATCAAAGCCCCGACAAACAAGATGCCAAAGAAAGTTGTCAAGGGGAGAATGATCTTCAAGTAATGCATTGCCTTTTTAGATAGAGTTGAACAAGAGAGATTTAACTCTTTATTACAATAAAAATTGTCAGAGGTAAAAGAGCAATCAAAAGAGCGATCAATTTCTCTTGGGACACAACCACTAAGATTGTTATATGAAAAGTCGATGCATTCTAGCTTACCCAATTCTCTAGGTATACTATCAAATAGATTATTGTAGCTTAAATCCAAGCTACAGTTGATTGGTAAATTGCCCAATTCTCGTGGTATGCTGCCTGAAATTTCATTACTTGATAGATCAACTTTTCAACCTTAGTAAATTTCCAATTTGTAAGGGTAAGCTACAACAAAGTTTCTAGCTGAGTGAGATTTTTAAGTGTGGAAGGTAACTCACCAGTAAGGCTATTATGGGACAAGTCCAAATAATTGAGCATTTGAAGGGTTCCAACTTTCGGGGGGTATGCTACCTGATATTTGGTTGAAACCAAAAGACAAAAATTTCAGATGAGTTAGTTTTCTTATACTTGATGGAATTTGACTAGAAAGTTTATTGTTATAAATAAGTGTCTCTATTTGAGTGAGATTTGCAAGAGTGGTAGATAAGTTACCATTAAGATTGTTATTAGACAAGTTCAAATAATTGAGCATTTGAAGGGTTCCAACTTCTAGGGGTATGCTACCTGATATTTGGTTGAAACCAAGGGACAAATATTTCAGATGAATTAAATTTTCTATATTTGATCACATTTAACCCAAAAATTTATTGTTAGAAACAATTATTTTTAGTTAAGTGAGATTTGCAATAGTGGCAGGTAATTCATCAGTAAGATTGTTATGGGACAAGTTTAAATATTTGACCTGATATTTGATTGAAACCAATGAACAAATATTTCAGATTAAGTTAATTTTTGAATATTTGATGGAATTTGATCAAAAAGTTTATTATTAAAAATAAATATCTCTAATTGAGTGAGATTTTTAAATATAGTAGAAAACTTACCAGTAAGACTATTGCAGCCCAAGTCCAAATAATTGAGCTTTTGAAGGGCTCCAACTTTTAGGGGTATGCTACCTGATATTTAGTTGAAACCAAAGGATAAATATTTTAGATGAATTAATTTTTCAATATTTGATAAAATTTGACCCAATAATTCATTGTTAGAAACATGTGTTTTAGTTAAGTGAGACTTGCGATAGTGGTAGGTAATTCACCATTAAGATTGTTATGGGACAAGTTTAAATATTTGATCTGATATTTGATTGAAACCAATGAACAAATATTTTAGATTGAGTTACTTTTTTATATTTGATGGAATTTGATCAGGAAATTTATTGTTAAAAATAAATATCTCTAATTGAGTGAAATTTTTAAGTATAATAGATAACTTACCAGTAAGATTGTTGTGGCCTAAGTCCAAATAATTGAGCATTTGAAGGGCTCCAACTTTTAGGGGTATGCTACCTGATATTTAGTTGAAATCAAGGGATAAATATTTTAGATGAATTAATTTTTCTATATTTGATAAAATTTGACCAAAATATTTATTGTTAAAATCAAGTGTTTTTAGTTAAGTGAGATTTGCAATAGTGGTAGGTAATTCACCAATAAGATTGTTATGGGACAAGTTTAAATATTTGACCTGATATTTGATTGAAACCAATGAACAAATATTTCAGATTGAGTTAATTTTTTTATATTTGATGGAATTTGATTACAAAGTTTATTGTTAAAAATAAATATCTCTAACTGAGTGAGATTTTTAAGTATACTAGATAATTTACCAGTAAGATTGTTGTGGCCGAAGTCCAAATAATTGAGCTTTTGAAGGGCTCCAACTTTTCGGGTTATGCTACCTGATATTTAGTTGAAACCAAGGGATAAATATTTCAGAAGAATTAATTTTTCTATATTAAATAAAATTTGACCAAAAAATTTATTGTTAGAAACAAGTGTTTTTAGTTAAGTGAGACTTGCAATAGTGGCAGGTAATTCACCAGTAAGATTGTTATGGGACAAGTTTAAATATCTGACCTGATATTTGATTGAAATCAATAAACAAATATTTCAGATGAGTTAATTTTTTTATATTCAATGGAATTTGATCAGAAAGTTTATTGTTAAAAATAAATATCAATAATTAAGTGAGATTTTTAACTATAGTAGATAACTCACCAGCAAGGTTGTTGTAGGATAAGTCCAAATAATTGAGCTTTTGAAGGGCTCCAACTTCTAGGGGTATGCTACCTGATATTTAGTTGAAACCAAGGGATAAATATTTCAGATGAATTAATTTTTCTATATTTGATAAAATTTGACCAAAAAATTCATTGTTAGAAACATGTGTTTTTAGTTAAGTGAGATTTGCAATAGTGGTAGGTAATTCACCATTAAGATTGTTATGGGACAAGTTTAAATATTTGATCTGATATTTGATTGAAACCAATGAACAAATATTTTAGATTGAGTTACTTTTTTATATTTGATGGAATTTGATCAGGAAATTTATTGTTAAAAATAAATATCTCTAATTGAGTGAAATTTTTAAGTATAATAGATAACTTACCAGTAAGATTGTTGAGGCGTAAGTCCAAATAATTGAGCATTTGAAGGGCTCCAACTTTTAGGGGTATGCTACCTGATATTTAGTTGAAATCAAGGGATAAATATTTCAGATGAATTAATTTTTCTATATTTGATAAAATTTGACCAAAATATTTATTGTTAAAAACAAGTGTTTTTAGTTAAGTGAGATTTGCAATGGTGGTAGGTAATTCACCAGTAAGATTGTTATGGGACAAGTTTAAATATTTGACCTGATATTTGATTGAAACCAATGAACAAATATTTCAGATTGAGTTAATTTTTTTATATTTGATGGAATTTAATTAGAAAGTTTATTGTTAAAAATAAATATCTCTAATTGAGTGAGATTTTTAAGTATACTAGATATTTACCAGTAAGATTGTTGTGGTCGAAGTCCAAATAATTGAGTTTTTAAAGGGCTCCAACTTTTCGGGTTATGCTACCTTATATTTAGTTGAAACCAAGGGATAAATATTTCAGAAGAATTAATTTTTCTATATTAAATAAAATTTGACCAAAAAATTTATTGTTAGAAACAAGTGTTTTTAGTTAAGTGAGACTTGCAATAGTGGCAGGTAATTCACCAGTAAGATTGTTATGGGACAAGTTTAAATATCTGACCTGATATTTGATTGAAATCAATAAACAAATATTTCAGATGAGTTAATTTTTTTATATTCAATGGAATTTGATCAGAAAGTTTATTGTTAAAAATAAATATCAATAATTAAGTGAGATTTTTAACTATAGTAGATAACTCACCAGCAAGGTTGTTGTAGGATAAGTCCAAATAATTGAGCTTTTGAAGGGCTCCAATTTCTAGGGGTATGCTACCTGATATTTAGTTGAAATCAATGGATAAATATTTCAGATGAATTAATTTTTCTATATTTGATAAAATTTGACCAAAAACTTTATTGTTAGAAACATGTATTTTTAGTTAAGTGAAATTTGCAATAGTGGTAGGTAATTCACCAGTAAGATTGTTATGGAACAAGTTTAAAAATTTGATCTGATATTTGATTGAAATCAATGAACAAATATTTCAGATTGAGTTAATTTTTTTATATTTGATAGAAGTTGATCAGAAAGTTTATTGTTAAAAATAAATATCCCTAATTGAGTGAGATTTTTAAGTATAGTAGATAACTTACCAGTAAAACTGTTGTGACCCAAGTCTAAATAATTGAGCTTTTGAAGGACTTCAACTTCTAGACTACTTGATATTTAGTTTAAACCAAGAGATAAATATTTCAGATGAATTAATTTTTCTATATTTGATCAAATTTGACCAAAAACTTTATTGTTAGAAACAATTATTTTTAGTTAAGTGATATTTGCAATAGTGGTAGATAATTCACCAGTAAGATTGTTATGGGACAAGTTTAAATATTTGACTTGATATTTGATTGAAACCAATGAACAAATATTTTAGATTGAGTTAATTTTTTTATATTTGATGGAATTTGATCAGAAAATTTATTGTTAAAAATAAATATATCGAATTAAGTGAGATTTTTAACTACAGTAGATAACTCACCAGCAAGGTTGTTGGAGGATAAGTCCAAATAATTGAGCTTTTGAAGGGCTCCAACTTCTGCGGGTATGCTACCTGATATTTAGTTGAAATCAGGGGATAAATATTTCAGATGAATTAATTTTTTTATATTTGATAAAATTTGACCAAAAAATTTATTGTTAGAAACAAGTATTTTTAGTTAAGTGAGATTTGCAATAGTGGTAGGTAATTCACCAGTAAGATTGTTATGGAACAAGTTTAAAAATTTGATCTGATATTTGATTGAAATCAATGAACAAATATTTCAGATTGAGTTAATTTTTTTATATTTGATAGAATTTGATCAGAAAGTTTATTGTTAAAAATAAATATCCCTAATTGAGTGAGATTTTTAAGTATAGTAGATAACTTACCAGTAACTGTTGTGACCCAAGTCCAAATAATTGAGCTTTTGAAGGACTTCAACTTCTAGGCTACTTGATATTTAGTTTAAACCAAGGGATATATATTTCACATGAATTAATTTTTCTATATTTGATCAAATTTGACCAAAAATTTATTGTTAGAAATAAGTGTTTTTAGTTAAGTGAGATTTGCAATAGTGATAGGTAATTCACCAGTAAGATTGTTGTGGGACAAGTTTAAATATTTGACATGATATTTGATTGAAACCAATAACAAATATTTCAGATTGAGTTAATTTTTTTATATTTGATAGAATTTGATCCGAAATTTTTTTGTTAAAAATAAATCTCTAATTGAGTGAGATTTTTAGGTATAGTAGATAACTTACCAGTAAGATTGTTGTGGCCCAAGTCCAAATATTCGAGCTTTTGAAGGGTTTCAACTTCTGGGGGTATGCTACCTGATATTCGATTGAAATCAAGGGACAAATATTTTAAAAGAATTAATTTTTCTATATTTGATTAAATTTGACCAAAAAATTTATTGTTAGAAACAATTATTTTTAGTTAAGTGAGATTTGCAATAGCGGTAGGTAATTCACCAGTAAGATTGTTATGGGACAAGTTTAAATATTTGACCTGATATTTGATTTATCAATGAACAAATATTTCTAATTGAGTTAATTTTTTTATATTTAATGGAATTTGATCAGAAAGTTTATTGTTAAAAATAAATCTCTCTAATTGAGTGAGACTTTTAAATATAGTAGATAACTTACCCGTAAGACTGTTTTGGTTCAAGTTCAAATATTTGAGCTTTTGAAGGGCTCCAATCTGAGCTGTAATGTTTCCCACCAACCCGATTTCATTAAGATCTAGACGTTCTAAATTGGGGAATGCAGTCAAGTTGATACCTCCAAATTGAGGTTGTGAGACAGACACGATGTGTTTGTTAATCCTTACAATGCTTCCAAATTCGTTGCAACTAACACCGTACCATTGACATCGCTTCGAGAGATTGTAGCTAGTGCTATCCCACCATTGGCTCTGACGCATAGCTTTTTCCTCCTGTTCTATGATGGTATGTAATGCTGCGTTTCTTGTGAGGCCGGCAATCGCATTTGGAAACATGGCAAAGGTATGCCACAATAGTAGCAGTATTACTACCCTTTTTGGAATGGAAATGTTGCAGAGTGCCATCTATAGTTTTTGTAATGAGAAGTCTGATTGATTATTTCATGAATGATTGCAAACTCAGACTTCAATTTATAGACAAAGGTATTTGGCAATGCAGAATATAAGAATGCACACCACATTTAATTTTCGAAACACTTTTTTGCAATTTCCTGGAAATTTCATGGAGGGTTCCAAACTATTAATCATTAACGCGTGAAGATGGTATATCAATATACGCCAAAGAATGATCCCAATGGTCTGATGCACATGCACTTTATGCATGTAATAATTCTACCCAAAAAATAGCTTATTTTTCAAATCCATGAATTGGAAAGTAGAAATAAATTAAACAGTACTACTCTACCGTTTCTTGTAAGTTCTTAGTCAGTCAATTGGTAAATCTGCTTTATAGGCACTGAAAAATTAATGTATAATAAAAAAAAATAGCTTTGGGAAAGTTAAAAGTCCCCTTGCATTCATTTTTTTGAGTTTTTGGGACAGCTTTTTAATTCGCTTTTGGTCAGTGACAAATAATATTTTTTTTCAATACTTGTGTAAAAGTAATAGGAACACACAAACAAACTGAAAGCAACTAACTCAAACAGCAGAAATATAATATTAGTGTCAAACAATTAATCACCGTAAACAAATATAAATTAAGAAACACCAGATTTTTTAATATAAAAAACTTCTTAACAATAACAACAACAACAACAACAACTAAATTTTTTTTCACTAAGTGAAATCGGCTACATGAATCAAACGGTGCCATAGTGGCCTATCATGAATAAAATCAATAGATAAGTTATTAACTATTAAATTATTTTTAATAGTTTTACTTATTATTTTTTTTGACTTCCCTCTACTTCTAATTATTGGATTATTTTTCATCCGATCAACTCTTCTCACTAGGACTTCTGCAGGTCTTCTCCACACATGGCCAAACCACCTTAAACGAGATTCAACAATCTTCTCCACAATAGATGCTATCTCAACTTTCTCTCTAATGCACTCATTTCTAATCATATCTCTTCTGGTGTGTCCACACATCCAACACAACATTCTCATCTCTGCAACGTTGAGTTTATCTTCATGTTGTCTTTTAACCGCACAACATTCCGTACCATACAATATAGCAGGTCTTATAGTCGTATGGTAGAATTTTCTTTTAACTTTGAGCGGTACTTTTTTATCACAAATGACACTCGAAACTTTCCTCAATTTCATCCATCCAGTTTGAATCTTATGATTTACGTCCTCCTTTATTTCACCGTCATTTTGTATAATGGACCCAAGATATTTAAAACTTATAACTTGTTTTAATATATAATCTCCAAGTTTCACATCTACATTCGTATTTGTTCGTTTTTTACTAAAAATACATTCCATATATTCTGTTTTATTTCTACTTATTCGAAAATTATGTGTTTCTCCACGAAACTTAAAATTCCTCATTACAACTAGATAACGGAATAAATAATAATTTTTGTAGTTACAATCAGACTCACAATAAATTCAGATCACCGAGATGGGATAAAATTCGGAAAAATACATTTAAGATTGATCCCAAACATTTATTTTTTGACTTGTGAGATGGGCAGAGTTGAATATTCAAAAGTGAAAATTACGAGGATATTCAATAAAATTGATCTTAGACAATAGCCATGAGGCCTATGACGATGACATATATGGGTAGTCATTATATATATGATAGCACAACATTTTAGTTTAATCACGTAAGTTGCTGACTTTTATTTTGATACGCTTATATGAAAAGAAACAATTATTCATTCCTTGATTGAAGCTTCATATCTGTTTAAAAGAAAAGAATAATTTTACAAGTTTTGAATAAATGAAAAGAAAAAAATTATTCGTATTCTTACAAAAATTGAGTCAGTCATATCCTCTGTGTGGTCCAATATAGTTCATAAGACAAGTTCTCCCCACGCTTTAGGAGTGTCCAAATTTCAAAACACAAGGCCTACACAATTTGTGCTTTTTATATTTTAGAAAACTATTTTATTAATACATCTACATTTTCGCTCTATGTCTTTTATTACAAATTTTTTAATATTTTTTTCAGAAAATTATTTTTTTTAATTCTCAAAAGATACACATGAATTTCTTTTATTTGATTTCTTAAATTTTTTTAAAGAATCTCTTGTCTTACAAAATACTTTCATATTCACTCTGTTAACATATTTAGTTACTTGACCTCAATTGAGACCTTAACTTTTCATTGATTACTTACTTGGCCTCACTTGACACGCCAACTAAATTACAAAATACTTTCATAGATTGGTCCCATAAATTTATCTTTGACGTGTGAGATGGGCAGAATTGAATAATCAAAAGTGGGAATCATGAGAATATTCAATAAAATTGGTCTAAGAAAATAGACATGGGGTCCATAACGATGACATATATGGGTGGTCATTTTATATATGATAGCATACAATTTTAATTTAATTTAATTTAGTTACATAAGTTGCTGAATTTTATTTTGATACAATTATATAAAAAAGCAATAATTAGTCATTCCTTTAAATTAGTCGATTGAAGTTTCATATCTATTTAAAAGAAAATAATAATTCTAGTTCATAAGAAGAAAAGTTATCCCCAAACTCTAATGTCCAAATTCCAAAACACGGGCCCTACAGAATTTAATGGTTGAAGTGAGTTCTACGTCATTTCCCGCAAGTTTTTAGTCATAGAAAGATAGTAGAAATTCAATTTTGTTTTATGAATTTCAAAATTCGAACAAAAATTCAAAGTCCATTGATAATGGCCTTCGTCTTGGTTAAGTATTTCTGAGTGACTCCAGAAAATCTTAAGAAGGCCCCAGGGTGAGAACCTGGCAACTATTGAAACTCAAACTATTCAACAGGCATATAGACTAGCCGACTGGATTGTTGAGGCAAAAAATTTAATGACTACCAAGTCATGAACCAGTCGCTTAGTAGAGGGCTTAGTAGCTTCTGGAGTTTATACCAGTTGACTGATATATAAACCAATCGATTGATTCATGGAAGTCAAAAATTCAGTAGCTTCCATATCACGACCCTAATTTTAAAATACGTGAAACTTATATATTATGAACAGATAATTTTTATAAATATGTATAATTTAATTCTTTATCATGTAAATGGATACATATGAGTTCTCATACATATACAATATACAGATTAAATCCATAAACATCAAAGTTTTTAGGTTGCGTTTTGAATTTTTTTTTAAATTTATTTTTAATTTTAATTTTTTTCAAAATATTATTTAAAAATTTATTTTCCTTTAAAAAATGGAAATAAAATATAAAAATAAAATAATTTTTTGTTGAGTTTATTTTCTCATTTTTTTATATATTTTAAAAGAAAATAAATTTTTAAATAATATTTTAAAAAAATTAAAATTAAAAAATAAATAAAAAAATAAAAAAATTCAAAACACAGTCTAAAGATTGCGTTTTGAACCACCGCGCCCTCTGCTGTGATTTGAACCTGGCAACTACTGGAAGTCAAATTATTCAATTGGCACATAGACTAGCTGACTGATTTGTTGAGGCAAAAATTTTAGTGACTACTAAGCCATGAACCAGTCGCTTAATAGAGGGCTTAGTAGCTTCTGAAGTTTATACCAGTCGACTAATATATAAACCAATTGACTGATTCATGGAAGTCAAAAATCTAATAGCTTCTATGTCACGCCTTTAATTTTAGAGCACGTGAAACTCATATACTATGAATAGATAATTTTCATAAATATGTATAATTCAATTTTTTATCATATAAACGGATATATATGAGTTCCTATATATATACAATATACAGATTAAATTCATAAACATCAAAATCTTTGGGTTGCGTTTTGAATTTTTTTTTTTAATTTTTTAATTTATTTTTAATTTTAATTTTTTTTCAAAATATTATTTAAAAATTTATTTTCCTTTAAAAAAGAAAAATGGAAAATATCAAAATAAAATAATTTTTTTTTGAGTTTATTTTCTTATTTTTTATATATTTTAAAGAAAAATAAATTTTTAAATAATATTTTAAAAAATTTAAATTTTAAAAATAATTTAAAAATAAATTTGAAAATAAAAAAAATTCAAAACGCAGTCCAAAGACTGCATTTTGAACCACCGCACCCCCCAGCTGTGATTTGAACCATAACAAAAGATCCACATCTGTAGAAAGAGAGAGAGAGAAGGAAGAAAGCGAAAGAGCAAGAAGAAGAAAAGCCAGATAAAAGAGAAAGAAAAAAAAATGATGAATATTAACCTTCGCGTGTAAACGATATGTTTTGGGATGACTTGGAGGGTGTAATTCCACTAGCAGTCTGCTTGGATCTTTCTGTTAACCGAGTTAGAGTATAAAGACAATATTGAAACAATTTAAAAAGAATAAAGATAAAATTAAAAAAACATGAAAATTTAGAATTGAAATTAAAATTAGATGTAAACTTGAAAGGTAGAAAATACATTTTTGCAATAAAAAAAAATTGGTTTGTAAACAGAAACAGTAAATAGTCAATTCTTATTTAGATTTGATAAAAATAATTTATAAATTAATTTAAATTTTATAAATTTTTAATTAATTTAAATTATTTAAATAAATTCGTTTATTAAATATTTTTAATTTGATCAAATAAATTTATAAATTATAAATTAATTTATTTATCTTATTAAATATATTTTTAATTTTAATTTTTAAATTTTTAAAAATATCGTAGAATTAATATTTTTATAAACTAATAAAATCTGATTCATATTGGAAGTACTTTTTTTTTTAATGAAAAGTAATATAGGCTACTCATACTCAACAGTAAAGCACAATTTATGTGAACCCAATTTACACTTCTTGACCATCTTTTTTTACTGTTCATCCTACCCATAATGGGAACCTCATTTGAGGAGGGACCTACTTAACAAACGACACTTTGGTTGTTTTGCACCGTGCATGTTAAAAAGCGTTCAAAACTGAATGAAATTGATTAGTGGTATTAAAAACACAAAAATTATTTGAAAATTAATCAAAACTGTTGTAAATAAAATTTACACAAGGAGAAAATATAATGTAAAGACAATTAGAGAGGAATAACACATAGAGAAAAAGATGTCCTTCATCCCCTTATTGCTTCATACAAGCCTATATTTATAGGCATACAATCATAAAGGAGGATAACCCAAAAGCCAAGGAGCATAAATAATATTCAATGGCTTTAGAAGTTGGGAAAATAAAAAGACACTCATAATAATAATGGATTTAATAATATTCATATTTTGGGAGTTGAGAAATCAAATGGACATCCACAATAATAGATGATTTTATAACACTCCCCCTTGGATGTCCATTTTACAAGGAATATGCCTCATTAAAACCTTACTAGAGAAAAACCCAGTGGGAAAAAACCCTAGTGAAGGAAAAAGAGTACATCATTCCTTGTATACTCCCCCTGTTCTCAGTATCATTGAATATCTCTGAGTCGATACATCTCAATTTTATATACTAGTCTTTCAAATGCTGAAGTAGGTAAGACTTTGGTAAATAAATCTGTCAAATTATCACTTGAATGAATTTGTTGTACGTCACCACATATAAATAAATATCATGTTTAAGATCGGACTATATGTGGATCAGATAAACATCCAGCATCTGCATAACCAATGAGTTATGGTCTAGATCCATTTGCATATAGCAATCCCATATCAATAGTATCTCGGAGATATCGAAAGACATATTTAATTCTATTCCAATGTCTTCATATTGGACAAGAGCTAATTTTAGTTAACAAGCTGATAGCAAAAACTATATCAGGTAGTGTATTATTAGCAATATATATCAGTGCATCAATTGCACTAAGATATGGTACTTCAGGACCAAGAACTTCTTTATTATCATATTGAGGTCGAAAACATATTATCATTGTGATACTAAATGGATTTTCTTTGTCCATATAAAATTCTTTTAAGACTTTTTCTATATAAGTTGATTGACAAATAAAAATTTTATTTCTCAAATAATAAAATTGTAATATAGGAAAATTGTTTTTTCAAAATATTTCATTTCAAACTCTTTCTTTAAACACTTTACTGCCTTTATAATCTCTTCAGGAGTTTCAATAATATTCAAATTATCAACATACACCATGATAATATCAAATCCTGAATTTTTTTTCTTTATAAAAACACATGGACATATATGGTCATTCTTATAACCATGATTTAACAAATATTCACTGAGACGGTTATATCACATTCGTCCAGACTGTTTTAATTCATATAAAAATCTTTGTAATTTATCCCGGGATTTTGAATTATATGCTTCAGGCATCTTAAATTCTTCTGAAATTTTCATATATATGTCACTATCAAGTAAGCCATATAAATAAGCTATAACAATATCCATAAGACGCATATCAAGTTTTTATATACTGCCAGACTAATGAGATAATGAAATATAATTGCTTCTACCACAAGAGAATATGTGAAATTATAATCAATTTCCAAGTCTTTGTGAAAATTTTTTTGCAACAAGCCGTGCTTTGTACCTCACAATTTTATTTTTCTCATACAAATATTCATTTGTACCCAATGGGTATTACACCTTCAGGTGTTTGAACTATCTCACAATTTTTAAGTGAATTCAATTCTGCTGGAATTGCGTCTTTCCATTTTGACTAATCACATCTACGTCGACACTCGTCGACAGATGTAAATTTATAATCATCATTATCATTCAAAATATTAAGCGCTTCTACATATACAAAAATGTTGTCGACAACTGTTTCTTTTCTATTTAATCGTTTCCCCGTAGATACATAATCTATTGAGATCTCTTCATTTTCATCAACTTCTTCAATTTCAACAATTTCATCAATTTCAATAATTTCAGGTACCTGAACTTCTTCTAGAAGTACTTTGTTTGTTATGTCTCTAGCTCTTCAAAAGCTGAACTTCTTTTGGAAGTACTTTGTTTGTTATGTCTCTAGTCTCTTCAAGAGCATCCATTTCTTTAATGGACTGATATTGAATAATTATTTCTTTCCTTTTACGGGGATTTTTATCTTTTAAACCGATTGGTCTATCACGCTTCGACGTGCTTTAGACTTGCTAGTGATTTCACTAACGGATTGTCCTTCAGGGACATCAATCCATACATGAGTATTTACAGCTGGTATATGTGACTCTGTCACTCTCTTTAGGTCAGTAAATACATCTGGCAGTTGATTTTCTATTCTATGTAAGTGAATTATCTTTTGAACTTCAAGTTCATATTGTTTTGTGTGAGGTTCAAAGCATTCCATGTAATTTCTTTGACCAGCTGTTTTTCATTTTCTCCCCCTAATGTTGGGAAGACTAAATCATCAAAATGACAATCGACAAAACATGTCGTAAATACATCTCCTGTCATTGGCTCAAGATATCTTATAATAGAAGGAGAATTATATCCAACATATATTCATAATCTCCTTTGAAGACCCATCTTAATACATTGCGGTGGGGCTATTAAAACATATACCGCACACCCAAAAAATCTAATATGAGAAATATTTAACTTATGATTATGAGTCAATTGTAAAGGAAAATATTTATGATAACTTGTTAGTTTGATGTGTACTAGCACTGCTGCATATAAAATTGCATGTCTCCAAATAGAAACAGTGAGTTTTATTCTCATAAGTAAGGGTCTAGCCATTAATTAAAATTGTTTAATAAATAATTTAGCTAACCCATTTTGTGTATGAACATGAGCATTAGCTAACCCATTTTGTGTATGAACATGAGCTACATAATATTCTACATTTATGCTAATCGACATACAATAGTAATTGAAAGTTTGTGAAGAAAATTCACCAGCATTATCAAGGCAAATGGATTTAATTGTATAATTTGTAAATTGTGCTCTTAATCAAATTATTTGAGCAAGTAATCTTGCAAACACTAGATTACAAGTTAATAGCAAGCACACATGAGACCATCTACTGGATGTGTCTATTAATACCATAAAATGTCTAAATGACCCACATTTACGATGAATAGGTCCATATATATCACCATATATATGTTTCAAAAATGTTGGAGATTCAGTTCCAACTTTAGCTAGTGATAGTTTAATAACCAAATTTGCCTTGAGAACAAACAATACATGACAATTCCTTAGATTGAAAAATCTTCAGGTTTTTCAATAGGTGTCTATGTGAATTTTCAATAATTTTCCGCATTATTATTGATCCAAAATGTCTCGACCGATCATATCAAATAGTGATCAATAAACTTCTGGTTTATTGTTGCATGTTCGCAAATACTTCTTTTTTTATACGAGACTTAACTTAAGCAATTTGCAAAAATGTGAACAGTGCATTAAAAGAATTATTTTTCAAGTAACTAGACACATTATAAAATGGATGGTATAAGATAGCACTATATTGATGCAAGTGATAAATAACCATAACATAAGTTCTAGTTAATTTAGAAAGAGATAAAGTGAATGTCAAGAAGAGTTTCACATTTCACAAATTATTTAATAAAGTAGGCAATTGTCCATCAAATCTCATGAATAAATATAAAGTCAATTAATAGATCATCCAACCTATTTAAAATGCAAATAAGAGCATAGTTAGAAATATCTTCTTAATACTCTAAGGCCAATGTTAGCCTTCAAGTTACCAACTTAAAGGATACATCACTTTTACTTTAAAATATAATAAATGGACAATATCATAATAAACTAAAAGATGGCAATGACCTCAAAGTTAATAAATATAAATTCTAACATTATAAGGTTTCTAAGGTCTAAACAATGCCTCAAGAAATGCTTTGAAGAATATCAAGAATTGTAAATCATTATATGATAATCTTTAAACTCATCAGTCAAAGTTGTTAATTAAATAATTAACATAAGGTTTATAAATATATCCAAATCCATGAATAAGGATTCTAACTATCAAGACACATATTTTAATCACAAATTTTTAGATGGCCCTGACTCATACAAAATGCACATGTCTCAATTTAGAATTTACAAACAAAATTAAATTTCTAGTGGTTATAATTCTCATTCAAGCCAACCCATAAGAGAATTATTGGTCTTCCAAGAACTTTTTATGATATTTCTACAAATTTCTCACTATCTTGGATAAGATGAAAACATTGATAAACCATAAAAAAAAAAAATCCATCTATGGTATTTTCAAGAATAATTACACTAAAACAACTTTCAAGGCATTTATGTAGATAAAGGATTAAATAAAAACATAATTAACAATCCTTATTAACATGAGTTGATCCAAAAATGATAATTCTCATTTTGTTATGCAGCACCATCAAGCATGAATAATTTACCAATATCCACAAGTGTTTCAACGCTGATTACACATCTATGAACTATAATATATTAGAAAAATTATCCCAACATGGGCAACACAATTATGCTAAATTAATTGCAAGGACTAACCACAAGAAAGTTTATTTTAGCACATATGGATGTCCCTGTAAAATACTATTTTTCTTTTTAAATTTCTTTTGTGAACAACACTTTTCATGAAACAGTCATACCAAATTATATGAATCATAATAGATTCATGAAACATCCATACTAAATTATATGAATCATAATAGAAATTTATATCACCAAATTCATTTTTCACATAAGCAAATGCAATGTCAAATAAAAACAAAATCACATACCTTTCGAAAATGCATGATAACGAAAATTCATCTCAAACAAGATTATCCCACAAACTCAAATATATATTACCAACTCTATTTTTCTTCTAAAAGAAGACATGAAAAATATATTTGAATCACCTTGAAATTGTAGTTCCAACAACTTCAAATACTCTAATAGCATTGGAGACACAATAGATCTCTTCCTTGTGATTTGAAAACGAATAGCCAAGAGCAAACTCGTGCTGATAACGTGTTGTAAATAAAATTTACACAAGGAGAAAATATAATGTAAAGACAATTAGAGAGGAATAACACATAGAGAAAAAGATGTCCTTCATCCCCTTATTGCTTCATACAAGCCTATATTTATAGGCATACAATCATAAAGGAGGATAACCCAAAAGCCAAGGAGCATAAATAATATTCAATGGCTTTAGAAGTTGGGAAAATAAAAGACACTCATAATAATAATGGATTTAATAATATTCATATTTTGGGAGTTGAGAAATCAAATGGACATCCACAATAATAGATGATTTTATAACAAAAACTAAATTAAATTCGATTTTTTTAAAAAAAAAAATCGAACAATTTGATTCGATTTTCGACTTAAAAATATTATCAAAAGTGCGTAGAGAAATAGAGTCTTCCTTTAAAAATTGAGATCTTCATTTTTGCAGTTAATCAAATATAAAAAGTTTAAAAATAATTATACCAATACACAAGGGGAACAGTCAAAAAGCTCAGAACTGATTTGGGTCCCACACCTTAGATTGATCTGAATGGTGTGATGCACATGCACTTGATTCCTGCATGAATTATACCAAAAAAATAAAATCCTTTACACCCAGGAATTGGAAAGCACGTAGAAAGCAATTAAACAGAGAAACTATGCCGTTTCATGCCCTTGATTCATACAAGATACCAAATGAACAAGATGTTGCTAATTTGGTAACGGCAAAGCCGGGTGATAAATCAACTTTTACGTTATTTCAAATTATAAATAGAATGATAATACTTCAACCCTCCATTTGATGAATCAAGAGATATATGTCAGTACATAAAGTTTTAATTAAAGTTTTGTTTTTTTGCATCATATGTAAATAATAACTAAAAAAATATGCATATAGTATGTAAATATAAGATTAATTTTACTCGAAGTACTTATATGTAAGAAACAAGTTATTTTACATTCATAGAATGGCCCTCGATGTTGGTTAACATGTACGAGTTAACCAACATGCACAATTTCAAAATGAAAAAAAATATTAGACTTAAGTTATAAGATGTATGAGTCTCCAAATTAGTCAAGTAAAGTTGATAAATCCTAATCTTTTAACAAATTTTATAATGTAAAAGACAAAATTTTCGTGTTATATGAATATTAAAAGAGAAAACGATAGGTTAAGTGAACAGTCAAAGGTAAATAATAGTCAATATCTTGCTTTGATTAATGCAACCATGATAAACAATAAAGTTTTTTATTAACTCTTTATAGCTTCAAAATCCAAATGAAAAAAAAAAAATTCAAAACAACTCCTAGAGGACCACCTGGGATTGTTTTATTTAATGATATACCTCAAAGATCATATGGCTGTGTTACTCTTGTTTATAGTTATAGAAAATTGCTAAAAACTCATCCAAAATAAATGAGAGAGATATCAGGATAGGAAAGGAACATAATAAGAAGTGCAGCGTTCTAAATATTAGTGTGCACATAATTAGAAGTTTTTCTCACTCAAAGATACTGCAAATACGCTTATAAATTTCATATTTCTTCTTCGTAGGATAAATTTATTAATCATCAATTTGTTAATTGATCAAATATCAAAAAAGAGAAAAGGGCAGTGGTGGCCAAGCAATTAAAAGTTCCTTAGCCAATTCTTGCAACAGTGGCCGGAATCTGGTATGCAAAGGACAAAAGCTAACGCTAGTATTAAACTATGCACGACATCTATCTAAAAGAAAGGAAACGGCAAACGCGACTCTAAGACATCTTTCAGCATCATGAATTTGATAAAGATGAACTCACACTTTTGTGGAATTATTCTTAATCATGTAGAAGCACAGTAATAACTTATTCATGCTTAATTATTTGCTTTTAAAATTGAAATAAAAGGTTCAGAGTCAATTATTAATGGTCTTTGTCCAATCGTCCTGGTTGCTGAGCATGTGAGATGGGGTGCTCATGTAGTAATTGAATGCTTTTCATTAAGTCAGAAGTACGAAGCCATTTTCTCCAAGTTCTTGGTCAGTCAATTTCTACTAAACAATAAGAAGCACTAAACTTACATCATTTGAAAAGCTAGCTAGCACCAAAGTTTTAGCCAGTCAGCTTTTTGAATAAAAATACCATTTATCAAAATCAATAACTCATGATCATTTCATAATAAGTTCTAGAGTTATAAAAAAATCCCTTCTAACAACCAACAGAACCATTTCACACTCCCACTCCCATTTATGTGAAGCCAACTTAAGTTCCTACACATAAAGTCTACCTCCCTTTGACCCTTTCCATTAACATTCTTTGATTATCTTTGTTTTTATCTCTGTTCACACTCCTAACTAATCGTGTTATGACAAAAGAACATCGACTTTGGCTCAGAATGAAGTGGTATGCATGGAAATACCCTAACTATCCCCTTTTTAAAACAAATCGTGTTTGGTTGGATTTATCACTTGAGTGGATGGCTTCTATATTTGCTTTAGTTTCCTTTTAAAAAAGCCACCATTTCTTTACTTGGTCATGTCCTAAAGTCCAAATAAATGATGGTGTTTAAAGTGGCTCTCCCAATATAATATGTTTAGAGTGAATTATTCACACAATTAAATATGAAAAAAAGTAATACGAAAGACCTCTTTTTGATAAACGGAACCATTCAATGAACCATAAAGAAACTTTAAAAAACAATATCTACTAAAATGAAGATTTTATATCAATACGCAAACGAAAAAGCTCAAAACTGATTTTCTATCCAAAAAATGATCCCAATCGTCTGATTCACATGCACTGATGCATGTAAGAATTACATCCAAAAGTTAATATCTTCTCTCAAATGCGTGAATTGGAAAGCGGAAATAAATTAAACAGCACGACTCTGCCGTTTCTTGTAAGTCCTTAGTCAATTGGAAGGTACGCGTAATAGCACTGGAAAATTTAATGTATAATAAAGACTATAGCTAATTAAATATTCCAATAAAGCTTCGAAAAGTTAAAGGCCCCCTGCGTGTCTTGCGTTTTGTTACTTTTTTAAACTTTGATTAAGTTCCTTTTCATTCGTTTTTCAATCTTTTGGTACAACTTTTTTAATTGTATTTTAAATAAAGATGACCACCCCAACTTAAAGGAGTCAACGACAAATCCTAAATGAGAAAAATAAATAAATAATTAACCTAATTTCATGTCACGATACATGAAATTTCTTATTTTATTACTATGTTTTCACTCTGAAGATTGTGCCCCATTGTATCTCATGAAGAAGGTAAAGAACATCAACCAAGTGGAGTGAGGTTTGCAAGTGTGCTAGAAAGCTCACCAATCAAGATGTTACAGGACAGGTCAAGATGCAGAACACTGGCCATATGAGACAAACATGAAGGAGTGGATGTTGTAGAAAAATAGTTTGAAAATTAAAATTGTCCAAATATAACTTTTCAGAAAAGATACAACTTTTTAAAAAAGTCACAATTTTTCATAGAAATCACAATTTTCAAGAAAAGTCATAACTTTATTGAAGAGTTATGTCTGATCAAATTTTTATTATAAATAAGAGTTTGGAGATTGAAAATTAATAATGAAAACATCAATTTTTTTTCTCCATTATTTTTTCTGAAACTTCAAGTTGTTCTACAAGAGAGATTTCAGAAGTTGCTGTCTGTCAATCTTTGGGTGCTTGAAATTACTCTTAGGGGTGATTTGCTATATACCCTGCAGCAAACGTAGTGAGGGCAAATATCACCTTAAAGACAGTGTATTTACACACATTTTTGAGCACAACTTCATCTTTAATCCATATTAATTTGTTAACAGTGGATCCACTGAATCAACGTGTTGAAACTAAAGTTTATGGTAGAGGTCAAGCATTCATATTATTATAATTCCTTGTTCTTCATATTTGTTGCTTTGGATAATTAGAAAATTACTATAGTTCCCTAATACTGGCATTTATAAAAGGCATTTTTTTTTCATATACCAATATCTCTATATCATTAGAATATATGACTAATATCGTTTGAAATACTGAAGCTACCTCTTCCACAAGTATTTTTCTATCAAACTCCTAACATTGCAGAGACCTCTTAACCACAAAGCTTAAATTTACTTATTATTTGAATTAAAATTCTTTAGGTTATAAAAGGTATGTTAATCACACTATTTGTTTAAAGGAAAAATTAAAAATCAAGGGGGAAAAAAGACTCAGTTTAGAACATATAGCAAATTTATGTTTTTAACTTAATCTTTTTAAATTCATGAGCAATATATAAACAAATTGGTGCATGTTACATAAATATATAAATACAATTTGATCTCAATTATCACCACGTTGTGAAAGAGGGTACTTGAACATATTCGAGTGATCACTGTGCTCGTTCCACCAGGTTTTTGAGCCTGTTTAGCCTAATTCTCCTGTGAAGGTAATGTTGGTGCAAAAAAAAAAAACTAGATCAACACAGGAAACCGAAACAAATAGTGTTTTTGCCTTATCAATAAAAGAAAATGGAACAGGAAAATTCAATCAAGAAAAGAAAATAGTACAAGATATACATCAATTAGATGCTACCACTGATAGAGAAAATAGCTTAAAAAAATGTGCATAAAATTATTTAAATCCCACGTTGAATGATTATAACGAATTTTAAACTTTTATAAATTAACTTTCACACCACATATTAAATAGAAATTTATAGGAGAGAAAAATGCAACTAAATAAATAAATACAATTATTTATATTTAATTAAAATTTCTAAATAGGTCCTTCAATTTTCTTTTAATTTGAATTTTTTAAATAGATCCAATAGTTTTCTTTTAACTAGAATTTTTTAAATTAATTTTAAAGGGTACGATTTTTCAAAAAAAAAAGTTACAACTTTTTTAAAAAATCACAATTTCATAGAAAAATTGTGTATGAATAGAATTGTATTATACATAAAATTTCTAGTATATTGAAAAGATATTAAGAAAACACATTAATTCTCATTCTCCATTATCTTTTTTAAAACTTCAAAATTTTTTTCAAAAGATATTTCAAAAATTATTATCTGTCAATTTTTAAGTACTTAAGATAACACATAAGGGTATTTTGTCATATACTTTATAATAAATATAGTAGAGACAAACATCATCAAAAGGACAGTGTGTTTGTACACATTTCTTGACACAAGTTTATCTTCAATCTATCCTACTTTGTAACAACCACTTTAGCTTATCAAACCCTATTTGTTCATTTATCCGTAAATTGTGAGATTGGGAATTAGATATTGAACATTAAAAAGACTTCTACTCTGCCATTTTCAGCAAGTTCTTTAGACATAAAAAGGTGGCCATAATTCATTTATGCTTTAAAAATCATACAAAAATTCAAAGTCTATTATTGATGGCCTTCGTCATGATTACTTAGTGTTCATAAAGTTATAGAATCTGTGGAAAAATATTGTGATTTTGCTCGTTAACCCAAACACAAAAATTAACTCATTTAATATTCATCGACCGGTTCCAAAAATTGTCTTGGACGGTGTAATTCCACTAGCAGTCTGCTTGGATTTTTCTGTTAGCCGAGTTAGAGTATAAAGACAATATTGAAACGATTTAAAAAGAATAAAGATAAAATTTAAAAAAAAAATGAAAATTTAGAATTGAAATTAAAATTGGATGTAAACTTGAAAGGTGGAAAATACATTTTTCCCATAAAAATTAATAGTTGGTTTGTAAACAAAAACAGTGGATAATCAATTCTTATTTAGTTTTAGTTTTTAAAATTTTAAAAATATCATGGATTTAATATTTTTATAAACTAATAAAATCTGGTTAAATTGGAAGTAATTCTTTCCTAAAAGCTCTACTGCAGCCTGCTCCAGTGATTTTTTATTTATTTAATGAAAAGTAATATAGATTACTCATACTCAACAGTGAAGGATAAGAGATTCAAGTAATTTAATTTAATAGGTCGTAATCGCTTGATAATAATTTCTAGAGATATAAAAGATTCCTTCTAACAACCAAAACCACCATTTCACACTTCCACTCCCATTTTTTTTTTTGGGTACATTCATGGACTCGAACACACGCACCCTTGCCTAATGCCCCCCCCCCCCCCTGAACTAGCCTCAGGTGGCACTTCCACTCCCATTTATGTGAACGCAATTTACATTTCTTGACTATCTTTTTTTTACTGTTCATCCTACCCATAATGTGAATCTCATTTGAGGAGGGACCTACAAATGACACTTTGGTTGTTTTGCACCGTGTATGTTAAAAAGCGTTCAAAACTGAATGAAATTGATTAGTCGTATTAAAAACAAAAAAAATCAATTGAAAATTAATCAAAACTAAATTAAATTTGATTTTTAAAAAATAAAATCGAACAATTTGATTTGATCACATGCACTTGATTCCTGCATGAATTATACCAAAAAATAAAATCCTTTACACCCAGGAATTGGAAAGTACGTGGAAAGCAATTAAACAGAAAAACTATGCCGTTTCATGCCCTTGATTCATGCAAGATACCAATTGAACAAGATGTCATAAGGCCTAAACAGAAAAAGATTTTATATCAATACACAATCCAAATGAACAAAATAGACTTTTACGTTATTTCAAATTATAAATTGAATGATAATACTTCAACCCTCCATTTGATGAATCAAGAGATATATGACTATTTTTATTCAAAGTATTAAAATTATTTTTTTTCATAAATATTTTTTTTTACAAGTTCACATTTTTGACATTGCAGAAACTCCTCAACTGAAACTTGCTTGTCATTTGCGTTACAAACTTATTATACTAAGTTCATAGAATGGTCTCCAATGATGATTAGCATGTTCAGATGGGCACAATTTCAAAATTGAAAAATATTATACTAAGTTATAAGATGATTGTGATTAAGAATCAAATATAGGTCTCCAGATTAATCAAGTAAAATTGATAAATCATAAGCTTTTCGTGTTACATGAATATTAAAAGGGAAGACCAAAGGTTAAGTGAATATTCAAAAGTAAACAATAGTCAATACCTGTAAGGAAATAACTACTTTTGACTAAATAAGATAATAAAAAATTATAATTAATGACTGAATGTTTAAATTAATTATAGTTACTATAACTGTAAAAATTAAATGTTGTAACTTTTAATAACTATTTATAATTTTAAAATAATTAATTATTTCTATTAGTTTATATAATTAATAAAATAAAAAGGGCCATTGATTTATGGAAATGACAATTATACTTATGGATAGATTCAAATTTTAGCTGTTGAGTCTAGGTACGACGATTATTAAACAATATGTGTTTGAATCTACGAACAATTTGGAGATGACTTTGGTCTACGGAGACTTGTCCGTGTGGTTGGTTTCGTGGATACGTCGGATTTCATTATTTAATTATTGAGTAGTAGTCAAGTCAACGTGCCCTTCCTTCTAAAGTGAACATCCAAATTGTGATCAACATGTGATTTGGGAATTGTCAACAACGTCTCAAAAGTTGTGAATGCCAAAAGCTCAGACATCATTTTCAGAAGAACAGTCAGTTGGGACTTAGGAAAGGCCCCAACTCCGAACATACGCACGGCTTTCCTAAGTTATTTAATAGCTTTTTTATTTTTTTATTGTGCAAGTAAACGTAATCTTGAATTAATTTGGGCAGCAATTGAAACTAAGCCTTTATCTGAGCAAACGTAAAAACTCACACCTTATATTAATCTGGAGCATTTAGAAGAATAAGTTCAACCACTTATGTTCCTATTTGTTTTAAAAATAATAATTAATTTGTTTATAAGATATAAGGCATTAAGATTTTTTAAATTACTTTAAATAAATTCAAGTTTTTTTTTTATGCTTTTTTTCCTTCTTCCTTCTATCATGTTTAGCTCCCATGGACAATTAATTTGAGAGGTATCCCTTGCAGAAGAAAGTGAGTCGGTGAAGACTTGGAGTTCTCAAGTTTTTTTGAGTGAAAAATAGGGCATTGACTTCAACTGGCTAGGAAGGCGAAGAGTAATTAATTGTTGACGGAGACTTCAATTCGAATAGAATTTAACGGAACCTTCACTTGTAGCATCTTAATTAACACTCGACATGCACTCAACTTACATACATAATAGTTGCAAAATTTCACATATACTCAACTTATGTGATTGAACTTGAATAAAACTTGTACCCATTTAAATTTCAAAAGCCATGAGAATCTCTGCTTTCCTTTGGATGGTACTTGTAGCCCTCTTTGGTGCCACCACCTCTGCTACTAGTACCTTTAAGGCAGTATCCTCCACAGAAGAAGAAGCAAAGGCTTTGCTTCAGAGTGAGTGGTGGCTTGGCCTTAACATCTCAAGCCGTTGCAAATGGCCTGGCATCAGGTGCAATAACGCAGGAAGCGTTACAAACATTTCAAACCCAGGGTATGTGACTCGGTGGATCTTATCGTTTTCTGATATTAATTTTACAGCCTTCCCAAATTTAATCAGTATAGATTTAAGTGGAATGGGGCTTTCAGGAAGCATTGATCTTGAACCAGGTGCTCTTATGAAGCTCACCCATCTCAACTTATCCCATAATAATCTTGAAGGTGAGCTACCTAACACAACTTGATGCTTGATACTTCTTATAACCTTCTTACTGGTGCACTACATTACAGGTGAGCTACCTAGCGCGCTTGGGAATCTCTCTGAACTCTTCATGCTTGACGTTTCTTCTAATCGTCTTAGTGGTGCAATTCCTCATCAATTCAGCAATCTGAAGAAACTTGCCATGTTAGACTTAAGTGGAAACATCTTCACCGATTTCTTTTCTTCAACTTTGGTTCTCATGACGAGTCTCACCCATCTGCGTTTGTCCGACAATCATTTCTCTGGTCCGTTACACTCAATCCCCAATCTCACTCACTTAGTGCAGCTTGATGTTTCATACAATAAAATCGAGGGCTTCATTCCCCCTGAAATAGATAATCTTGCCAACTTGTCCATCTTGAATTTGAGTTCCAATAATCTAATTGGTCCAATTCCTCCTCAACTAGGCAATACGACCATAGTGGAACTTGACATTTCCTACAATAATCTGGACGGTCCAATTCCTACAGCAATAGGGATTTTAAGGAGTTTAGTCTCACTGAATCTAAGTAACAACAAGCTCAATGGTTCAATTCCTGGGTACTTGTATGAATTAACCAATTTGGAAAACCTTCTTCTTCACTCTAATCAGATAAGTGGTGCCATAAGCCCGAGGATAGAAAACTTAGAAAATTTGGTTTTTCTAGACTTGTCACACAACATGATTTCTGGCAGGATTCCGTTTGAGCTTTTTCACAACCTAATTTACCTAGAGGTTGTTGATCTTTCCTCAAACCAACTGGTTAGCTCAATTCCACAAGGACCCAGGATGTGCTGCATCTCCCGGACTCTGAACCTTTCGCACAACAAGCTAAATGGAAGTATTCCTTCCGTATTATATTATTCGGTCCTGAGTCAGATGGATCTTAGCTACAATAATCTTAGTGGCAATATACCTTCGGAACTCAGTTCACTAGATAGCATAAACTTGGCATACAATTCCCTTAGTGGATCTATTCCAAAAGAAATATATTGTGCTTTTCCTCAAGATATTTTCATTGGTAATAAGGGGTTAATTGGACCACCAAAAAATTTCTCTTGCTCTTCTGGGTCCTCCATAATCTCCAATTCTTCATCTAATAACCATTTGAATATCATCGTTTCCGTCTTCACAACTTTTCTTCTGCTCTCAATGGTTGGGGCTTTGCTCATCAAGCGATATATGGCCAGGAAGTCCAAATTTGAAGAGAAGCCTCCCAAGAATGGAGATTTGTTCTGCATATGGAACTATGACGGTAATATTGCTTATGAAGATATCATTAAAGCAACAGAGGATTTTGATATTAAGTACTGCATTGGAACAGGTGGTTATGGCAGTGTTTACAGAGCAAGTCTTCCCAATGGTAGAATTGTTGCTTTGAAGAAACTTCACCGATTGGAATCTCAAGACCCAACTTTTGACAATTGTTTTCGCAATGAGGTCAAAATGTTGACAACAATTCGTCATCGAAACATTGTTAAGCTTTATGGGTATTGTTTGCACAATCGATGCATGTTTCTGGTCTATCAATACTTCAAAAGAGGAAGTCTTTTTTATGCTTTAAGCACTGACATGGGAGCTCAAGAGTTGAATTGGAGCAAGAGGATAAATATCTTTAGAGGGATAGCACAAGCTTTATCTTACATGCATCATGAATGTACGCCGGCAATTGTTCATCGAGATATTACAAGTAGCAATATACTGTTGAACTCAGAATTGGAAGCTTTTGTCTCAGACTTTGGCACAGCTAGAGTCCTTGATCATAATTCCTCTAATGAAACTATTCCAGTTGGCACTTACGGATATATGGCCCCTGGTAAGTGTCTCTGAAAATTTTATTTATTTTTACAAGTAGCAATAATATTAACTCATTTTCCCCCCTTTTCTAACAAAGTGAATTCATTATAACAATCCATATTGGTTTCTTGATTTATTACAGAACTTGCCTATACATTAACTGTGACAGACAAATGTGACGTTTATAGCTTTGGAGTATTGGCATTAGAAATAATGATGGGGATGCATCCAAGAGACATCATGTGCTCTTTAACGAATCCATCTACTGAGTTTGAAAGAATGGTTATAAAAGATTCCTTAGACTCACGTCTATCTATTCCCTGTTTTGGGAAAGATGCTGAAAATCTCATTGTTGTGCTAACACTAGCGATAACATGCCTCCATTCAAAGCCCAAGTGTCGGCCATCAATGAAACAAGTGGTTCGGGAATTATTGGTTTCGAGGCCACCATTGCCAGTTCCTTTTGATAATATTTCATTTCATCATTTGATGAATCAGGAGATTTATCCTGTACATAGAATTTGAATTAAATTTACTTTGTTGCACCATTTGTGAAATACAATGCATTATTTTTCAAGCTAATTATATTCTTTTTAATTCTCATCAGTTCTTCGTAGTGCCTGTCAAACTCAGTTATTATAACTACGATTAAGTTATATTACGATATTCATTTATGCTTTTTCACTGTTAAAATCCATGAATGCAGAAATTCAAAGTCTATTATTTTAATTGTTAAAATAAAAATAATCAAATAATACACACTACTATATTTGAAATTTTATTAATAGCTCTATTATATATGAGAGTTCATATTTTTACATGATATAATACTCAATAGTTAATAATAATTATTACAATATCATTTCTAATAAAAAAAATTAAAATACATTTATAATTATTATTAATATAAAAAATTAATTAAAATAATATTATTTTGAATTTAAAATTCAAAAATAGTTAAAGCAGTGTGATTTTAATAACAGAAAAAAAAAGTGAAAGGAAACCGTTCAAACTGGAAAAAAAAAGTTATTCAAAGTCAACTGATAATTGTCTTGGTCTTTTATAAAGTTTTTCCTAGTTGCACTGGGCCACACAAACTTGATGGTAAATATCATCACAATTCAGCTTCAAGGAAACTAAGAGGAACTTCCTCTGTGACTTCGCTTGTGAACCCAAAAGACAAGAAAATGAGTTATCATTCCACATTCTTGCATAGTGGTCACAACTTGGCCCCTCAGTAATTAATGCGTAATGACTAATGAGTCAATGGTTAACGTGTGAGATGGGCACAAGAATGTGACTTTGTGATCATTAGAAGCATCGTCTGTTTCTCAGAAGTCCTTAGTCACTCAATTATTCAATGCGTAACAGGCTATCAGATAGAGGCCGTGTTTCTCCGTAGAAAAGCTATTTGTGCTGAAATTTAATAGTAGTTTTGAGTCTTGGTCAAGATGGATAAAAATGTAAAAAAAAAAAAAAAAAAACTTTTTTAAAAAACAAGCGATTTGTTTTTTCAAGTTTTCACTTGAAAAACTGCAAAAACATACGCTTCTTTTAATTATTGTCTGCGACATTAACTCTTGATTCATTAAATGGTGGTGCAGAACTGTCATTCGAGGGCACAATAAAAGGAAGCTTGGAAACATCAACAAGAATTAGATGTAGTGGTAAATAAGTTACCTTCTCAAGATAAAAAGACAAGTTTGACCGTTAGAGAAAGCACTTATTAGAAGGGCATTTTCATCAAATTATTTTCAGTCAATGTCAATGTATATAAATAATCTTCAAGTACCCCAAAAGATTAAGGAATGTTGAAAACAAAAATTAGTACTCAGAATAGTTTAATTTGCTAATAATACTTACTCATCTAGTCTAATCTCAATTAGATGCTGCCACTTTAGATTATCAAAACCTATTTGTTTGAATTATCACTAATTTGTGAGATTGGGCACCGAAGTTGGTCATTAATTGAAGGGATTGGACTCAGAGGTTTCCAGCATAGAAGGATAGTCATAATTTATTTATGCATGGCTTTAGAATTCATACAAAAATTTAATGTCTAATCCAGAAAAAAAAAATTTGAGAAAGGATAGTCTGGATACTCTGAATTAAATCAGTCCTATATTTAATTAATGGTCTTCGTGGTGATTACTAACCGTGTGAGATGGGAAAAATTGTGGAAAAATATTGTGACTTAGCTCATCAACCCGAAAGCAAAAAAATGACTGACTTCATATTCATAGATTGGTCCCATAAATTTATCTTTGATGTGTGAGATGGACAGAATTGAATATTCAAAAGTGGGAATTATGAAAATATTCAATAAAATTGGTCTTAGACAATAGACATGGGGTCTATAAAGATGACACATATAAGGCCACCTGAGGCTAGCTCAGGTGGCAAGGGAGGTGGGGTTTGGGGAAGTGAGTCGACTCCTAATATTGTACCCAAAAAAAAAAGATGACACATATGAATAGTCATTATATATATAAAAACCAATCATTATTCATTCCCTTAAATTAGTCTATTGAAGCTTCATATCTGTTTAAAAGAAAAGAATAATTTTACAAGTTTTGAATAGATAAAAAGAAAAAATTATTCATTCTAGCAAAAGTTGAATAAGTCACAACCTCTACGTGGTCCGATATAATTCGTAAGAAGAAAAGTTATATATCTCCACACTCTAGGACTGTCCAAATTCCAAAACACTAGCTAGGCTTACAGAATTTGTGCTTCTTATACTTCTAAAATGATTTTATTAATATTTTCACATCCTGGTCACTTTAAATCTTCGTCTTCCTTGTTTAACATTTTTTAAAAGAAATTATTCTTTTATTTCTCAAAAGATACACATGTATTTTTTTAATTTGACGTTTTAAACTTCTATTTTTTTTAATTTTTTAAAGACGGTCTTGCCTTACAAAATTCTTTCACATTAACTCTATTAACATATTTGGTTATTTGGCCTAAATCGAGAGGTTAACCGATCCTTAATTACTTACTTGACTTAATTTGATACACCAAATTTTATCTAAATTAAAGATTTTCTATTCAAAAAAGTAATGTGAGAAAAAAAATTTGAGTAAATTCAAATATTTGGTAAAACTTCATTGCAGTACTAGGTTCATTAAGTTAGTCAAGCTTTCAATTAAGCTAAGTAAATAAATCTACTTACAGGGTTTATTTGAAGGAGCTTTTGAAAATAGAACAATTTTTGAATAATTGAAATGAAAAAGTCAAATTGTGAACAATATATTTATGAAATCAAACACTAGTAAATAGAAAGGTTCATCTTGAGTTTATTAAAAATAAATCCGGAGAAATTGCAAATACTAAAATTTAATTGAGGAAGTAGTTTTGAAGAAGATTAAAAATTATTTTAAGTGGTATTTAAAACTTTTATGCTACAATTAAACACAAATAAAAAAATTGGAGCAAAGTGATTAGTTCAATTGAAAATTAGTGAACCTTTAAAATCATCGAATAAAAAGTAGATGAACCAAAAAAAAAGTTGAACTTGATCAATCACTTAATTGAATTTGTTATTATAGTAACTATTATTGATTATTCAATACCATATCATGCATGTACAATGGTTGTCTATATTGATTTGACATTAATCGTGAATTATTTTATTTAATATTCAATAAATATTGCTATTAAATATTGTAAAAGTTAAAGTAAAAGAATATAATCTGAATCATGTTGAAATTTAACACTTGAACTCACATTTTTTGTGCTCTCGAACTCTTTTACTCATTCTCATATTTCTTTCTGTTCATGATATCCAACTTGAATTTATGCAAATCCTGAATTTTTTCATTGATTTATAACATTCTAGTAATCGTTAAAGACCTTTATATATATATATATATACTTCCGTGACAGTTAGGTTCAAACTTCGCTTTTAATTTTGGAGCTATCCTGAGTTTTCGCATCGTTGGACCTATTAAATAGCACAAAGCCTCCATACTTGGATATTTTTAACAAAAGGCAATATTTGATTTATGAGCTGTGGTATTGGCACGTAACCACTTCCAGCTGCTGCACGTGAGGTAGGAAGCCCAACATAGAACTCGCCATTGAAAACTGAGGTCCACCTGTTCTATGAGTTCTGGAAGTGGCTGGGGTTGCCAAGGTTGCTGTGGAACTGAACCCAAACATAGTCAAAGAGGGCATTGAGGTACAGTACTTAGGTACACTTTTCGGCAGAAGTGCTAATTAAAGCGGTTATTCAAGCCATTTCAACTTATGCAATGTCACTCATACTTGCCCCAGAAAGCTTTTGTAACAAGCTGTGCTCTAAAATTGTTAATTTTTGGCAGAGAAACTCGGATAAGGAGAAAGGTATACATTGAATTAATTGGGAAAGGTTGACCCTAAAAAAGGAGGATGGAAGAACAGACTTGAGACTTTAGAATTTTGAATTTAGCCTTTCCAGCTAAATAGACATAGAGAATAATGACAGAGCCTAATTCACTGTGTGACCAAATTTTAAAACAAAAATAGGGGCAGCGCAAGTTCTTGGGTCTGGTTAAGCTTGTTGGAAGGAAGGAACTTGATTATCATAAGTTGTAGGTGGAGAATTGGAAATGAAGAGAAAGTAAACATTTGGAAAGATAGGTGATTAAGGAACGGAGAAATGGTCGAGAACCCCACGGGTAGCAGGCTCCAAAGAGTCTCAAAGCTCATAAACCACACTAAAAAGTGCTGGAGAACGGAGATTATTAGAGAGGTGATTCCCTCAATAGGTTAAAAGAGGTCCTAGCTACTCCCATCCCCTTTTCAAATACAGAAGATAAGTTAATTTGGCTCCATACAAGGCATGGTAAATACACAATAAAGAAAGGTTATGACATGGCCAAAAATCTGAACACTCATGACCAAACGAACAGAGCCTCATCTTCCTATCTAGTAAATCCTAATATCTGGGTTGTGGTTTGGAATTCACACACACATCCTAAAATTAAAGTTTTTATGTGGAAGGTTTTAAACGATGCTCTGCCAGTAAGGGAGAATCTTAAAAAGAAGAGGCTTGTTCTGGATCAGGTATGCCCGATTTGCTGTATAGAAAATGAAACAGTGGAACATATGTTCTTAACATGCAATTGGGTAAGAGCACTATGGTTTGGCTTAAAGCTGCAGTTTAGGATGGAATCTCAGGGTGTAGGCAGAATAGAGGAATGGCCATGGCTATGGCAGAACTTGGAACAGTACAAACAGCTAGACCGTGACACCAGTGATATTAGCAGTAAGATGTTTGCAATCACGTGGTTTATTTGGAAAGAAAGGAATAAATACCTCCTTGAACAACAGAAAATAAACCCAGAGAGAGTTATGAGGAAAGCAAAACAACTACAAACCAACACAGTTTCAAGCAGAGTCACAAAGTCAGAAAGGCATGCATTCTCAGAGAGTAGATTGAGAAAGTGGATTGTACCTCTTGAGATTAAAAAGGGAAAATGTTACATGGGTCTAGCGTTCTCTGTTGAATTATTAGTTGTAATGTTGAGATATTAGCTGTAGGCAGGGGCGAAGCGTAGTGGACTCTTGAGGGGGCTCCCCCCCCCCCCAAAATTTTTTTTTATTTTTTTTAATAATAATAAAATTCTTTCAAAAATATTTAAAAAATCTTAATGATAAAGGAAAAAATTCTTATTTAGCACCCCAAAATATATAATTAATATATTATTTTTAATTTTTTTTCTTTAGCCCCCTTCATAAAAACTGTCTAGCTCCGCCCCTGGCTGTAGGAATGGGTTACTATGTTTGATTATGATTATGTACAGCACACTAGGACATATACAGATCACCTACATGTGAAAGACTAGCTGGCCATTCTTATGAGTTGTGTACAGATCACAAAGACAGAGTCTCATTCTTATATATATCCTGTATGTATTGCTACTAGAATAAAGTGAAAAAGATCGTTTCTTCCTATCTTGTGTAATTTTTTCATGGTATTAGAGCCTCAACTCTGAATTTATTTATTTACTCTTTACCCAAATCCCTCAAACACCCAGAAGCCAAAATACATCAAACCCTATTCATAAATTCATCCATTTCATTCTTAAACCATATTCCCAAACAACATTAGCTCATTACCTGGACAGAGTTATAGAAAATCAAATTCGGCAAGTGAGTTGTATCTCACATAAGCACACCTCCTGCGAGCACCCACCTTGCGCTACCACCACCCACAAACACCGCCTTATGCCGCTACATCGCCCTCCGGCCACCACCTACGAGCACCGCTTCCTCTTGCCCAGTCACCACCTTGCGCCGTCTCCTTCTCTGCATTCTCACAAAGAAAAGTGATAAGTCCCTGTTCCTCTGTTTTTTGCATTTTGCGTTCCTATTATGTTCCTCTTTTACTTTGCATTCTACGTTCTTGTTTTGCATTTCGTGTTTTTTGATTACCAAAAAAAAAGGGAGAGTGATAAGTCCATGTTCCTCTTTTTTTCTGTGTTCTTGTGTTTCTGATTATCAAACAAAAATTATATCCAAAAAAAAGATCAATATAATCAACAATGAGTGAAAAAATTGAATCATCTGGTTACAAGTTGTTACCAGTAATTGTCTAATTAGAAAGAGTTTTTAATGCAGGGATCATTCTTACAGAGGTCAATTATGACATATGGTCTCAATTAATAGAAATGCAAATTGCTGAAAAAGACAAAATCTCTTATATACGTGGCAAAATAAAGCCACCTGCAGAATCAGAAGACAGATATGAGAAATGGTATGCTAAAAATCAGAAAGTTAAATGCTAGTTATTAATGTCTATGTCTCCTAAAATCATGAAACGCTATATCCGTGTGCCTACTGCCCGGGAAATTTGGGATGCACTTTCAAAAGTATTTTATGATGAAAATGGTGAACTCCAAGTTTTTACTTTGAACCAAAAGACTTTCTCAGCCAAACAACAAGGAAAAACCCGGTCTACTTATTATGGAGAACTCATATAAATTTTTCAAAAGTTAGATCATCGAGATAAAGTGACTATGAAGAACTCAGAGGATCTCCAATCATACCGTAAGTCTATTGACCGTCTACGGGTTCACATATTTCTTACTAGATTAGATAACATCTTTGACCAAATTTGAAGAGAGATTTTGCGTAGTACTCTAGTCCTAAACTTAGAGGAGTTTTACTCTTTAATCCAACGAGAAGCAGTGCGTCGACTGGCCTTGAATAAGGAAACACCTGGATCTTCTGCAATGGTGGCCTGAAATTGGTCTACCCAAAATCAACAAGACCGTTCACGACCTAATCATAAGACGACCAACGGTATAGACAAGTCTAGTTATAAATGCACACAATGCAATCGGATTG
The DNA here is from genome assembly GCA_037074535.1 of Gleditsia sinensis. Taxonomy (NCBI): domain Eukaryota; kingdom Viridiplantae; phylum Streptophyta; class Magnoliopsida; order Fabales; family Fabaceae; genus Gleditsia; species Gleditsia sinensis. The sequence goes on along the minus strand of CM073469.1, from coordinate 16,546,749 downwards.
GTCATACCAAAAGTCGTTGCTTTGAGATAGTGGGGTATCTGGACTGGTGGGATCCTAACCGTGCAAAGAAGGACCCGAAAAGAATTGTCACAGCTGCAGCAATTGAATCAAAGATAGAAGATGATATTGTTGGAAAAGCCACAGTCTTAGTAACAACAACAAATAATGGAGGTAAGACATTTAATATTTTTGCACCTATTTTTAATAGTACATGGATAATTGATTCTGGTGTAACAGATCATATGACTTTTGATTCTAGACATGTCTCATCTCTTGCTCATTCCTCTAAAAAATTTATTTCTACTGCTAATGTCACTTTAACCCCAGTAGCTGGAGAAGGACCTATTACCCTCACAAACACATTTAATTTAGATTTTGTCTTAGTTGTTCCATCTTTAAATTATAACATTTTATCTGTTTCTCAGATAACACAAATTTTATCTTGTATTATAATCTTTTTGGCCTGAATTTTGTGTGTTTAAGGACGTTCAAACCAAAGAGACGATTGGTTATGGTACTAGGCAGGGGAAGTTGTATTACTTAGATTTGAAGTCACAAAGTTTTGACAAATTACAACAAACATTGATGGTGGCTGACACTAAGGGGGAGAAGAAAAGAAAGGAAATCAGTTTATGGCATCGACGTCTAGGACATACTTCCTTTGGATATCTAAAAAAATTATTTCCAAGTCTATTTACAAAATTTGACATTTCTAATTTTAAGTGATATTTTTGAACTTGCAAAAAGTCATCGTACTTCGTTTCCTTTATGATTGAATAAAAGCCCATTTCCATTTTCAGTTATACACTCTGATGTTTGGGGACCATCCAAAGTTTCTACTTTGGGAGGATCACATTAGTTTGTTACATTTATTGATGATTATACTAGAATGACATAGTTATGCTTGATGAAAGCCAAAAGTGAAGTAAGCTCATTATTTCAAAAGTTTCAAAAAATAATTGAAACACAGTACAATACAAAAGTTCAGATCATTCGCAGTGATAATGGTAGAGAATATCGCAGTACAGAATTTCAACAATATCTAGAAGCACATGGTATAATCCATCAAACTACTTGTTCTGACACACCCCAACAGAACAGAGTTGCAGAATGCAAGAATAGACACTTACTGGAAGTTGTTCAAGCATCATTGATCAATGCTCATATGCCATTGTCATATTGGGGAGAAACAATTATATCCGCAACATACTTAATTAATAGAGTGCCCTCTAACTCGATTGATTTTTAGACACCATTCCAAACTCTTACAGAAGTAATTGTTGCCCCAAGTATGCCTAGTCTACCTCCTCATATCTTTGGTTGTGTAGTCTTTGTACACCTTCATAAGCATCAACGCAACAAGTCGACTCTGCGAGCATTGCGGTGTGTTTTTGTTGGGTATACTACTCATCAAAAGGGATATCGATGCTATCACCCTCCCACAAAAAGAATGTTTATCACAATGGATGTTATTTTTTATGAAGAATCCATGTATTTTTCTGAACCTGAATCTCAAGAGGAGAAACGAAAAGAAATTCAGACTTTAGACTATGATATTTTATACATGAACTATAATTTTTCTACTAAATTAATTGAACAGGAGGTGAGCAACTTAGATATAAGTGGTGACTCACAAGCTGAGCCAGTTAATAAAGAAATGGGTGTTTTAGATTCAAGAAGTATAATATTGGACCCAAGTGGTGATGTGCTCCCAATAAACAAAGAAGTAAATCCAAATACTTCTGTATCCAACCATCATGTTCCACAATCTAAAGATGAAATGCTATCTCTAGCCGACATACCATACCAATCACCTCTTGAAAACATTCTTGAACCACATAGAAAGCATCTCCTATAATGTCAAACTCAAGGTATACCTAAGCCTGCATATAAACCTGAGCTTTCTAGCAAAGTCAAATACCCCATGAATCATTATGTGTCTAATCATCATTTGTCTGAATCAAATAAGTCATTTGTGAATCAATTATCTTGTGTATCTATTCCTAACAGTGTGCAGGAAGCCTTAATTGACCCCAGATGAAAAGCAGTTATGAATGATGAAATAAAATCTTTACAGAAGAATAAAACTTGGGAACTTGTTGATCCTCCATTAGAAAAGAAAACAGTAGGATGTCAATGGATCTATACTGTGAAGTACAAAGCTGATGGATCAATTTAAAGCAAGACTTGTAGCAAAAGGATATACTTAGACATATGGGATTGACTACATAGAAACTTTTGCACCTGTAGCTAGAATCAACACAATTCGAGTCCTGTTGTCTTTAGCTGCAAATTTAGATTGGCCATTACAACAGTTCGATGTGAAGAATGCATTTCTACATGGCGAACTGTTTGAAGAAGTGTACGTTGATCTCCCACCAGGGTGTATGATAGCAGAAAGGAAAAAACAAAAGGTGTGCAAGTTGAAGAAATCATTATATGGATTAAAACAATCTCCTAGAGTTTGGTTCGGACGATTTACAAAATCTATGACAACTTTTGGTTACAAACAAAGCAACTCAAACCACACATTATTTTTGAAGAAGCAGCATGAACAAATTACCGCGCTCATTATATATGTGGATGACATGATCGTCACATGCAATGATCCAGATGAAATGAAAGTTTTGCAGGAATACTTGTCCAAAGAATTTGAAATCAAAGACCTGAGCCCCTTAAAATACTTTCTGAGAATTGAAGTATCTCGATCTCAAAGAAAGTATGCCATAGATTTACTCCATGAAACTGGCATGACAGCTTGCCAACCAGCTAACACTCCAATAGAAGAAGGTCTGAAGTTGTGTATTGAGCCAAACCAATTTCCTATTGACAAGGAGAGATATCATAGACTAGTTGGAAGATTGATGTACTTAGTCCACACAAGACCAGACCTTACCTATGCATTGATTATCGTCATTCAGTTCATGCATAATCCTGGTGAGCAACACATGAAAGCAGTTATGCATATTCTGAGGTATTTGAAATTTACACCAGAAAATGAAATTCTATTCTCTAAAAACACAAACAAACAAAATATAGAGGTATATACAGATGCTGATTGGGCTGGAGCAGTTGATGATAGGCGGTCAACCTCAAGATACTTTACTTTTGTAGGTGAAAATTTAGTTACATGGAAAAGTAAGAAACAAAATGTTGTTGCACGCTCAAGTGCAAAAGCAGAGTGTAGAGGAATGGCATTAGGAATTTGTGAAGCACTGTGGTTGAGATTGCTCTTACAAGACTTGGGATACTCTTCAAAGCAACCAATTCAACTATATTGTGACAATAAAGCAGCATGTGATATAGCTCACAATCCAGTATAGCATGATCGTACAAAACATGTTGAGGTGGATAGATTTTTCATTAAGGAAAATTTAGATGAAAAGATTGTAGAGTTATCCAAGATTAAATCGGAAGATCAACTAGCTGATATCCTCACCAAAGTAGTCTCTTATCGAGGGTTCTAAAATTTTTTAGACAAGTTGGGCATGTGTAATATCTATGTACCAACTTGAGGGGGAGTGTTGAATTATTAACTGTAGGAATGAGTTACCATGTTTGATTATGATTATGTACATCACACTAGGACATATACAGATCACCCACATGTGAAAGACTAGCTAGTCATTCTTGTGAGTTGTGTACAGATCTCAAAGGTGGAGTCTCACTCCTATATATACCCTGTATGCATTGCTACTAGAATAAAGCGAAAAAGATTAGATCATTTTTTCTTATCTTGTGTAATTTCTTCATTCTCGCCATTGGAAGCTGAGGCAAGGGCCATGGAAGAAGCTTTGAAACTAGCCAATAATCTACAAATGAGAAAAGCTTTTTTTTTTTTAATCGGATTGCATAAATTTAACTGATGAACACACAAAAAAGGCAAATTTCTGGAATTTAAATCAAGTAAAGGGGCTTATAGAGATGAGTTCAGAGAAAGATTGCGAATACTGCTTTCAATGTCAAAATCTACTCCATCCAAAACAGCATCACCCAATGGTCTTGAATTAAATTGTCCCCCAAAAAAGTAATTCCACGAGTAGTTTGCTACACTTCTAACCAATCATTTCAACTTAAAATATTAAATTATAATTAAAAAAATGTTCACGAATAATTTTAATATTTCACGTACTGTTTTATACCAAAAAAAATTAAGTTTGAAGTCAGGACAAAATATGAAAATATTTAAAATTCAATTTAATTAGAAAATGAGAGCGACAAAGATACTACTTAGTTATAAAAAGTTTATAATGTTATATATGTCAAAAATTCACTCTAACTTTCAAAACTTAATCGATCAAGTTCTTAAATAATTTTATTATAATCCCTATCATTGATAATGTGTAGCTTCCACATCCTACTCCTATTGAGAATGACCTTGATGACTTTGCTCTAGCATTTTTTTGTGCTATTGCCCACTTTTAGAAGATCGTTGTCTTCTGGCTCACCAATGCAGGGTTGATTTGAGGTGTTTGATCATTGCCAAATTGTGATAGGAAGCCTACGTTAATAATATGTAAAACCCAAATGAAAATGAGTCGGATGAATCATTCTCCCCACCTATCAATGAAGAATTAGTCTTCAGGTTTGGTTTATTACTTATATCCTTAAACTTTATTCTTATTCTGTGCTTTTGCAACTGATAGAGTGTAGGAACAAGAGATGATATTAGGAAGAACAGAACACAAAATAGACTTCAATTGGAAATAAGGCATTCATAGATCAACGCTGCAGGAGGCAAAGAAAAATAGAGTCAAAACCGTAAAAAAAGAAATAGTCTCTTCTTTATAACTACATAATGGATATGTTAAATATAAGATAAAAATGTAGATAAGTTTTATTGGAACTTTGAAACATTAAGTGCAAGCATGGTACATTCAAGAAGAAATATGGGCACATGGCACACTTATTCTAAGTAAGATCCAGTATATAATTATCTTTTTGGGATTATTAATTGAAACTGATTTGGTATTTTGGTGTTTTGTCAGGTCTGAAGAGACCAAAATGTCTCTCTGTTTCTGCACCATCTTTTTTGTTTTCGTCGAACATGGCAAACAAGAAGGTCTCTATAGGCCCATTAGACTTCTTTGGAGTCCCACCGGACTTGGCATGATTAATCAAATTCTGATAGTAAGTGCCCGCATTTTCAACCGTGGCTCCATCCCCACCTTCTGATGGCCACCCACTTTCAGATACAACAATCTGCAAATCGGGTGCGCCTATTTTCTCAAGAGCAGCATATACAGAATCCAACATTGCATCAAAGAGGTTTTGGTACCCTGCATCGTTTGTTCCTTGTTGATTAAACAAAGCATAGTCAAGACTAATGCTTTGTTGGTTATTAGCATAGGCAAAATAGGGGTAAATATTGGCAAGAAGTGGTGACCCGTGGTCAACAAGGAAGCTAACAATGGGCTGTATATATGGACTAGCACTGCCAGTGAAAGCACCATTATTGGGCGGGTAAGAATTTTCTATCAATGTTGTGTCTATTGCTGTGGAGACCTTGATTTGGGCTTGTAAATTTGCTGCAGAAATTGCATTCTGAATATTTTGCATCGCAGATAGTATATAATTTGCTTCAGAGTCGCCAGGATGAATTTCATTTCCAACAGTAATGTACTTGAATTTGACATCTGATGAGTAGGCTGCTACGTACTTGTTGACCCAGTCTGTGGCAGTTCCAGCATCAGTGAGAGATTGAAGGGTTTCCTTAGCCACATCAAGAATCACCTCTATGTTTGAACCTCTGAGGGCTTGAATAGCTTCTTCATCTGGATAGTATATTCGCATCCTACCAATTCCATTGGATTTATATAAATCCACAACTTCTTGCCTACTTGGTAGATTATCTCCATTTACACCATAACAAACTCCTATAGATTGTGCAGCTGCATATATAATATGGAACCAAGGGTGAGTGTGATACACACATGCAGTACTAAGTTTTTCACATTATGATAAATTAAGGTTTCATTAAACATTTGGTCCCTATCATTGACTTAATTTTTAACTTGATTCTCACAATTTTTTTTAATCTGAGTCTTTACAATTTTAAATTGCTCCCAATTGGGTCCCTGACATAGAGATTACAGAGATAGAGAGAGTGACTAATTGGAAATGGCAAATAATTATGTTCAAAACCAAGGTGCATCTTGAGAGAGAGAGAGAGAGAGAGAGAGAGTTGATGTAAACCTGAAAAATGGAGTCCAATGGACGATGTTAGTACAAGAAGCAGCATTATGGCAGACATGGCGGTACTGCTTTCCTTAGAACAGTGTAAGTATGTTTTTATCAAAATATATGTCTAATACGCGTTATATGATATTCCTAGCACTTATATTTATATACCAAAAATTTTGGAAGGCATGACTCCAAGAAATACCATAGAGCAAAGACTTGTAGCCCCGCCAATCACTCTATGGAAGTTTGTTTGACTTTGAATTCTTGGCCTTACAATGTATTAAGACAATTTCGATTCTTCTTGCTTCTGGATCAGTTAAGCAGCCTAAACGTGAAGGAACCGTTCCAAGTTCTTAAATTGATATTAATAGTCGCTATTCTACTAAGAATTATTATATTTTGTAATTACTTTTTGTTTCCATTTTCAAGTTAAACGATAAATTCACAAAATTATAAAGTAAAAGCCAGCAACGATTTGACTTAAAGAAACAAGAGAAAAGGGTAAGGAAAAACCTCGAATGTACATATATAAGCAGGAAAGACCTCGTATATACATATCATTTTTAAAGTAAAATGCTTTGTTATTACCTTTTGCTTTAGGTGTTTTTATCAACAAATCTTCCCTTAAGTAAAGTTAACAATACTTTTATGTTATGTAGAATCATTCTCTTACCTCTGATTCTGGATTGCAAAATGCCAACTACACTTTCATTTAACATGTTCATTGATTTTACTTCCAAATCTCCCTTACGACATGGAGATTCACAATGTTTCTTGACTTCATTGGGGAAAATCTTGTCAAAAGATTGGTTTTCACATTCCATTTTGTGAATATTTTTTTAATGCAACATGTCTATTACTAAAAAGTAGTGTTTTGTAAACACGACCATATATAAACACCCATTGCAATATTTGATTTCAAAATCTTGGAAAAAAAATTGTATTTTTCCATCCAGACTTTACTTTTAATTGTAATTTTTCTCTTAATTTATTAATTTTTATAATTGATTACATAATCTATTTGTGAACTTTAATGCAATATTTTTAAAAATGGATTGCTCATTAAACCAGTAAAAACAATGATTCAAGGTTATGAAACTGTAGTCAAACTGATAATAAAATTATACATTTTTAATTTTAAATTATATAATATATATTTAAAATACATAACATAACAACTAAATAAATAAATAAATAATATACTATCAAAGTAATCAAATAATAAATACACATACATTTGAAACATCACTAAACAACTTCTTTTAAAAAAAATCTACAATTTTACATAAAATAATGCTCAATACAGAATAAATATGGATTAATCATCTTTGCAACATCCTCAATGATACAAAAGTAAAATAAAATAATAGCCATTTATATTTATTTCTATTAATTAAATCCATCAAATGGCATTAAATTAAAAAAATGTATGGCTAATGTATCACACTATTATCATTATAATCTTCAAGTGATTCTAATGACTATAGTGAATTTTTCATTATCAATATCTTTAATAAATAACAAAGCAAGATTGATTTATATCATGTATTCAAAGAACACTTGAGAATATAACATAAAAAATTCAAAATATGCTAGTCATGATAAAAATTTAATATAAAATTTCTACCTAAATTTAAGCTCAAATTAAATAATTATAATACTTTTTGTTTCTAAATTTGATTAATTGTTTTAAAATTTTATTGATATGCTTGAAGAAGATAAACAGGGCCAGACTTCTTTCAACGTAACTTGTAAGATTGGGCAAACACTGTAGTGACTTCTATTCGCCCATTTCCAGCAAGTTCTTTAGTCATAAAAAGATAGTCACAATTCATTTATGAAAAGCCACACAAATATCCAAAGTCTATTATTGATGGTCTTCGTCGTGATTACTTAGCGTGTGAGATAGGTTCATGCAGTTATTGAGTGCGTGGAAAAATATTGTGACTTGTAATCTCAACCCAAAAACAAGAAAAGACTAATTTTGTATTCATAGATCGGTCCAAAATTATTAATCGTTAACGTGTGAGATGTGCAGAATTGAATATTAAATAGTAGGAATTATGAGAGTATTCAATAAAACGGACCTTAAACTTTGGTTCTATAACAGTGACACATATGGGTAGTCATTATATATATAATACAGCATACAACACGTTTTAATTTTAATAAATTAAATTAGGTAAGTTGCTGGACCTTACTTTGATACAATTAGATATATATATATATATATATATATATATATATATATATAAGAAACATTATTCATTCCTTTAAATTAGTCAATTGAAGTGTCATATCTGTTTTAAGAAAAAGAATAATTCCATAAGATTTGAGTAAATGAAAAGAGAAAAGAAATTATTTATCCTTGCGAAAGTTGAGTTAGTCGTAGCATCTACGGGTTCCAATATAAAATGTTAAAATTAGTTCTCCCCACACTATCTATGTCCAACTTCCAAAACACGAGGCTTTCAAATCGTGCTTCTTATATTTTGAAAACAATTTTATCAATATCTTGTTAGGATCAATATCTTATATTTGGAAAACAATTTTATCAATATCTTGTTAGGATCAAGCATCTATCGTTGCACCAAAAACTAATGTAAGGGTATTTTAATATAATTTTTCAAATGCATATTAAGTATGAGGGGTTGCACTCATTAATAGTACCGTAGACAGGAATGTTAAGTTCAAGAATCTTAATTAAGGGAGACGTTGGCCCAATAAAGCCTTTTATCTCCCCCTCCCCCTCTCCATGACATCCGGGTCTTCTAACCTATAAACTCGCTTTGATATCATTTGTTAAAATTAAGTGTCTACCACTGCACCATAAGTACAAGCTATTAGCAATGGTGTAACTTTATTTCTTCATAATGTCTCAAAACCACATTAGGCATAAGGTGCTGAACCATAACAAGTGCCAAGAACTCCAATAAAGGCAATAATATCTTCCTAATATCTTCCTTCCATATGACTCTAAGGGACTATTTGGTTCAACGAAGGGGAAGGGAGAGAAGAAATTTTAATTGAGGGAAAGGGAGGGGAGGAGAAATAAAATTTCTTAGTTTGGTTTAGTTTGGGGGTAGGGGAGGAGAGGAAAAATAAGTTTTTCTTTATTTGATTTTGTAATATTTCGTAATTTTTAAATAATATTTTTTTGCTATAAACAAATATATTTTTATTTTAAATGGTTATGTTTTACTAAAAGTAAATACGCTTTTAATTAAAATATTTTTTTTGTTTAAAATAATTATATTTAGCTTTAAATAATTTTTTTTATTTTTATAAATTTCTTTCTTTTAATATATATGAAAATATTTTATTTTGTGATTTGTTTTATTAAAATTTTATCAAAAAAAGTCATGATTTAATATTGCAACTAAAGTTTTGCAAGAATATAAGGACCTATTTGTTTCTAGTTTTAAAAAATTACTTTTTGTTTTCAAAACAAAAAAACTCGCTTGGTAACTGTTTTCTATTATTATTTCGGAAATAAGTTCTGAAAACAAGTTGTTTTTAAAACAGAAAAATAGAAATAGAAAAAAATTGTTTTTGTTTTCTATTTTTGTTTTTAGAACACAAAAAAAACTAAAAAACAACATATTGTCAAAACAGTTTATCAAATGAATTTTATTTTTTATTTTTTTTGCAGAAAAATTTTTAAACATAATTTTCAAAAACAGTTTTTAAAAACAAAAAAACAAAAACAGAATCAAACAAGCCCTAAATGTTTAGAAATTTTTAGGATATTTTAGGATGAAAAATAATATTTATATGTATATAATCAAAAAATAAATTTTAAATATTTAATTATTAAATAATAATAAGTAAAAAAAAGAAAGAAAAAGGAGGAGGGGGAGACGTAAGCGTAAAGAAGATAATCATAAACCTTCGTATATGAATAGTGTGAATAATATTTTTCTCTCCTCCATGTTCTCTCTCTAGATTTAGAGTGCCTACTGACCTTTGATCTTAAAACTAAGGGTACTACTGGATTCAGGACGGAGAGTACTACGATTTTAACTGAACAATTTTTCAAATCAGTCACAAAATCATCGTATATTGGAAGTAGAAAAGTTTAGAAAAAGGTAAATTCTGAAACTCTTATTTAGAGATCTCAAATTGAAAATCTGACACCGTAGATGGATTCAGGAGATAGATAAATCTTAAAATATGAAATTTTTCAGCCATCTGACAACTTTTTGTGCGTCATGAACAATAAATCCAGCTGTATGAATAGTGATTTCGACGGTAAATAGAATTTTGATTGTGAATAGTATCCATCAATTGACTAGTGTTGACCAAGCTCTCGGATGCCAAATTTTGCGATTCTATAGTCATTTCCTAAATTTTTAGACCATCTAGACTTATTTTTTAGGTCTATTTGATCAAATTTGAATTAAAAAAATATATTTTGGGACTGTCAAACCTGGAGCCTTATCCTGTGAGTAGATAATTCTTTTTATGACTTATCATATGCTCTTCTTAAAATTTAAATGTATAATTAATTATGTTTACAAGTTATTTATACTTTTATATGTCTCTAAAATAGATTAAATTATCTTAATTGTTTACTATATGGTATATAGTTCAAGAAGAGTATGGTTTTGAAAAATGAATTATTGAACTCATTGAATATATGATTTTAAATGTATTTCTCATCATATGGTAAAGGAAATATATTGTGCACATGGTATGGATATGTAAAGCTATAAGATTGTCTTGAAAAATGGCATATATATGTGATAACCCTGATTGAGAAATTTCTGACAAAGTAATTGTATTGAGACTAAAAATTCTGTATTATATTGAAACTTCGATTTTGAACGATATAGCATATGTGTAAATGATAATTTCTGTGGAGAAATCATATTGAAAATACAGTTTGCTAATAATAAGTGATGTTAGTCCTGGTGTACCTTGATATCTCAGCTAGCAGGGGTGGTGCTATCTTCGTGTGACGGCCAACACACAAGATATAATATGTGAAGGAGAGCAGAATGCCTCCTATCTGGGCGAGATGTCGACTATATGATATGTGATTTGCCTTCCCTTACTATGTGCTTGGAAAATTGCTCATATTAGAGTCCCTTCGCGTATCCTCTTGAATGGTGGTAGGGAAAACCTTAACTAGGATGTTAAGTATAGGCAAATCCTACACCACCAAAGTACGAAAGGACTTGAACTCTGATATCGTGGTTATAATCTGGGATCCTCCTAATATTTTTCATAAGAAATGTTTTGATGCATATCAATATTTGATTAACAATCATACCATATAGGATATGGTATCAGATATCTGAATGTTGTTTACAATTAGATTATTTGAAATGCGGATCCTATATGGATGTACTTTCGAACTATAATTTTTTACATGATAAATTTTAATATATGAATATATCCACATGTTGACCTAAGAGGTCATAAGAGATATTATATACTCACTAAATTGTTAAACTCACTACACAATATCTACATTTTTTTCAGATAAGAATACAGAGTTTAGTTTTTCTCCTTCAGATAGTTGATCAGTTAGGCGACATATTCTCTAGTGAGCCTATTTTGTTTCCAAAACTCATAGATTTTAATTTATAATGTACTTATATTCTAGAGTATGCTCTGAATGCCACAGGCAAAATCCTTACTTTTATTGTTATTCTGATATTTATAAACTTGGTTTGTATATTGTGTATACATAGAAATACCTATCTGTAAATGAGTGTATTATATATGTTATGGAGAAAATATATTCATAAAGTATGTGTTTCGCATGTTCTTAAAAGAAGGGGCGTGACAGGTTTGCAAGGAGAGGGGAGAGAAATTAAAATAAAATGAGCATTATACCATTTTGCTATAATATTCATAAGATGATATAATGTACCACATCATAACATATTGAGAAAATTTGCATGATTAAGAAATTTGATTTCTATATAGATACAAAGTGTCACATCCCTACTTTAGGGACGCGAAAATCTCTCATATCCGATAAATTTTCCTATTTTGTTCTTGAAAATAGTTTCACAAAATAACATATTCGAGTATTACCATATGTTTACAAATTTGCAATACTAATTACAATCGACCACATAATAAGTTATAACAGGATAATATCATACATTTACACATTATTCAGTATAGCTAATTATACATGTCAGGTCTACTCTTATCAGTTTTACAGCGGAAACAAGGATCCTGCCCGTGACGTTCAGAGCAACTCTAGAATACAAATATATTACAAGTTTACATTCTGAGAGCCTAGAAACAATTTAGGCTCACCACTTAATATGATACCCAATCGATCAAGTAGCCGCAGGACCAAATTCTGGGTCTTTATCTGAAAAATATATCAACCACGTGTAGTGAGTTTTACAACTCAGTGAGCAGTTAATACCTCTTATAATCTCTCATATCAACATAAAGATGTACTCTTATTTTAAAAATTTATCGTATTAAAATCTACCGTTCAGAAGTACATCCTTATGGGACCCGCATTTTCAAAATATTCTCAGTTCCTATACCCACATATGATACAAATTGATCTTAAATCAAATTTGACATGCAATAAAAATCAATTCTTATATATAATGTTCAAGTATGCCACAACTTCAATATACTCAATAGATAAACATGGATTGTGAGTTCATCACCCTTCTGCCTCCTCACAATACCATAGTCACAATCATCAGGGAATGTGAGTTCATCACCCTACTGCCTCCTCACATTACCACTGACTACAACTTCAACATATCAACAGGGAATGTGAGTTCATCACCTTTCTGCCTCCTCACATTACCACTGTCATCATCACAATAGGTACTTAGGGAATGTGAGTTCATCACCCTACTGCCTCCTCACATTACCATTAATACCACATTCACAATACCGTCTCAAGCCATATAATCCCGTCATTACTCATCAATGCATATATATATATAAACATGTATCACTGTGCATATCCATCAAATGCAATGCATAATTATCAAATAACTCGCCATACAATCATATTCAGCAACTTATCACTTTCAAAACAGAGTTTTTAATCTCAGCACAAAATCTTTTATCATAAATTTTTCAATCAGAGAAATCATATAATCATGCCCATATCCGAGACAAACATAACATTGTAAAATCAATGTCATATGCATATCATATTTTCTTTGCCATGTAATGCGAAATGCATTTAGAAATAACATATTCAAAACATTTTAAAATCTCTTTCAAAAATCATACTCTTCTTGAACTAAATATCATTTCTCAATCATTTCAAATATTCCAACCCATTTTAGAAACATATGAACATATAAATAACATGTAATCATACTCATTTATCAATGAAAAGTTCAAGAAGATTAAAAACAAGCTATAGGAAGAATTATCTACTCACCACTTTGAAGTACAAAGTTGGACACCCTTAAAATTCTAGTTTCTAATCTGAATTCAGCAAAATAAACCCCCAAATAGAGTTCGGAATGTCCGAAAACCTTAAAAACGACTCCGGATTTGCGAAATTTGGCCTCCAGGAGCTTGATCAATGCAAGGAGGTCCGGATGCCACGCGCTACACGCGCCGCCCAAGGAGCTGCGCGTGGGATTCACTCGTCGAGAGAGATGCGGCGCGTGGGGGCGCGTACGGTAGTGGATCGGCCTGATATTTGAGATCTAAGGGTTTCGGTACCTTCTGGATCGATCTGCGGTGTTAGTTTTTGCGTTGGAGAACTAAAAATAGGAGTTTCGGGGGTTACCTTTTTAGCCGATTTTCCCTTCAATTTTTCGGCCAATTTCCGTCCAATTCTCCAGAAACCAATTGGATGGATTTGAAGAACTCTTCTTCCTGAGTCCGTTGGTGGTGGTGGTGTCGAAATCTGAGGTCCGTAGGCGAAGAAATCTTAAAGAAAAGTTAGAGGATTTTCGGGAAGAATTTTCTGAAGAGAGATGGAAAAATCTGTCAATGACCTCCTTCCGGATTGGTTGAGGCTCTTAAAATATCCCGGGGGACCTTCTGCAAAATTTCACTTTTTGAGGGAGGTCCTTACAAAATTTTCTTATTTACATTTTAACCCCGAAACTTTTAAGAAATTGCATTTTTGCCCCGAAACGTAAATTCCTCACATTTCTTTTATAATTCTTTAATCCATGTAAATAATAACTTATTTTCACCGGGTTCTAACTCCATTTTCGAAATCCTCTCTTTAATTCCAATTTTTCTTTAATTGAAATCCCCATTTTCAAAATTATCTCTTTTATTTCAAATTTTGTTTAATTGAAAATTTACGTTAAATTTACGACTATTACACAAAGCGTCTATATAAGTGATCTCTTTTTAACATTTTTGTATAAGTACTTTATTAAGTTCAAAAACCCCTCCATGGCATGATTTAAAAAAATGATATAGTTATTTGGTGAAAAGTTATATATTATGCTAAATTTATGTCTTTTGGTGATGTATATAAGCTGATCCCTTCGTAATTTTTTCTTTCCTTTTTCACTGATCCCTTCATATCCTTCGCGAAAAATTATTTACTTGGAATTTAATCCAGACAAAAAAAAAAGAATTAAGGATAATTTTGGTATTAATATAAATTTATAAGGGCATTTTTGTAACAAAATTTCCCTCCACTCCAAATTTCCCCATTTTCGGAAGGGAGGGATTTTGGGAGGAGAGGAGATTTAGGAGTTCAACATTCCCTCCCCTATCCTCCAAAATTTTTAACCAAATAAGTTAATCTGAAAAATTCCCATCCCCTCCTCTTCCCTCCCCTCCATTCCCCTCCAACCAAACAACCCCTAAGACTTTGCCTATATTGTCTTTTATTGTTATTTTAACATTTTTTTTAGTAAATTGCTCTTTTGATTCTCGAAAAATATATTTTTTTCTCAATTTGGTTTTTTTTTTATGAAAGAATTTTATACTCATAAATTAAGTATCTTTAGCTTAAATTTTTGTTAGTTTTAATTTGGAGTAAATTTAATTTAAATTTATGTTTGATTAAGTGTTTATTTTATAGGTAGAAAAAGGTTGAAAAATTGAGATGATTCGGAGAAAAGTGAAGGAAAGGAGAGTGTCACGACGGTGGATCTCAATGTCGTGATGCCATGAATAGTAGAGTCATACTTGAAATCTAAAAGCTCCAACATTGTGACAATAGAACAAAAAAAATTAGATAATATGACCCAAGACCTCAACGTCACAACGTCAGAGCAATAAGTGAGTTTTTAGAATAAAAGTTTGAATGACATTGAAAGACTTTATTATAGCTTTAAAAAGACTCTTGGGCTATGAATTTAGGGAAGAGAATGAGAGGAGTTTAGGCTCCCTCTTGGTAGCAACCCCAGTTCCATCTCCCTCTTAGTTTTCTTCTTTCTTTTTTATATTTATATTTTCTTTCATGAATTAATTTATTTTTTAGAACTACGATGTATCATAATTATGAACATTTGTATTGTCTTTTTAATTTAATCAATAGATTATTTTTCTTCATTGAGTTTTCTAAATTGCATTTAATGCATCTAATTACTTGATCACCAATTAGATGAATTGTTAATCATGATGATACTGAAATGAGATTTATGTGTCTAGTTTATTGTGTAGTTAATTATAGTTGCATGTGAAAGAGGCATATACTTGTATAGTCTATATAGTTTTAAATTGAGAGGAATAAAATTTAATAAATCTTTATTAATTTATTTTAATTTACATGGAGACATAGTGAAAAGCTTCTAAAGGTATTTTTGTTTAACTTCGAGAGAAGCTAGTAGATAATTTAGAGTATTTCAACTACCAATTAAGATTATAATTTAAAATTAAAGATATAGATAATTCAAGGGAGATTAATCAAGGTAAAATCAAAATCTCTAGAATTCCAATCAAATGACTAAACCTAAATCAATTTTGATTTTTTTAAATTTCATTTTCTCTTTATTGTATTTTATTTTCACATTCTTATTCAATCTATTTTCGAATCATTCACTTGGAATCAAGATTAATAGTGCAGTAATAAATAATATCAATTTTTGTGAAATCGATACTTTATACTTGCCTATAGAATTTTATTCTTTGACAACGACATTGTATATTTGCACTTTAAAGAAATTAAATTTATGCATATCATTCCTTAAAATTTTTAATTTCTTATTTTAATCTTCCAAAAATTGTCTTGTCTAAAAAATTGTTCTCATCTTGTTAACATATTTGGTCGTCTTGCCTAATTGAAAGCTTAATTGACCATTAAGTGCTTACTTAACTTAACTTGATACAATGTGTTTTATCCAAAATTGAAGACTTTTTGTTCAAAAAAGAAAAGTGACAAGAATAATTATTGAATAATCCCTAACGATAGGTAAAATAGCGTTAATGTAAAGATGATTTTGAATAACATAACAGTCTTGAAAGATTAAAATGAGAATGCTTAACTTTGAATGATCAAATTGAGAAAAATTATATTTTTAAAAAATCAAAACAATAATGCATTTTTTAAGATAACAATCTCAAATGCCGAAAGATAATCTTTGGTACACTAATGGATAAATAAAGGAAAAAATTTAGAGGAATTAACAGTAACGAAAAAAAAATTCCTGTCAAATAATTTAATAATATTAGTATAATCTATGAATGGAGGTTGTTGGCTTGTTAATACTTTCCTTATACATAATTGAGGAGCAAGACACTTCTTCATCTAAAAATGTGTTTTTGTTTCAAAGAAAGATGAATCTATTTTAATGAAATAGTGATAAAAGTAAAATCCATCGATACAATAAAATTGAATTTCAATAAATCTTAGAGAACATAATCAACTTTACAACAATATTACAAAAAAATAAAAATAAAAATAAAAAATGACTGAAAAATTAAAAGACAAAAGATTAAAAATAAAATTTTAAAAAAAATGCAACTCCGCCTCAAAAATCACCTTCGAGTTGACTCATTGGATGCAACTTGAGCCAAGCTATTGAACTTGTGGGTTTGGTATGATATAGCGATTTCAACAAAGGCAATTTAATTGAATGCAATTTGCGTTTCCTTTTGCCTCTGTGACTATGCTTTCCAACCAAAGGCATCCGTGGCCTGGTATCTGTCTTCACTGGCCTTATCTTCTGTGCTCCTGTAAGTAAAATTGAACTTGTAAATTCTGAATGTGAATTTTATGTTGCTTTTTAGGATTTCCGAAACTATTTCTCAAAAAATAAAAATGGGATTTTGAAGCCAACTCTTTATGATAATGGTGAATATAATACCATGATACTATCTAAACTGGAAGAAAAGAAGGAAGGAAGTGGGGTTGAGTGGAAGCTGCTTATGATTTTCCTTGTGAAGGCTAAATGGTAAGTAGTGAGTAATGTTCCCTGTCTACATGAACACTATTAAATTGATGTCCTTTGAAGTTGAACAATCCAACTATAGCCACCCCAGCATGTTTTAGAGCTCAAACCACGTGAAATGCAGAAAGGTTAATCTGTCAAAAAATTCCTCTTTCTTTTTCTTTTTTTTCCCCTCTTATTTTTTTTATGACATAACAAGGATTAACTTGACAACATAAGGGTATATGCTTGGTGAAGAACTCAACAGAAGACTTTCAGAGAATGGACTATTTATCGCCCTTGGATATTATTATACGTGGTGCAGATCAAACATGGAATGTAAAGTTGATATTGTAGAAATCGCTGCAAGTGTTATAATGCCAACTTTTGATGCTTCCATTTTAAATTTTAAGCTTCAACCCTCAAATCTTTTGGTTATTTGAGAGGGTAATCTAAGCTTAAGCATCAAGTCACAGTTTGAACATTTGGGTTTATCTTGAAGCACGAAGTGTACTTTTGTTTTGTATGTAGTTTGTTCTTTTTCTTTTTAAATATTTGTCCAGCTTTGTCTTAAAGGGGAGATAATGCTGAAAAGATTCTAGTCATATTAAGAGTATTACTCTTAAGTCTTAGCAATTTCGAAACCTGATCTTGTTCTGTTCTTGAAGGTTTATAAATCGACTGCTCTTGGCATAATGGATCCTGTTTGTATTGATTTTATCCATGATTGGTTTTTGTCATAAACGTTAAACTCCTTCAATAATGCAGGTTTTTCTCAATATTCCATGCTCTGCGTTATTTTTATCCTTCTACCTACTAATCTTATCAGATTTTATTTGAGGATTCTCATACTGAACTAGTTTAGGGGTAAGTTGATAAATCTATAAGCAAAATTTGGTTTCATTTTCCCTCTTATCATATCAATGTGATTTTTTTTCAAAAATAGGTAAATCATGAGAAGGATTAAAAATATATATAGAACACTCCATGAAGCGTTTGAGTTTTCAAATAGAGAATGAGTAACAGATAGTTCATTTTTTCTAATTTGACTTAGAGGCTCTCATGAAGGTGCTCATATTCGTTTTACTTTTGTTAGTTTAATATGCTTTGAAAAAGAAAAGTCAGTTTTTTAGGTTGACTTAGCAATTCAGTTTCACATTCTAGCTTCCTCATAAAAAATGCAAAACATTGTTGAGAAAGTTGAGTAGAGATATGAAATAACCCTTATTTGCTATAAGACCTATAATATTGTATGGTACTGAATGTTGAGCAGTTAAAAGATAACACAAAGATAAATTTAGTGTCGTAGAGATGAAAATATTGAACTGGATGTGTGGATACACTAGAAGATATATGATTAAAAATTAGTGCATTAGAGAGAAAGTTGAGGTAGTACCTATTATGAAGAATGTGGTAGATTCTTACTTAAAATAGTTTAACCATGTGTGGAGAAGACTCATAGAAGCCTTATGAGAAGAGTAAATCATATGGAGAGTAGTCCGATAGTTAGAGGTTGAGGAAGGTAAAAAAAAAAACAATAGGTGAAACTATTAAGAAAGATTTAGCAATTAATAATCTCTATTAATCTCATTTATAATAGGCCACTATGACATCGTTTAATCCATGTAACCGACCCCACTTAATGAAAAAAATCTTAATTGTTGTTGTTGTTGTTGAGATGTCAACAAGGCTTTGTATGTGAGAAAATAATAAATTCAAGTTGAGAATACTTGAAAAACACAATGTTCTCTTTTTATAACTAAAATAACAGCTTAAACTACAGTGAAATAAGCTATACACACCATCATTGTAGAGGATCACAATATTGAATATAGTAAAATACATACAGTTTACTTATTACTAGTTAGAATTAGAGATAATAATTTGTGGTGACATTCTTACATTCATCACGTCTCCAATTCAAATGCTGAGAGTTTTTGCAGTCCAATGGATGTGATTTTTGCATAGCTCTCTATAATTCTTTCGGTTTTGCCTCTGTTATATTCTATAAAATACGAACACTTCACAAAATGAACTATATCCATGTTAAACACTCGTACAAAACATGATACGATTATTCAAATTACATGTAAATTAAACATTTTAATTTTTTTTTATGTCAAGGTGTTCATATCAATGTCATGTCACTTACCTGTGTTAATGTCCATACTTCTTAGGTTGTATTCTATTCTCTATATCTCTTATCTCTTTTACATTATGTGATCAATAAGCTTAACATTCCAGTTAGCCATAACTAATTTGACATTCTTCACTTAACTTATTTGTTCTCTGTTGCCTCTATATTTCTTTCCTTTCTGCAGATTTCCTGGTTATTTTCTATCAGATTTGGCAATGATTGTTTGGCAGTTTCCATGCATCTTTGGGAGGTCTGGAATATGAAGTAGAGAAGATAAAAGCTTGCTTGATGATTTTCAGTAAGATATCATGGTTTTCTTTTGTTATGAAACATCTTTTTTCTTTCAAGACATTTTGAATGCAATATTTTGGTTTCTGATTTAGAATTCGTAAATTTAACATCAACCATTTACATTTAGTTTCTACACCATGTTTTCAATTATTATTTCTTTGCCAAGTGGTCAAGGACATATCTTCGCACTAGTGGTTCTTTTCTCTAAGAGCGCAACTCCTTTTGTAAATCTAAGATGGGAGATCTATTGTTCAGAAATTCGATTATTACATTAATTATATGAACAAGAACATGTGGATTTTTCTCTTCATCTTCTTTTTCACACATATGTGGATCCATTTTGACAAGATTAGCATTTGTTCTCTGATCTCTAGACACATTCAGACGCTTTAAAAAGAAGGACCATTTTCACGTCCAACACATATGTTGGACACTTATGTCATGCCCCTACTTTTAAGGGCACGTGAAACACGTACTTTACGGACAGATATTTACTATAATAGGTATAATACAAACATTCATTATAGAAACAGATACAGATAGGTTTTCTCATGTAACCACAATATATAGACCAAATTTATAAATATCAGAGTAACAACAGAAGTAAGAATCCTACCTATAGCGTTTAGAGCATACTCTAAAGTACAAGTACAATATAAATCAAAATCTATAAGCTCTGAAAACAAAATAGGCTCACTAGAGAATATATCGCCTAGCTGATCACCTATCTGAAGGGAAATGACCAAACTCTATATTCTTATCTGAAAAATGTAGAAATATCGTGTAGTGAGTTTGACAACTTAGTGAGTAGATAATACCTCCTATGACCTCTTAAGTCAGTATATGGATGCACTCATATTTTAAAATTTGTCACATAGAAATTATAGTTCGGAAGTATATTCATATAGGACCCACATTTCAAATATTCTCAATTCAAATCACATTCAGATATCCAAAATTATATGCAATACGGTATGATCATTAATTAAATACTGTTATGCATCAAAGTATTTTTCATAAAAATATTAGGAAGATCCTATATCAAAACCACCATATCAGAGTTCAAACCCTTCAATACTTTGGTGGTGTAGGATTTGCCTAAACTCAGCATCTCAGCTAAGGTTTGCCCTACCACCATTCAAGAGGACACGCGAAGGGACTTTAATATGGGTATTTTCTAAGCACACAGCAAGGGAGAATAAATCACATATCCTATAGTCGGCATCTCACCCAGATATGAAGCATCCCGCTCTCATTCACATATCATATCTCGTGTGTTGGCCGTCACACGAAGTTAGTGCCAACCCAGCTAGATGAGGTGTCAAAGTGTACTAGGGCTAACATCACTTGCTGTTAGCAAACAGTGTTTCCAATAAGATTATTCCACATAAATCATATTTGCACAAATACCATACCGTTCAAAACAGAGGTTTCAGTATAATACAGAATTTTCAGTCTCAGTATAATTTCTTTGTCAAAAACTTCCCAATCAGAGTTATCACATATACATGCCCTTTTTCAAAGCAATCTTATAGCTTATATATCAATGCCATATGCACAATATATTTCCTTTACCATATGATGATAAATACATTTAGAATTACATATTCAATGAGTTCAAAAATCCATTTTTAAAACCATACTCTTCTTAAACTATATGCCAGATAGTAAACAAATCAGGTAATTTAATCCATTTCAGAGACATATAAAAGTATAAATAACTTGTAAACAGAATCAATTATACATTTAAAGTTCAAGAAGAACATATAGTAAGTCATAGAAAAAATTATCTACTCATAGGGTAAGACTTCAGGTTGGACAACCCCAAAATGTACTTTTTCAATCTAAATTTGACCAAATAGACCTCAAAAACCTAAGAAATGACTCCAAAAGTTTGGTCAACGCTGGTCAACTGATAGATACTGTTCACGGCCAGAAATATTGTTCACATTGGCCGAAATCACTATTTATGCTGGTCGGAGTTACTGTTTATGACACCAAAAGTTGTCAAATGACTATAAAACTTCATATCTTATAATTTATCTATATCTTGAATCCATTTACAATGTTAGATTTTCAATTTGAGAGTTTCAGAGTTTATCTTTTTTTAAGATTTTCTACTTCCGATCTACGACGAATCTGCGGCTGATTTGAAAATTTATTCTATTAGTATCGTAGTACTCTTCGTTTTGAATACAGTGGTACCCTTAGTTTTGAGATCGGAGGCTCGAAGGTACTCCAGATCTAGAGAGAGAAAATGAGGATAGAGAAAGTTACTATTCACTATTCATTTCATTGGTTACGAAAAGAATGATTTTCTCTTTTTTTTTTCTTTTTTCTTTTTATATTGATGGAGGAACCAATTAGCTATTTTTTAATTTTTAGAGGAAATCCTTATAAATTTTATTATTTACATTTTGATCTCTAAACTTTTAAAAAATTACAATTTGACCCCAAAAATATTAATAAGTTTTCATTTTCATCCTTAAAACCTTTCAATTACATCTCTACTCCTTTATTTCTTTAAATAATCCATACATAAATGAAAATTATTAAATCTTAGGGTTGTTACATTCTTCCCCTCCTTAAAAAATTCAATCCCTGAATATCAAACCATCTATCACAAGTAAGGAATGAAGTCAAGGCATAAATTATAGTTATTAATCTTACTACTCAAGCTATTGGGAATATCTATTTTGTATATAATCTTCACTAATATCTAAACTATCCTCAAATTCGCATATTTATATCCATAAGTCGATATAATTAGGAACCATACATATAAAAGAATATATACACATCCATATTAGGTAACCAACTTTTCTTATTCTAAAATTCTATCAAGTTATCTTTAATTCTCATGTGTCAACATCCTCCCATGAATCTTAGGCCTTTCTTACTTTCATTTCTAAAAACATATCATTCTAGTTCCTGTCAATTTCATTTAACTAACTCGTTCATTCTAAGAAGAATTTTCTCAACAATTATTCACACATGAATTTTCAATCTCAACATAATTCACATTCTAGATATTAGACTCAATTTAACATGGTATAAACCCTTAATACAAATATCTTGATCACTTTGCATTATTTTCGGACATGGTTCTCAAAATATTCATCATATTTCGAAATTAAGAGTTTAAAGATTAATTTGAATCCTACTTCCTATATTTTATTCTTCAAGAAATTCAATACCACTAATTCACTTTATTACATTCCTCAAAACACCATAAGGCCATCACCCGTCTATTCTTTTCACTTAAAAATATTTATACAATTCGGTGTCCAAAATCTCTATTTTAAATTATGACTAATTTAATATTCAACTTCCTCCAAGATTTCCTCCATTAATCACTTCCAACAAATTGAATCATAAATTTCCTAATTTTGTCTTACCTATCATCAAGTAAATCTAATATGCTCAAATATCCCTCTTATGACACTTTTTCATCAATAGCAAATTCTTAAACAATCCTAACATATTTTACTTTCACCATTCATAACATGTCTGCTATCTACCCATTTTAATTCACTTCTCACACATTCATACATTTTAGTGACATACTATCAAAATCTCAAGCATCATCCAAGTCACAATCTCAACATACAAAAATAATCATAAATTTACATTACATAACCACATTATATAGCTTAAAAATTTAGAGACAAATATATATTTTTTCTCTATGCTATAATTTATGTTATTTACTCACTCACCTATTAAGAAACCTACAATGTTTCATGTAAAACCTCAAATGGTGCCATTTGTATACTGGCTAGGTAGCTATTGTTATAAGTCTTCTAATATTTGGATAGTTTGCTCAAACTGTCCATCTGTTTGAGAATAGAAAGCAGTACTGAGATTTACTTTCATGCCCAAAACTTTTTGGAAGACTCTCCAAAAATAAGTTGTGAATTGTGGTCCTTGATCAGAAATAATCGATATCGGTACTCTTTTTGGTGAGCTACGTTATTTGTGGTTTTCACTGTTAGAAAATGTGTTGATTTAGTCAACTTATCAATGATTACTCATATTGAGTCAAATCTTTTTTGGTGTCCACGGTAGCCCTATAACAAAATCTATAGTTATTCTCTTCCATTTCTATGCAGGTATTTCTATTTGTTGATGTAACCCCACAGGCCTTTGATTTTTTGCCTTTACTTGTTGACATGTTAAATACTGAGAAACATAATCAACTATATCTTTTTTCATACCATCCCACCAATAAATTTCTTTTAAATCTTGATACATTTTAATTAATTCAAGATGAATGGTATACGTAGATCAATGGGCTTCTCCTATAATCTCTTTCTTGAGTTCTTATTTATTAGGTACACACAATCACTTGTCTAATCTCAGAATTCCTTCAGAGTCTATAGTAAATTCAACTCACTACCATTCTTCACCTCTTCAATTTTTTTTGGCATAAATAGACATACTCTTCTTGTGCCTTTTTCACCTACTTAACCAAAGATGATTGAAACTGTATATGGATCAATAGTATCCCAAACTCCTTTACTTCCAATACCACCACATGACATTCCAACTTATGCATTTCTTTAATCAACGACCTCCTTACCATTGTGATATGAGGTAAACTATTCATTGACTTCCTGCTTAATGCATCAGCCACTACATTGACCTTACCTGAATGATATACTATTGTACAGTCATAATTTTTAAGTAATTACATCCATCTTCTTTGTATTAAGTTAAGATTTTTTTGTTGAAAAATGTATTTGAGACTTTTATGATCTGTATAGATTTCATATGTCTCACCATACAAATAAAGCCTCCAAATTTTGAAAGCAAAAATCACTACTACCATTTCTAAATCATGAATCGGATAATTTTGCTCATGTGATTTAAGTTGTCTATATGCATATGCAATGGTCGACCATGTTGCATCAACACACACTTTAATTCAATTCTCAATGCATCACTGGTACCTGAGGAATAGATAGTATTGATGCTGTAGTCAAACATTCTTTAAGTTTCTGAAAAAATTTCTCACATTCATCTGACCAGTCAAACTTTATTTCCTTCCTTGTCAATCTCGTCAAAGGAGTAGTAATTTTTGAAAAATCTTTAAAAATCCACGGTAATAACTTGCTAAACCAAGACAACTAATGATGTCTATAATTGTGGTAGGTCATGGCAATTGTTACACTGCTTCTACCTTTTTAAGATCAACTTGAATATTATCCTTGGTAACTACATGCCCTAGGAAAATAACATTAAGCCAAAATTCACATTTTGAAAACTTAGCATACAGCTGGTATTCTTTTAGAGTTTGCAAAGTTATCCTTAAATGTTGTTCATACTCCTTAGAACTCTTTGAATATACCAGAATATCATCTATGAATACAATAACAAATTGATCCAAAAAAAAATTTTAAATACCCTATTCATCATATCCATAAATGTAGCTGGGGCATTTGTTAAACCAAATGGAATTACTAAGAACTCATAATACTCATACCAAATCCTGAAAGCAGTTTTCAAAATATCATCTTCCTTTATCCTTAATTAATGATACATAGATCTCAAATCAATTTTAAAAAAATCATTGAACACACTATAATGGTCAAACAAATCATCTATACGAGGTAATAGATATTTATTGCTCACAGTCATTTTATTCAATTATCTATAATCTATGCATAACTACAGTAATCCATCCTTCTTTTTCACAAATAGGGCTAGGGTACCTCAAGGAGAGTACTAGAACGTATAAATTCCTTGTCTACCAAGTCTTGTAACAATTTTTTTTTAGTTCTTTAAGTTTAGTCAATATCATTTTATATAAGGATATAGATATTAATTGGGTTTCAGGAAGTAAATCAATATCAAATTATATTTCTCATTTCGGGGGTAATCTAGACAATTCTTCTAGGAATACATCAGGAAATTTCCTAACCACTGGAACCTGATCTACATTGGTATACTTTATATTAACATATCTCACCACTGCCAAATATCCTTGACACATTTTTTGTAATAACTTATGGACTACTAAAACTGAAATTAAATTACTAGATACATGCTTCCATGATTGTTCACTACTTGCAACTCTTTTACTAACATTTTATGCTATTGATGACATCTTCATATTGTATCAGCTAGAACGCACTTCAAAACACTTAAACAAGGTCAACCCATTTTGATTTTATTCTTTAACATGCTTATGCAATGTCTTAACAATTAATCATGAAAAGTTTATATCTATCCAAGAGTCATTAACATGAATTACCAATTTTGCATGCCTCAAATTTTAAATTTCCATAGACAAACCTTCCTTTCTCATAATTCTTATACATAATATTATTGAAAACTAAATTGTCTTTAAATCCTTTATATCAACAAAATCTATCATTGAAAAGTATTATCTTCATAGATTCCCTGCTCTCAAATTTAATCCACCCCACAACTTGTAAATTCCAACAATATGTGCAAGTGTCAACTCATACATCAAAAAAAGATTTACAACCATTTCCAAAACACATACACTTTATTACAAACCATTATCTTAGAGTTAACAACATCGATCACATCATAATCTACTATCAATATTGTATTAGCCATTCGTCGTATTGTTTTACATAAGCAAATCAAACAACCAATTCAAACCTTCTTGACATCCAAACAAGACATTACATTTGTATTCGGATGAAATCTTCTTATTTTCATACCTAAGAGGGTTCTCTTTTTCACTATTCATCAAAACAAGTTCAAAAGTTGAACTGGTAGTCCACACTCAAGAGGTACTGTCTAAGACATACGCATCGATGCTTAAACATCGCATACCTAAGGATAACAGTCAAAAAGAAGAAAATGATGACACCTTATAGAATTTCACAGTAGCATCGTGAGTATAAATATGTCTGTAGTTACATACCCATACTCAAAGTCCTACTACAGAATCCTTGCTCCATTATACCACAAGAAAACCTATTGCTCTGATATCAATTTGTCATGCTCCTACTTTTAAAGGCACGTGAAACACATACTTTACGGACAGATCTTTACTATAATAGGTATAATACAAGTGTTTATTAAAGAAACATATACAGATAGATTCTCTCATGTAAACACAATATATAGATCAAGTTTATAAATATCATAGTAACAACAGAAGTAAGGATCCTACTTGTGGCGTTCATAGCATACTTTAGAGTACAAGTACAATATAAATCAAAATCTATGAGCCCTGGAAACAAAATAGGCTCACCAGAAAATATGCTGCCTAGCTAATCACCTATCTGAAGGGAAATGACTAAACTATGTATTCTTCTCTAAAAAATATAAAAATATCGTGTAGTGAGTTTGACAACTCAGTGAGTAGATAATACCTACTATGACCTCTTAGATCAGCATATGGATGTACTCATATTTTAAAATTTGTCACATAGAAAATATAGTTCGAAAGTACATTCATATAGGACCTACATTTTAAATATTTTCAGTTCAGATCACATTCAGATATCCAAAATTATATGTAATACGGTATGATTATTAATTAAATATTTTTATGCATCAAAATATTTCTCATAAAAATATTAGAAAAATTTTATATCAGAACCACCATATCAGAGTTCAAGTCCTTCTGTACTTTGGTGGCGTAGAATTTACCTAAACTTAACATCTTAGCTAAGATTTGCCCTATCACTATTCAAGAGGACACGCAAAGGGACTCTAATATGGGTATTTCCTAAACACACAGTAAAGGGGGGCAAATCACATATCATATAGTCGGCATCTCGCCCAGATAGGAGGTATCCCGCTCTCCTTCACATATCATATCCCGTATGTTGGCTATCACACAAGACTAACACTACCCTTACTAGATGAGGTGTCAAAGTGTATTAAGGCTAACATCACCTGATGTTAGCAAACAGTGTTTCTAATAGGATTCTTCTACAAAAATCATATTTACACATATACCATATCGTCCAAAACAAAAGTTTCAGTATAATACAGAATTTTCAATCTCGGTATAATTCTTTTTTCAGAAACTTCTCAATCACGGTTATCACATATACATGTCATTTTCCAAAACAATCTTATAGCTTAATATATCAATGCCATGTGCACAATATATTTCATTTATCATATGATGAGAAATACATTTAGAATCACATATTCAATGAGTTCAAAAATCTATTTTCAAAATCATACTATTCTTGAACTATATGCCAGATAGTAAACAAATCAGGTAATTTAATCCATTTTAGAGACATATAAAAGTATAAATAACTTGTAAACATAACTAATTATACATTTAAAGTTTAAGAAGAACATAGGGTAAGTCATAGAAAAAATTATCTAATCACAGGGTAAGGCTCCTGGTTGGACAGCCCTAAAATGTATTTTTCAAATTCAAATTTGACTAAATAGACCTCAAAAACGAATTCAAAGGGTCCAAAAACTTAGGAAATGACTCAGAGAGTTTGGTTAACGCTAGTCAACTGATGGAGAGTATTCATAGCCAGAATCACTATTCATGCCTGTCAGAATTACTGTTTACACCTACTGAAATCACTATTTGTGCCGATCAGAATTATTGTTCATGATACCAAAAGTTGTCAGATAACTATAAAACTTCATATCTTATAGTTTATCTATCTCCTGAATCCATCTATGATGTCAGATTTTCAATTTAAAGTCTCTAAATAAGAGTTTTAGAGTTTAACTTTTTCTAAGATTTTCTACTTCCAATCTACGACAATTTTGCGGCTGATTTGAAAATTTATTCTACCAATATCATTGTACTCTTCATCCTGAATACAATGGTACCCTTAGTTTTGAGATCGAGGTCCGAAGGTACTCCAGATCTAGAGAAAGCAAATGAAGAGATAGAAAATTACTATTCACTATTCATTTCATCGGTTATGGAAATAATGAATTTCTCTTCTTTTTTTCTTTTTTTATATTGATGGAGGGATCAATTAGTAATTTTCTAATTGTTAAAGGAAGTCCTTGTAAATTTCATTATTTACATTTTGACCCCTAAATTTTTAGAAAATTACAATTTGACCCCAAAAATATTAATAAGTTTTTATTTTCATCCTTAAAACATTTCAATTACATCCCTACTACTTTATTTTTTAAAATAATCCATACATAAATAAAAATTACTAAATCTTAGGGTTGTTACAACTTATATCAAATATGATGCAATACATGAGATTTTGAATATTCCCATGCTTCTTAGTTTATAACACACACAAACATATACATATATACATACACATTTAATTTTCTTACCGAGGTGTCATGTACCATCAGAACTTACTTTGTATTTAATCCTTTAATCTTTGGTACACTCATGGATAAATAAAGGAAAATTTAGAGAAATTAATAGTAACAAAAAAAAATTCTGTTAAATAATTTAATAATATTGATATCATCTATGAATGGAGGGTGTTGGCCTGATAATATACTTTCCCTATACATAATTGAGAAGCAAGATATTTCTTGCTCTAAAGATGTATTAATTAGCCTTTTTTGTATAAAATTGTTATTTAAATAAAACCAATTGAGCTAATTAATTAGAAATAATAACTGTAAAATACAATTACATTTTCCTCTTGGTCAGTTAATGTGTAAGCAACAATAGTTCATGAGTCTTAAGGTTAAGAACCCTAGCTTGTTACAACACGATCCTGCAACTTTCTGATTACATGGTTCACTTTTATGTTACACTTCCACATGCATCTAGCTTTACCCTGCATTTCACTTCGAAAAGCAATTTTTTTCACATAAATAATAGACTAATCTGAAATAGAATTTAATTATTGAAATTGTTAATTGGTAAAAGTAGCTAATTTTTTTTACATTAAATAAATCTTTCATATTATACTATTAGCTTACATTAAAAAATCAATCCACTTGAACCTTTCAATTAAATTTAATACATATTCAAATAATTATAATCCCTAAATTACAAAACAGCAGTAAAAATTTTAGAACATAAATTTTACTTTTTCATTGTGAATCACGATAGAAATTATAAAACAATATAAAAAGTAAATTACATTAAATTTCTCTTAAATTTAATTAAATTACATTCGACTCACTTCTTGTTTCAAAAATAACAATCTACTTCTAAACTTTGAAATTATATTACAGATATCCCCTTGAGTTATTTTCTTCAAATTTGAAAATATCACTTTGCCTTACTATCGTAAAAAGGTAGGCTTTTCATCTCCTTAGAAGTCACCGACAACAACAACAACAAAAAATTCTCATTGATAGATATGATAATCTAGGTATCTAAAAAATCTTTCAACAAACTTTCTGACTTTTGCTTTACTGGACCAAAAATAGAACTAATAGACAAAATGAAAAATGGATTTCATACTCATAATTTATATATTTTTGCCTTATATTTTTGTTGATCTTTATTATTTTATTTTCAATTTTACGTGTGATTGTTTGTTTATTTTGTAGATAGAAAGAAGGTAAATTGATGAAAATTTAAAATTGGAGAAGATTGGAGTAAAGGAGAAAGAATTGAAAATTTTAGATAATTTTGATGTTGCTTCATTAATTTTGGATATAACTCTTTTATCCAAGCTCTGATTGAGATGATTCCAAAAGCTGTGAAAAAGTTAAGAAAAAGATCTACAACTTTTATGTTTTGAGTTTTGAAAGATCTACTGTTAAGAAGCTAAATATTGGCACCGTAATGTTAAGACAATAATGCAATTTTTTTAAAAATAAAATAATAATTAAAAAAATAAGATAGAGTTTTAGTTGGAGTAAAAGACTTTTTAAAAATAGAATTTGAGAATGATTCAAAGATATATTTTATCTTTAAAATGATCCTTGGAGTATGAATATAGATATGAAGAGAGAAACTCAGGCTCTCCTTGAGCGATAGCTTCAACTCCATCTTCATATCAGTTTTCTTCATCTTCTTTTTCTTTTTTTTTATGTCTTCTATTATGAATTAGTTTATTTTCTAGAATTACGATATAATCTAATTATGAATTTTTGTATTATCCATTCAATTTAATTGATAAGTTATTTTTTTAAATTGAGTTTTTACCCTATGTGTCACGCTCCTAATTTTAGGAACGCGAATAACACTACTGTCCGATAACTTTATCTTTATCTATTTGTAATACACTTCATATTATGGCATATCAGGATAATATCATATGTTTGCAAGTTTCCATTATAACTAATTATACATGTCAATGCTACACTTAACAATATTACAACGGAAGTAAAAATCCTGTCTGTGACGTTCAGAGCAACTCTAGAGTACATTTATATTACAATTTAAACACTGAGAGTTCAAAAACAATTTAGGTTCACCACGGAAATACGAAACTTAGTCTATCAAGAAGTCACAGGACCAAACTTGAGTCTTTATCTGGAAAACATATCAACAACGTATAGTGAGTTTTACAACTCAGTGAGCAGATAATACCTCCTATGATCTCTTAGGTCAACATATGAATGTACTCTTTATTTTAAAACTTTTTACATTGAAAATCATAATTCAGATTCATATGGGACCTGCATTTCAAATAATCTCTGTTCAAATTCATATTCATATTCATATTCATTTCATAAGTAATGCTGTAAAACGATAATAATATCATAGTATGCATCAACATAATTCTTATGAAAATATTTGGAGGATTCCATATCAGAACCGCCATATCAAAGTTTAACCCCTTCTGTACTTTGGTGGTATAGGATTTGCCTAAATTCAGCATTCCGCTTAGATTTGCCCTACTACCATTTAAGAGGATAGGTGAAGGGACTCTATATGGGTATTTTTCAAGTACACAGTAAGGAAAGGCAAATCACATCTCATATAACTGGCATCTCGCCTATATAAGAGGCATTCTGCTTTCCTTCACATATCATCTCCCATGTATTGGCCCTCACATGAGGCTGGCACCACCCCCTGCTAACTGAGACAATCAAGGTGCATCAGGGCTAACATCACCTACTGTTAGCATACAGTGTTTCCAATAGGATTCCTCTATAAAACTATAATATCATATATTCCATATTAATCAAAACAGAGGTACTATTATAGTACAGCATTTTTATTCTCAGTATATTTCTCTGTTAAAACTTCCCAATCAGGAGAATCATGTATACATGCCCATATCTGAGACAAACATATCACTGTATAAATTAATATTATATGCATAATATATTTCCTTTTCCATATAATAAAAAATGCATTTAAAAATCACATGTTCAATGTGTTTCAAAATTCATTTCAAAAGTCATACTCTTCTTGAACTAGATATCATATTGCAATCATTTCAGACATTTTAAATCATTTCAGAAACATAGAAAAGTATAAATAACTTGTAAATATATTTATTTATCAATTTAAAGTTCAAGAAGAGTAAAGACAAGTCATAGACAGAATCATCTATTCACAGGGTAAGAGCCCCAGATTGAATAGCCCTAAAATACAATTTTTCAATCTCAATTTCATCAAATATACCTCAAAAACGTATCCAGAGGGTCTAAAAACCTAGAAAATGACTCTAGAAACTTGGTCACTGTTCACGACCAAAAAATACTATTCACGCCGGCCAAAATCACTATTCACTGCAGTAAATCACTATTCACGACGAATAAAAAGCTGGCAGATAGTCAAAAATATTCATATCCTATGATTTATCTAACTCCTGAATCCATCTACGGTGTCATATTTTCAATTAGAGGTCTCTAAATAAGAGTTTACCTTTTTTCTGAAATTTTCTTCCTCAGATTTACGACGATTCAACGGCTAATTTAAAAAATTGATAGGTCAAAATCGTAGTATTCTTCGTCCTGAATCTAATGGTATCTTTAATTTTGAGATCGGAAGCCAATAGGCACTCCAAATCTAGAGAAAAAATTGAAAGTTACTATTTACATTATTCATTCTCACTATTCATATACGAAATTTCTGATCCTCCTTCACGGCTGCGTCTCCCCCTCCCCATTTTCTTTTTATTTTATTTATAATAATAATAATTACTATTTAATAATTAAATATCTAGATTTCTTTTTATTTTATTTCATATATATTCATATAAATATTGTTTTTCATCCTAAAATATCTCAAAAAATTTTAAAAATTTACATTCTCATAAACCTTTAATTAAACTCTAAAATCATGATTTTTCTTGCTAAAAATCGTAATAAAATAAATCTCAAAATAAATATATTTATACATATTAAAAGAAAGAATATTTCTAAAAATAAAACAAAAATTTATTAGAGGCCAATATAATTATTTTAAATAAAATAATAATTATTTTAATTAAAAGTCTACTTACTTTTAGTAAGACATAATCATTTTTAAAAAAATAAAAATATATTTGTTTAAAGCAAAATACTATCATTTAAAAAATAAAAATTACGCCTCAAAACGTAAATTTTCATATTTTCTTTGTACTTTTTTAACTCATGTAGTAAATATACATATTTTCTACGGTTCTTATCCTTATTTTTTAAATTTTCTATTTTATTCCAAATTTTTTTTAATTGAAATTTTTGTTAAATTTTACAGTTATTACACTATATATAGTATTTTTAATTACCTGATCATTAATTAGATGATCTGTTAATTATAAGACTGAGAAGCAATTTATGAGTCTAGAGCAGTGTGTAAAAACCATTAATTGAGAGCCATAAATTTTAATGAATTTTTATTTGTTTTAATCTACATGGAGACATAGTGGATTAGTATTCGAAAGATGTTTATGTTATATCTCAAGAGAAGTTAGTGGATAATTTAGAATATTTCTACTAGTAATTATAATTATAATTTTACGATTAAAGAAATAGATAATTCAAGAGAGAT
Organism: Gleditsia sinensis; assembly: GCA_037074535.1. Classification (NCBI taxonomy): domain Eukaryota; kingdom Viridiplantae; phylum Streptophyta; class Magnoliopsida; order Fabales; family Fabaceae; genus Gleditsia; species Gleditsia sinensis. The sequence continues at coordinate 16,513,004 of CM073469.1, read as the reverse complement.
TAATTATGGTAAAAATGAAATTTCTAGAATCCCATCAATGGACTAAATATTAAATAATTTTTACTTTCTTTAACTTCAATTTTATTTTATTCATAATTAAGTTGATTCAAACCATTCAATCATGATAAAAATAAATATAAGTACTTATTTAATAACATTAATTATTGTGGAATCAACACTCTATATTTGTCTATAAAAATTTTATTTTTATTACTTGACAATAACAATATATACTTGCACAAAAGATAAATTTATATTAAAGTAAACCACATATGTTAAAAACATTTTCGTTGAATATGTATTTTTAGTATTTTTTTTTTCTTATGAGATACAAAACCAAATACAAATTATATTATATTTTTATTGATTTATTGTATAAATTTAAATTTAATCATGTTAATTTTTAAAGTTTTATTAATCTCACAGATATTTTTTAATTTAAATTCTAAGAAAAATAAATATTATAAAAAAATTTCATCATTAAGTAAAGTAGAGTTGTGAGTTCTCTAACAAAATAGATAAATTTATTCAATACTATAAATACAGAAAATTTGAGAAAAATAATTTTTTATCATAGTAAAATTGTCTTTTTGATATTAAAGGGGAGTTGAATATAATTTTTAAAATAAGAGAAGAGCCAATTGTAATTTAACCAAAGCTCAGAATTTTAGTGTAATTTATTATAATATAAACTGTCTAAATAAACTTGCACGTGTAAAAAGATGATGAGGAGTAACATCACAATTCAACTTCAAAGGAACCGGATCTAATTAAAATTTGAAAAATGGAAAAAGGCTTAAACAATTTTCTTTTGTACATTCATTCATAAAATCACGATGAAAAATATTACATCAAGTACGAAGGTTAGCAACAATAGAATACATGAGAAGAGGAAAAAAAATAAGAAAAATGTATGCTGTTTCGAAGGAAACAAAAACTAGGTATTATAATTAAAAAATGTAAAAACAATACATTTCTCAAATACTGACTTATTAAATAATTACAATTTAATATTATAAAAATACAACTACTACAATAAAAAAATAAATAAAAGAGAAATATTTATAGAAAGACAATTAATACAACATTCAACCGTTTCTAAAAATTAACTATTTTTATTTTTTTTCTATTAAGATACAAGTGAATGCAAGATCTTGAAACTTCAAACCTCTTCTTAGCTCTACTTTCTTGAAGAAAGTAAATACCTGCGAAAGAAATTCTACTAAAGAAAGAAAAAAAAAAGCTAATAAAGAAGAAGATGGAAGAGGGAGCTGCCATTGATAGTAGCCCCCTCCCGAAAGAACCTGGGGGCTGTTGTCGCAGTTAGTAGGGGTGTGCAGCGGTCGGGTTCGGGCGGGTTGGGCCCGAAATTCCACCCGCCCGACAACCCGTCGGGCCTGAAAATTTCAGCCCGAACCCGACCGTAGATCATAGAAACCCGAGATCATCGGGTTCATGCGGGCCACCTGTTTTTTCAGGCCCGAACCGAATTCATCGGTTTCATTCGGGTCATCGGGTTCATACGGATTCATGCGGGTCACGTAAATATACAGCAGCTGTTATCTCAAGCTCAAGGAAGAATCTGAAGAGTAAAAATCCATAAACCATTTTCTGGATATAGATATGTCATGGAGGACTTCTAGCAAGGCCAACACACATACACAATCATATCGTGAGCACCTATGCCATTTTCCTCCCATTATAACAATATCTAGAATAACAAAATCATATTATTTGCCTTCACACAATCATATTATAACAATATGAGCACCTAGGCCAACACACATAGCAAGGTTCAGAAAACTGCACATTATAACAATATACTGAATATAGTAACCCGCAGAAAACAATATCTCATATTTGTGTATTGAGCTTTCCCAGAAACAAAAGTGATGAAAAACAACATACTTTTTCTCTATCATTGAGCTTTTCTTCCCACACAGATAACTCCTCTTTCAGGTCCAAGTTCATTCTCATTTCATCAAATTCCTGCATCACAGGAATACTGACACATCAAAACATAATATCAGAATTAACAAAACTAGAGTTAAGACAACAGCACAAAAACATAAATATTTGCCTTCTTTGCACAAAAACATAAATCCTTAACCCTTTGCTAGCCTCTCTTCTCATTTCTGCAAGCTTGGTATCAGCAGCACGTAACCTTGCCTCTACTTCCAAAGATTTCTCTTCAAGTCTTCAACACTGGCCACTAAAGCATTTGCTTCAGCCAATTTTGAGTTTGCTGTAAATTTAATTGCTGCATGCCACGCATTTCTCAAATTCCAGAAGCAACAAAAGAAATGCAAATTCCCAAACTAGCAATTAAACCAGGCCAGAAGACCAGCAAAAGAACGAATTTATAAGTTTCTCAAAACCAGCAAATTTCAGAAATGCAAATTCCATAACCAAACAGAAATGCAAATTCCAAATTCCAGAAGACCAGTATCAAGAGTACAGTATAAAAAAAGCAATTAAACCAACAATCCATCATCTCTAGAAATCATATTAAATCATAATCACTTCCTAAACATAACTAACAAATAGAAATACAGAAAAAAACCAGCATCCAGCAGCGTCCATCCAGCAATCCAATAGAGCTCATGTGGCAATATGAAGAATACAGAAAGCATGCAGCAATTCAGCACACCTATGTATCCAAAAATATTAACCATAAATAACATAGATTGTAAAAACAAAAAAACACAAATATCAAATCCAATAACTCATCAAATTAATAAGCAAACATACAAAGCAATAACTTCAAAGGTATTTCCAAAAGTCCAAAACAACAATTGTCCATCTGCTATTTGGAAGATGCTTCTACAAGTTCTGCAAAATAAATAAATATTGAGTTATCTGGATATCATAATTCATAAATAAACAAATTAGAATATATAAAACAAATACTCAATAATTTACCTGTCTCAATCTTCTCACACTGTTGCAATTGTTCAACAAAATCAAGGCTATCATATTGCAATACACCTGGTTTCAACCAATTTTGTAGACAGATTAATGCCTCGACCACTTTTGGAGAAAGAGATTATCTAAATGTATCTAGTACACACCCTCCAGTACTGAATGCTGACTCAGAAACTACTGTTGACATAGAAATGGCCAACACATCTCGAGCAATAATAGAAAGAATACGAAACCTAGACACATTTGACTTCCACCAATCTAAAACATCAAAAGAATCATCTGCATCTACACAAACTTCAGCTAAATATCTTTCAACTTCATTCTTTGCTTCAATTGAATCTTTAGCCCTCAAATGAGATTTAAAAGCTTCCTCTCTAGCTTTTTGAGCCAGTGTCTTCTTTGCAACATCTTGGTCCATTGCCATAAATATTGAAGAGTGGCTTTCCTCATTTAAAGTATTGTTAGGCTCATACACTTGACGATAACAATCATACAACTTTTGTAAATCAGCCTTGATTTTGCAAGTCATATTATAAGACATAGCTAAACCATGAATATCATCAAATGACCATTTTAAATAAGCAAGTTTGTATTTAGGGTCAAGCACATTGACAATGAACAATAAATGGTTCATATTTTCCACTTGTCCCTAATACTTATCAAATTTTTTCTTCATTTCTAATGCCATACCATTCAACAAAGGATTATCACTTGAACTCCACTTCAATAACTCACTTTGTACTAAAGCAAGTTGAGGAAAAGCCACATTTGAGGTAACATATAAGCTCCCAAACAACTCCAAAGTGACATCATAGAAAATTTTCAGAAATTGAATAAAGGATCTAACATTATTCCAATCATCAAAAGAAGGAGGACCAATTGTCTTCTCATCAAAATAATTAATATAAGCAAGTTCATCCTCTTCTAGCCTTTCAAATGCCTTTTGAAATTTCTCAACGGATTCTAACATCAAATAGGTTGAGTTCCACCTAGTTGGAACATCTAGGCATACAAGACTTTGAGATGCAATCTTCAATTGTTTAACACAATATTTAAATTTTGCTAGTCTAGAGGGAGAAGATCTAACATATCTCACAGCATTACAAATAGATGCAACAGATGAATGCATCTCCTTCAATCCCTCATTAACAACTAAATTGAAGATATGAGCACAACATCTAATATGCATAAAACTACCCTCTAAAATCAAACCATCTATTGCCTTCATTCTTTTCTTTAAATATGCTATTGCCACATCATTTGAATTAGCATTGTCCACAGTTACAGTAAATACCTTTTCAATCCCCCAGTCATTCAAGCAATTTTCTATATGCTTTCCAATTGTCTCCCCTTTATGATTAGGAATAAGGCAGAAGTTAATAATTCTCTTTTGAAGTTTCCAATCATTATCAACAAAATGTGCAGTGAGTGCCATATAGCTCAAATTTTGGACTGAAGTCCAACAATCAGTAGTGAGACATATCCTAACACAATTTGATTGTAGAAAACTTTTAAGTTTCAGTTTCTCATCTAAATACAGTTGAAAACAATCTCTAGCTACTGTAAAACGAGAGGAAATATGAAATTGTGGCTGCAACTTGCTACAGAAATATTTAAATCCATATCCTTCAACTGATTTAAATGGTTGCTCATCTGTAGCAATAAGAACAGCTAAAACTTTTCGACATTCTTCAAAATTATAGACTTGTAATGCTTTTATCATATTATTCTCCGCACCATCTCTTTTGGGCTCAAAACTAATCAATTGTTGTTTAGAATCATTGGAAGCATGTGGATATTTAAGATATTTAGAGAGGTGACTAACTAAATTAGAGGTGCCATGTGTTTTAGGATTACACAAATACCTCTTTCCACAATGATTGTATTGAGCCGTAGGTTCTGAAGCATCTAATACTTTGGTAAAGTGCTCCCATGCAGCTGATGACTTCCGAGATCCACTTGCAGGAGGCTTCCTTTTTTGGCGTTTAGGGGGAGTGACATTAGAATCTTCAGTGCCAACTGAAACTCCTATTTTTTCTTTGCCTTTTGGGCCAACTGTAGCTGAGGGTGATTTTGCTGTAGATGCAATTGTTTCTTGCTCTTTTGAGGAGTCCATTCTAGTTATCAAGTTTGAAACACCCAAACTTACAAGAGTAAAGTGGCCAAAAATTATAAAGCAGCCATTTTCTATAAATTGGGAAGCTTAAGATAGTTCCCAACAATGCCTATATACAATCTTTGAATAACAATTTGAAAAAGAGAACATAACATCATTCTACTAGCATTCTGTAAATACTAAAAACTTTTTGTACTTGGTTATTAAAAAGAAAAAAAAACAGTAACAGCAGCAAACCTAGTAAAATTTAATCAATAATGAGTGATAAAGTCAGGATTAACAAGGATCAGATAAACAAGTGAAGTCATTACTCTAACACATCAGTACCAGAACGGTTTGCAAATTTAAAGGAAGTCATTAACAAGGATCAGATAAACCTAGTAAAATTTAAAGGAGCAGAACGGTTCATGGAAATATGCAAGATATCATTACAGACTAACACATCATTTCATGACAGAATGGAAGTGAAGTTACCAGAAATGTTTTCCTTGTCTTCTTCGGGTTCACTCCGAAGTCTGAAGAACTTTCTTAATGGAAAACCAGATGTTGTATTCCACCAGGTTCAGTACACTACCAGTACCAGAGAAGGTTATTTAAGCCTAATTACAAATAGATTACCCATACATTAAACAAAACACAAAAATAACTGAATAAACACCAGAACACTAGGTGCCCAATGCAACGATGGAATGAAAAGGGAGGGGAAGTGAACCATAAAGCACTAGTTTGCAAAATATGAACAAAATACACATACACAATACGGGTAGGCACAACCAGTCAACCACGGTCCACTCCACGATTAGAGATTTAGGGTTTTGAATGAGCAAAATTAAAGTGAGGAACTTACCGTGTGAGTCCGTGTAGCCGTGAATTCGTGACTGTGGAGGGCTGGAGGCTTCAATCGCGGCTCAGTGGTTGGGGCTTCGCGACGGGTGAGGATGTGATGAAGCTGCCGAGAGGAAGAAAATGGTGGGGAAGCAGGCAAGCAAAGAGGGAATGAGGGGAGGGATTGCGTGTCTCGGGCTCGGGAGATGGGGTGACCAAGTGAGGAAGAGAAAAAAAGGGGAGTAAAAACTGAGGGCAAAACGACGGCGTATGGATTAAGAGGTTCCCCTCGGGTCGGGTCGGGTTATACAGGTTCCCTGCAACCAGACCCGATCCGAACCGTGTAACCTGAATTTCAAAAAAATTTCACCCATTTCAACCCGTAGACCCAATTTTGTAAACCCGAACTACCTTCTTCTTGTCGGTTTCAATCGGGTGTAGATGGGTTATTCAGGTTCTGCTCACCCCTAGCAGTTAGGATTGCAGAGAGAACTTGAACGAGAGAAAGTGAGGAAGAAGTTTTTAAACGATTATAAGTGAGGAAGAAGGGGAGATTTAGCGCAGACAACCAAAAATACTTAACATTCATGCAGTGGTCCAAGTTGGCCTGTAAATAATGAGTCAATCATATATGTTTTGTCTAATAAAGGAGAATTGAGACTCAGCCCAATTACAATTGGGTTGACAAACGACTTATTGGGCTAAGGGATCACCTCAGCTCAATAAACCCAATTCAACCAAACTCATTTAGACCCAGCCACAACTAATCTTATCTATATTGTCCAAAAACAAAAATCTAATCTTATCTATATAAATACAAAAGAGGACCAGTTCAAAAAAAAAGGAAAATACAAAAGAGGACAGATATGTGAAAATAAGTAATTTCTATGGCGAAAGGAGAGGAGAGAGGTGTGGTCTCCATTGAGGAAGGTGACAACCCACGCTGGAGCACCAAGAGGGGGCATAAGGTGGATGGAGGGGGTAAGGAGTTTTCTGGAGAGGAGTCGGTCGTAGTCAGAGATGAACATTGGATGGGAGAGGCGGAGGAACAAAACCCGATGCTGTAGAAGTGGGGGGAGGGGGGTGGGGAAGTAGTTGTCAGAGATGTGGTTGTGTCGAGGAATCTTGTCCGCATGCAATCCGTGACTGTAGAGAAGCGGCCTAAGTCTGGAAACATCTCGTCAAAGGCTGTCATAGTGCAAAATTCTTTACCAAGCCCACCAGGGAGTGGGCTCACGTGGAATCTAGGCAATCCCTCTCGTGATCTTACCTAGAGTATGGTATCTGCCTCTGCAACTTGCTTCTTATGTGGTGGAATCAAGAGATTTTTTAGAAGAATTTTACACAGCTAAATGATCCTTTAGTCTGCATCTTGTCCTAAGCCCATGCAGTTATACAAGCTAGTGAGGATGCTGCCATTTTAATATAAATAAAACGTGCAGAAAGAAACTCATATTTCTTGGTCTCATCCTGAGTTTGGGAGGGTTAAGTTTAACTCTGATAGAGCTTCCAAAGGTAATCCCGGCCTCGTGGGGTGTGGGGGAGTGCTACGGGATCCGAATGGTTCGTGGCTTATTGGATTTGCTTGCAATTTGGGAGTCTGCACCTCTTTACAAGCTGAGATGTGGGGTGTGTTCCATGCTTTAACCTTGGCTTGGAATTTGGTAAAAGGGTGGTGCTTGAAAGTGATTCTTGGCTCTTGGTACATACCCTTCATCATGATACTTCCAAGCAGCTTGAGCGAGAGCAAAATACTGTCAAAAGGATCAAAGACTAGCTAAAGAAAGATTGGGAAGTCAAGATCGTCCATGTGTTTCGGGAAGCTAATATCAGTGTTGAATGGCTTGCCAATTACAGCCTCGACCTCAATTGGGGCACCCATGTTTTCCACACAACCTTCCTAGGATATAAAGCGGCTGCTGTTATAGTGACACTACAGGAGCTTCGACTCCTAGAATGGTTGTTCAACAGATTGTGAGAATCTTCCTTTGATGACATCACTGTTGACAATAAGGTAACACGGCATTAATAAAGAAACTAGTTGCCAAATAAGCGTTGGTCTAGGTAAAAATAATTTAAACCCCTTTTTAACACCTTGTCCGAATTTTATTTTAGAAAGTTGTGTACGAAGAAAATGCTTGTTGAAAAGAATATCCATATTTAGTGTATAAAGTGTTTCGAGAAAAGTAATTCTCCGAATGAAGAGATATGTTGTACCAAAATAAAGAAGCTCGTTTAAGTCAAGCGTTCCATCCATGTAGTATAAATTAGATTCAAATATTAACAATAAAGTAATATATTTGGTTGATTAGTAAAAATTTATTGATAAAACTTATTTTCTGATAATTTAAATTATTATATAAAGCTTAATTTTAAATGAGTACCGAATTTCACTCATAAATTCCATGTGAACTTAATAAAAAATCATAATACTATTAATTTAACAGTATGTCCTGATTTATAAAATATAAAAAATTTAATGAAATTAAGTGTAAAGTATTTTATATGTAAATATATATATATATATATATATATATATATATATATATACGCCTCAGTGTTATCACTTCGTCCATTTGACTCATTAAGGGTTCATGACAATATGAAAGTTAGTATTTGTTGATGAAAGTGAAAGACGGTGGGGATGAAGTACTAACACAGGTTGGTGGCACTGCAAAAGTGGAAGGATTGGAGATGATTCTAACACTGTACGAATCTTCCTCAAACATAATGTACTAAAATACTTCCGTCAACACTTTGCAAAAAGATAGTCCATTTCATTAACTGTACTGGGTGTCTTAAGTCAAATGTTTGCAACCATCTATAGGGGGCGAAATCAGTGTGTTTTGCTCTTATGACAACGACACGAGTCAGTTAACAAGACGAAACAACTCCCTTGCACCCTATTACGGTTGCACATGGTAAATCACCGGGCTTGAAGTTAAAATTCCATGAATATGTATGATAAAGAATTATGGTGAAGTTAAAATTCCATTGCAATGGATGATAAAGACATATGAGCACTATGATGAACATAAAATAATCAGGTTTCCACAAAATTCTAACTAAAACTATAACGAGATGATAAAAAAGGTGCATAGAACTGATCAACAAAGAAAAAAATTGGTTGTCAAAATTACCCATGAACGGAAGCCTTAACCCAAATCTTCACAAGTTTCAAAATTTGAAGATGAAATAAAACAGTGTTACAAGAACTAACTTTTGCTCATTGAAAAGTGCAATGAAGACAGAAACTGACACTAACACCACTAACACCAATATCACCACACAACATTGCATGTAGTCGATACTGTCAACAAGAATCTCACTCTAGGCAACAAGTGTGCTGGCAGTTGTAGATTCACTGCAAAAAGTAGACAACCAAGTAAGAACACCAACACAAGTTGAATCTGACATAAAATAGTAGTCAAATTGTATGGTATATTTATAACTAAGATAATTATGATTATGCAAACTTGCAGCAATGCTCTGCCACCAGTAGCTGCAATATTCAATCACATACTACAAGAGGTTTATGTAGTTCTAATAAATTCAACAAGTTAATAAAAAAAAATTATTTCATCAATAAGAAGGAAAAATCAATTTACAGAGTATAAAAATAAAAGAATCAGGATTAGAATGAGTAAAGGCAACAATGCTCCTTTAATAATGAGACTCAATATAATATAACATAATCTGATGACATGGATCCGTAGTTCTGTAGACAGGAGAATTCACAACAACTAACAAATTTATTATCAAGGAACACGGAAATTCCAACATACAAAAACTAAGGTTCCAAGAGATATAGATCACGGGAAAGAAAATTGCATTATTAGGGGGAAAGAGTTCTTAAAAAATCCAAAATCATTGACACCATATAAAGTAGAAGGATGAAAATGTTAGATGCTTGTATTCGAACAATAAGATGCTTAAATGAGCAAATCATCAGAACAAATAATAATTAAAAGAGATACTACTACAATAATAAATGACATTTAACAAATACAGATACTACAAGAACTTTATGCACACAACAAATAAGCCAAAATGGACAAAATGTATTATGCACTGTCTTATTATATTACTACAAACCAATAGGTATAACTGATCAAAATCATATGATTGCTCTGTGTGCAATTAACTAAAACTATCGGTGATCAAAATCAAGCCAGCCAAGTGTGCAAAATTATAGAATTTCTCTGTGTACACTTGTGCATTCAAGCAATGGATGTTCCTTAATACCCTTTTGTTGACCCAGATACATCAATCAACTATTACAGAATATGGATTAACAAAATATTAAGTACTATACAAGATAAAGTTCCAATACTTACTATTTCCACACAGGTGGAAGCTTCTTTGTCTTCTTGTAGTAACGGGCAAGGCGATGGATCCTGCTCTCAACCAAAATCAATCTGAATTTGGAATCCTTATCCTTTCGATTCCTTTCCAAATGTTTCCTAATGGAAACAGCTTTCTTAATTAAGTGGTACAAGTCTTCGGGAATCTCAGGAGCAAGCCCTAAGAAAAGTGGGAAAGTAGAGTTATATTTTTGTCATCAAATATGCAACATGAACCTGCAACAATAAGAAAAACATACCATGGGCTTTCAGTATACGCAAAATCTTGTTCCCAGTTACACTTTTCACCTGAGCAATACCATGAGAGTCACGAAGAATAACACCAATTTGTGATGGTGTTAGGCCCTTCTTGGCAAACTTGCAGATGTTCTCCTCTACCTGCAACAAAATAAAAAGCATCAGACCTATGCATCAAGATCATGGAATTTTTTTCCAATAACATATAAGATCAGACTTACAAATCACAGATGGATGAAATCTGACGAGTTCCCAATGAGAATAAAGCATTAAAAACTGAGTTAGCATTCTAAAGCATTTCATGTATGCTGGGAGGGGGGGGGACTTTTTCCACCTTAATTATCTCCCCTCCCCTCCAAATTGAGGTATATGAGAATCAATTAGCTAAAAATATATGGCCAGAAAAAATGAGGGAGTGGATGAAAGAAAAATCATTCCTATTGCCTTTTAATTCATTAAAAAAACACATAAATGGCTACTAGTTTGCATGTGCTATTAAATAGAAGCAAAATAACACTAGGAAAAAAAATGTACATACTGCATATGGTGAGAAACTCCGGAATTTCAACATCTGACTTCGAATTATCAGATAATTAATCATGATAATACACTTCAATGTTTCACTCAGCTTATGAAAAGCCAAATTTGCTTCTAAAACTAATTGTTGAACTCAAAATAGGGAAAGGCCACGAAAACAAATTAAAGAGACCTCTTTCCCTGATGACAAGTTTATCAGGGTAAGTAAAATTTCCAATGCAAAAACTAAAACTAAACAAGAAACTAATCGCTTCGATTTAAGGAGCAATACTACAAAAGAATAAACATATGCATATCCGTTTCATAGACATTGATGTAAAGAAAAATACAAAGCAAAATACACTTATACAACCCTCACATTCCAAATATTTCTTCACAATCAAATATCAATACATAAAAATATTGAAAATTTCAGTTCTTATGCCTTCAGTTCCAGCATCAACCAGACCAAAGAAAATTAAACCCAAACAAACATAAGAAAAAAGGGATTCAGATTTCTCACATCCTGGGAAGAGATCTTCAACCAGCTGGGCGGAGTTCTTTTGTAGGGAAGAGCTGATGCAGAAATACCCTTACTGAAAACACAGAACAAAGCCAATAGAACAAAGTCGGAAACAACGTTTTTTCGCAAAAAGGATCTCATCAAGTTCAAACATAGAAACAGGAACATACCCACGACTGTGCATACGACCCATGGTGACCGCTGGAAGATGGAAGATGCTCCCTCTGCTGCTCTTCTGTTCACTCCTAGCTTCTGCTCCGGCTTCTGCGACTGCGACTGCGCCTGCGCCTGGAGAAACCTTTTAAAAGGGAGAGGAAGTTAGTGCCTAGGGTTAACACTGGGCCAATAGCCGGCCCATGTATACAGGCAGCTGTTGGGTCTGACCTTAGGACCAAGAACCCAAAATATCGTCTGCCCAGTTTGATCTGAGCAGCTTCCTTCATAGCAGGCCACAAGGCCCAAGATTAATACTCACGGGTCACTACCATAGTCTCAATTTCGAAATATCCTAGTAGCCCTCCCCTCATCTTCCTCCTCTCAAATACTCTAACTGTCTCTCCAATAATACATATTTCTTTATTTTTTTTATATGTTATAAAAGCTATATTTTTGCATGATATAATATTTAATAGATTAGGATTTATTTGATTATGTTTTTGTTTTTTTTTAAACTATGTTTAAAAATTATTCTGTAAAATAAAAGTAAAAAATATCTGTTTGATAAACTGTTTTGAAAATATTATTTTTTGTGTTTTGAAAAATAGAAACAACTTTCTCTTATTTCTATTTTTTATTTAAAAAATAATTTATTTTTAAAATTTGTTTTCAAAATAAAAATAGAAAACAGTTATCAAACGAATTTTTTTTATTCTAAAAACAAAAAACAATTTTTAAAAACAAAACAAAAACAAGCCCTAGGTTTTGATAGTTGTATTGTTTCTGTATTTTCTAGTTATAGTACTAGTTTATATATATTTTATTTTCAGAAACTGTAATATTTATTTATCTTACATTTGTCTTCTGTTTGCTAACCTCAGAATCTGTTCATCTATAAATAGTGGTATTTCATTTATCAAAAAATTAAAAATAAAAATAAAATAAAATAAATCATGATCCTCTACATTGAAGAAATTTTATTATACCATTTTATTTAAATCTTTCCCAATTAATAATTATCTTATTTAAGGCCTAATTCAAGAAAAAGAAGTTTAATTGCACTTTTAATCTCTTTAATTTACTCATTTTATTTTCAATTAAAGAAATATTATCCTTTTCATTTATTTATTATTATAATTTATTTTTTTGTTAATTTAAGCAACATTATCTCTCCAATTATACAAGTAATTAAAAATAATAATTACATAGAACAATAGTTAAGTTTTGTTAAGCTGCCCACACCCTAGTGAATGTAATTTGTTTGGGAATTGAAAGATTGAGAGAAAGAAGGAATTCAAAGGAAAGAAAATGGAAGAATGGAGAAGAATTTGTGACTAAATGATAGTTTTTCTTCATTTTGTTTGAATGTTTAAAATTAATAAGATAATAAATAATAAAAAGTAATTAATTATTATGTATTTTAACAAACTTAATTGATTAATTGTAGTAATTTCAGTTTTTATATACCATTTTAAAAAATAATATTTAATGATTGGTTTCAAACCCCAAAATTTTCCAATTTGAAAAAACTTAGAAATTGAATCATTTATTCTCTTCCCCTCTTTCAAGGAACTAAATTTTCTTTCTTTTCCATCGAAACGACCGAAACGTTTTCCTTTCCTGAGTCACCGATGCGAAACGGAGTTATCGAAACAAAACGAAGTGTTTGTTAAGAAATTATGCTATTTCAATTAAAATTGCTATGTTTTGAAATGTTTCGGTAGAAATACTCTTGTTTCAATGGAAATTTTGGTGAAAATACTCTTATTTCGAGTTGTTTCAATAGAAATACTCTTGTTTCGAGTTATTTCGATAGAAATACTCTTGTTTCGAGTTATTTCGATGGAAATACTCTTGTTTCGAATTATTTCGATGGAAATACTCTTGTTTCAATGGAAATTTTGGTGAAAATACCCTTATTTCGAGTTGTTTCAATAGAAATACTCTTGTTTCGAGTTATTTTGATGGAAATACTCTTGTTTCAAGTTATTTCGCTGGAAATACTCTTGTTTCGAATTATTTCGATGAAAAAGTACTAAACTAATTTGAAAAATAAAAAAATTGACAATATAAAAGTAGATAAAAATAGCATTATATCATATCTAACACTAAGTTACTTTCTCTCATAAGTCACAGCATTTTTATTAACTTCATACTTTCCCCTTTATTCTTATGACATTATTTTCCTTTATTATCTTTATTTTAAAGAGGAAACTACAAAAATGATACAAAGAGATATTGAAAGGCAAAGAGAGAGAAATAGACCTAAAGATAGAGATAAAATTATGGTCGACAGAGAAAGAGACTTAAATATAAATGTCACGAAAGAGTTAAGAAAAAGATGAAGAGATAGATGCAATAGAGAGATTGTTGTTGAATACTATTAGGATTTGAGTTGAAGTCCCTACTGTAGTAGTATGTTCACTTCCTATTCAATTATAGACATTAATTCAAATTAATTTTAATATAATTTTATATATCTATATCATTAATATTATGTTAAAATCTTTTAAAATTAAAAAAAAATATTATTTGAAATTATTTGAAACGTTTCTTAAAAAATCTTCCGTTTCCTCAAAATTTTCGAAACGTTTCGAAATGTTTCTGTTTTTAGAGTCACCGAAACGGTACCTCAAAACGAAATTTAGTACCTTGCCCTCTTTATTGAAATATTCTCATATAGGGGTAAGGTGTAAATCAAATCTTCCCTAACTTCTTTTTCTTTCCATTTTCTTTCTCTCTGCATTTTTTTTAACTTGATGGTCAAAGTTCATTGAGCAAATCTCCTTCATCGGTCAAACAATCAGAGTGTACGGAAGAGATCTCCACCATTAACTCAGTTCATCCTTCATTTAAAAAATAAAAAATAAAAACAATGGAGACAATAATGGGTAATTTGTCTGATTTAGTATTGGAAAGCCTTGCTTGATTGAAATAAAGGAGTTTAATTTAGGTTTTCAAATGCATGTGTTGGACACTTAAAATAAGTTTTAATTAGTTAGTTAATTTTATAGTTTCAGATAACTTTTAAATAAATTTCTATTATTTAAAAGTTTAAAATATAATCTTTATAATTGTAATTTTTTTAATTAAGTTTCATATACTATTAAAAGTTATATGTGATTTGCACTTGTTATATTAATTCATCAATGAATGAACATGAAAATAGGAGTAAGCAGCCAATTGAATTAATCAAGTTACTCAACTTGATTCAATAAAATTCAAATTAAAAAATTACCATTTAACTTCAATCAAAATTGTAGACTATTTAAAAAAATTTTAATTATATCAAATTGAATTAATTGAATTAGTCAAATTTATTTTAAGAAAATTTTTAATAAATAAATTTAACTCATTCATTCAAATTCAAATTTTTTTAAATAATTGTTTGACTAATTTGATTCAATTTTTTCAAAATAAATTATTTGAACGGTCCTTCGTATTTTACACATCCTTATCTAGATAAGAGCACTCTAATAATAAAGACCTAAAATATATTTTAATTCTAAAAACTATAACAGTAACTAAACTTTTAAATGATTGTGATATTTTAGTTAAAGTAAAACCAATACAACTTTCTCAACCGCCAAAAACTATACAAAAAAGTCACAAAATAGTGAACAAAAATTTTTGAAGTCACATACACGAGGGAATGTTAATTTATTATATATAGTTCTCAAACCTTTGATTATCTAAAACATAGGAGGCCCACGCCAGAATTCTTCTCAACTTTTATGATTTATCCCACGAGAGACGTCAAAAGAAGGGAAAATAATTGAAGGAAATTGCACAAAATCTTTCGAACAACTCAAAAGGTTTTGCTTTTCCCAAGTCTATACGAAGAAAATTCTGGGGAAAATTCTCATGCCAATCGCCAATTTGGAAAACTTGGTTCATAAACAAACACAAAAACCCAAGAGCTTTATGGAGAGAAAGAGCATCATGGCCCATGAAAAGAAAATGATGGGATTCCCAGATTTGTCTGTGAGAAGTGAAAGGATTCCCTGCTCAGTCATGCTCATACAGTACGAGTGAGTAAACGATAAAATAAAAATTGCCATTTGCCAACCCACTAAAAGAGAACCACCACTTGGGATTTGATCGCATGAAAAGACTAATGAAAACTGAAAGAGTCCGATTTTTCTGTTTTTGTTTCGAAAAAATAAAAAATTCTACTCAGACATATTTTTTAAAAGTGCTTCAAATGTTATTATTTCTTCATTTCTTTATTAATTAGATTTAAAGTTTATCCTCCCTAATTTCTCTTATTATTTGTTATGTGCAAGCCAATTTCTCAATACACAGGGGAAAAATATGAATAAAAAAAATTATAAGACGGTACGCAATTATATTTTTTATTTAATTTTTCTCTAAATACTGTTATATACATCAAGTTAATAAGAAAAAATGGTAATATTTTATATTAAACTTGAAAATAATTTGTAAAGCCAATTGTTAAAAAAAATGTATATTTATTATTAAACAATGATAAATAAAATTTTGAACTTATTAATTATTAAATTGAGCCAAACAATTAACCCTTTCGTAAGTTAGAGTTAAATATTCAATTCGTGATAAATAATAAAAAGGCTCTCTAAATAAATTTTTTTACCTTTTTTTATCTTTTTTTTTTATATATTCTCGTTGTTTAATTTAGTTGTTACAATCTGTAATAAAATTAGAGCGTGTTTAACAAATCTAATAAATTAATTTATAAATTTATTTGATTAAATTAAAAAATTTAATAAATACATATATTTTAATAATTTAAATTAATTAAAAATTTATAAATTATACACTATTTTAAATAATATATAATTTATAAATTTTTAATTAATTTATAAATTATTTTTATCAAATAAAATTTTATTATTTTTTGCATAGTTAATACGAGATATTCTTATAAATTTAATAAATTAATTTATAATTTATTCTCATAATTTAGTTGTTAGGGATTGTGATAAAATTAGAGTATATTTAATAAATCTAATAAATTAATTTATAATTTATTTAATTTATTTATAAATTTATTTGATTAAATTAATAGTATTTAATAAATAAATTTATTTAAATAATTTAAACTGATTAAAAATTTATAAACTATACACTACATTAAATAATATATAATTTATTAATTTTTAATTAATTTATAAATTTTAAATTAATTTATAAATTATTTTTATCAAATAAAATTTTATTATTCTTCGCATAGTTACCTGCCGACATCGCGGCACTTTTATCATGTATCAAATAGTTATAGTTATAATTAAATTATTAAATTTATGTGAAATTATTTGATATTTTAAAATATAAAACATTTTAAAAAATCAATTTCAGTAAATCACAAATTTCTGTGGTCCTTTTCACAAATTCTGGATTGCAGAGACTCCGAAAAAAGAAGATAATAATATGTGATAGAAAACCCATCTCTTAAGCGATGTTGAGAGAGTCCGTGAGTGGTAGCCCCTGCATCGCCCTGTCTCATTCTGTGTTTCCAAGTGAATCACGGGCACTTAACAAAGAAATTACTAATATCTAAAAGTTCACATGCAAAGTGAAAGAAAGATTCAACCATGAAAATCATGTCCAAATGCTTACTCATCGCAAGGACATCGTTCTGGAGATCAACAAATCCTTGAGCAGATAAACGCCATTCTTGTTTTCTGAGAAGGAATTAATTACTAAAAAAATTAAAAGTGAACCCGACTTTGAAAAGAGTACCTGATCGATTTAATTATTATTTATTATTCAATATTTTTTATCAAATAAGTATAGAATATATTTAATAAAATAAATAAATTTATTTAATTAAATTAAAAATATTTAATGAATAAATTTATTTAAATAATTTAAATTAATTTAAAATTTATAAATTATACGTTTATTTAAATAACATATAATTTATAAATTTTAAATTAATTTATAAATTATTTTTATTAAATTTATGTAAAAAATAATTTTAATTTAAAGTTCTATAAATTAAGTTGTGAGTTTTAATTTTATCAATTTAAAAAAATATTAAACTTAAATTTAGTACATTATATTTATATATATATATATATATATATATATATATATATATATATATATATATATATATATATATATATATATATTCTTTGAATCACTAAAAATTATCTTTTTATTATATTTTAAATTAGTTTGGGTATGAATTTTTAGTATTAAAATCTCCTCATACAATTATTCAATCCAGTAATTTAATGACAAATAGAATTATATAATTCTTTGGGGTCACAATTTAATATCAGACTTGATCACGGATCAGATCAACTTTTAAACACGTCAGACTTTTTGAAGAAATAAAAAAAAAAAATACTTGAGCTGAATTTGACTATAATTTTGATGAAATAATATTTTTATATTTTAATTTAATTTTATAAAATTAAAAATAGAGAAAAATAAATATTTTATAAAATAATAGATATCTTTAAATACCAAAACTTTTTAAAAGCTACTCAATGCTTTTTACACTAAAAAATGGATTAAATTAATACATGTAATTAATTTTAAAAATATATTTTATTCGAATATAATTTAGATACATTATGAAATAAAAGTTCGAATTCAATCCGTCGTAAATAAAACCACTTAAATTTAATTTGTTCATATCTATTTTTTTTCAAACTAAACATAATTATGTCTGCATAACACTAATGTCAAAATTGACACACTCATCAATTATTGACTATAATTGAATTTTGATGGATCCCAGTGTAGTCTATTTATATGAAATCATACAAAGCCTATACATTTTTCAAAATTCTAAAACAAACCAAGGTTTAAGGCCAAGTTAAATAGAGTGGGTCAAATGTCAAGCCTAAGCAGGTGTGGTGGCGAGTATTCATTGGGTTGGACGGTGCCATTTCAATTGTGGCGTCGGTAGTACAAGTGACACCTAAGCATTTTTCCCAAAGAGAATGATTCATATTGGAATTTGAATCCATATTCTTACATAATAGAGCGTGCATAGGACGTTGGGCTTCGCATCAGAATGTGATTAAAAGTAAATGGCAGTGAACTGCGCGTTAATAGTGAATCTAATTCAACTTTTAGAATCGCTCTCAACGATGTGCTTTCCAGATTATTGAGGCCCCAGTGAATCACGTCATGTTATTCTGGTTTCACTTTCATTCTTCTTTCTCTCTCTTTGTTTTTTCTTCACATTAAAGTGTGTTGTCGAAAGCACCATTATTACAATGAAATATCGTTTAATTTTTTTTATTTTTATAATGAAATCCATGACAATGTTTTTTCATTATATAAAAGATAATAATATGGAAATTTTCTCATCATGCAACTCCAATTTTTCTAATCTAATTTAAAAAAAAAATAACGGAAAAATTTGTAACAAAAATTCCTCACTTGCCAATTAATGTTTAAAAATTAAAATAATAAGCAAGTCAAAATTGAAAAAAAGAAAGATATTTTATACAATTTTATTATAAGATTTTATAGAATTAAAATATAAAATATTTTAATAAATTATTTACTCCAGATTTTAATATTTTAAACTTTAAATATTTTAATAAAATATTTACTCTGCATTTTAATATAATATATTAAAATATTTTAATGAAAGATTGTAACAAAAATTCCTCACTTGGCAATGTTTATATTTTATATTTACTCCGCATTATATAGATATAATTGAATATAGTATTTAAAATTTTAATAAAATAAGTACATAAATTTTTTTAAAATATAAAATTTACAATTTATTAAAATTTTAAAACAATTTATAATGTAAAAATTACATCAAAATAATCAAATAATTTAAAATTTAAAATATCTTGTATGCGATATGGTACAAGACTGGCTAGTTTTTCAAATAAATTAATGCACTCAATTTATATAATTATTATTCAATGAACTAAGCTTCATCTTATTTATATAAATTTTTTGATATATTTTAATATTTTCTTCTCGTATTAATTTCGATATGCATGTCAACAATTCTCTCACAGATTTTCTCGTGACGACTATATATATTTCTGAATATATAAGAACCTTGAAATTGAAGTCAACCAAAGAGAATGAAGAACATGGAAAGCTTCTTTCTAGCCCTTCACCTTCCAAGGAATGTGGAATTCTAACAATCAATTTACTCTTCTTTTTTGTTTTTTGTTTCTATCAAAATAGTAAAGTGCAGTTTCCTCTATTTTTTTTAGTATTTATATATTTTAATTTCCACGTGGATAATTTATTTTAAAATAAATCAAATAAATATATTCATGAAGATGCATATAAATTAACAGAGACACTGTCTTACTACGACATTAAAAAAAAAATTAAAACAAAAACTATACCTTATGTGATTTTGCTTGTAAATTTTCTTCACGCCTTGTGTCCTGTCACCCTCAAATTTTATTTTTACGATAGCTAATAATTATTAATCATGATTAATATTTACCAATAATTATATCGCTGATCTTAATGCAAAAACTGTCTTGTTTTTGTCATGTATTCGATTCACGTTCAATTTTATTTATACGTCAAAGTAAAGCAAATATGATTGGTGTTTTTTTTTTTTTAAGGATTTAAAAAATCTTCTCAATAGTGTCTATATTAAATATTGAACTTATATTTTTATTTTGAGAACGTAATTTAATTATCAATAGATTTAATATTTTTTAGTGTATGATTATTTTTTTATCATTTATTTCGTGCATTAATATAATTGTGGCCCTTAATAATTTTTAATTTAAATGTATTTTAGTTGGTAACAAAATATTAGCTAATTTAATAAAATGTCAATTGACTAAGATATTCAATCCTGGAAATTAATATATTGTTCAATTCAGAAATGGATATTGCTTCTTTTGAAGTTTGTGAAAGATTATGTATATTATATTAAATTAATAAATAAATATAAAAGTATTTTAAATAATTATATAAAAATTTTAAAAAATTATTTAAATTTTATAGTGAAATTTTATTTTACTATTAATTTTTTTAAATATATCCTTAAAATTTTATAAACATTATTTTTAATATTAATTTTATAAAAAATTAATAAAAAATACATGTTAAATTATATATTCAAATAATTGATTGGTTTAAAATTTTCTCTATTCTCTTAAAAAAATAGTGTTTGATCATTGATTAAATTAAAATTTATAATAAAAAATAAAATAACTATATGCCATTATTTTAAGTTAATAAAAAAATCTGTTAAGTAAATTATTTGAATCAATAATTTAATAAATTAAATATTATGTATATTCATGATAGTATTTTTTATTAATTTTTTTAATAAAATTAATCTTAAAAATTTTAAAAAATATTTATAAATTATTATAAATATATTTGAATAAAAAAATTTAAAAATTAAGATAAATTTAAGTGAACATTAAACAAATTAAAATAACTCAAAAAATGATAATCCTAAATTTATATAAGCTTGTTGTGTACACTAAACATGAATAAGTGTCACGTGATGGCCAGGCGTGGGACCATCGTCTTCCTGCAGAGTCAAGTCCGTATTCACAGAGGTTGGTGCCATCAGTGGAAGTAGGACTTGGAGTAGTAGGTACTATGTGAGCAGAGTTCGGGACATCCGACTCTGTTGATGCGTGTGTCGGTTGCTGCTTCCTCCATCCTCAAATCTTTCACCCCCCAGTCACACCTTGTTCCAAGCCTACTCCTGCCCCCGCCCTACCTTTGGGCTTTTACACACCTTTCTACATTTTCCCTCCAACCCAACTCCCCTTTCCAGACACCTGACATTTTCCCTCGAACCAAACATCCGTTTCTTGGCTTCATCCCAGTTCTTCACTCACTCATTTCACTGTCCTAGAATCTCCCAAGTGGCCAAGTTCCAACAGGCGGTTACTATCTTCACCTTTAAGTGCTGAGCATAAAATATCCTACAGAGCCAGGAAAAAAATTACAGAAGTTCTCGCTTTCTTCACCTTCTAACATTTTCCGTCTATCCAAACATCCTTTTTTTAGCTTCACGCCCCTTTTTCACTCCCTCACAAGTCACACTCATTTGTCCTAGAATCTGCCTAGTGACCAAGTCCCAAAGGGCGCTAACTTTCATCACCTTCTAGTGCTGAGCATTAAAATTCCAACACACCCAGAAAATAAATTACCAAGAGTTCTCGCATTTTCCCTTGAATCAAACATGTCCGTGCTTCTGTACCTCCTGCTGAAAGTTCAAGTCATCCTCATTTGTGCTTCTCCATCTCATTCCTCCACGGATGAGCTTGACACTCTCATGGTTATCAAGGACTCTCTAGATCCAGAGAACCGCTTGCTGACCTCGTGGACTCCCAACTCTGACCCTTGTAGTGGCGCTTTTGAGGGCGTGGCTTGCAACGAGCAAGGTCGTGTGACCAATATTTCACTGCAAGGAAAGGGTCTCTCTGGGCAGCTACCCCCAGCTATGGCTGAACTCAAGAGCTTGACGGGTCTCTACCTGCATTTCAATGTTCTGAATGGGAAGATACCAAAGAAGATTGCAAGTTTGACTGAGCTAAGTGATTTGTATCTCAATGTGAATAATCTCTCTGGCGATATCCCTCGTGAGATTGGCAATATGTCTAATCTTCAAGGTTGGGTGCTAAAAGTCTTGTAGATTTGTAACCTTTGCTCTTATCTTTCTCCAATTCTCTCCCTGTGCTTGTGTTTGAGTAAAAGTTACCCAATTTATGACTGTTAGGTCCATTAACAGGGAGAAAATTTTAGTATACTCTCGTTTGGCCACTTTTTATATATTTTTCTGAGGTGATCCAAAACTTAAAGAATTTTTAATGGTTTGCCATTTTAGAATTCTGGAGGTTCATTAAAACCTTAGCTCATCATTTTTCTGGTTCTATCTTTTCAATTGATTTCATGAAGTTATATTTGTTGCTTTTCTTCGCTCTGTGGTTATAATTTCCAAAAGCATCTGCACTTCTCAAGTCATTTCAAACTCAAAATCATAAGAGTTTCTGTATGATTGTTGCAGTTTTGCAGCTTTGTTATAACAAGTTTACTGGGGGTATACCAACCGAATTGGGAAAGTTGAGGAGGCTCAGTGTTCTTGCACTGCAATATAATCAATTGAATGGTGCAATTCCTGCGAGTTTGGGTGGAATGGAGACGTTGACGCGGTTGGATCTGAGCTTTAATACCCTTTTTGGTCCTATTCCAGTGAGATTAGCTAGTGCCCCTAAACTAGAAATTCTTGACATTCGAAACAATTCTCTCTCGGGCAATGTACCTGCAGGTAATAGCAACTCAAGTTTCTGGTTTCTTGAAGAAAACTTACTTAGATTTGTATGTTAGTTTAAGCTTGTTCCCTTTATGTATAAATGCAGCTCTAAAAAAACTCAGAGACCGCTTCCAGTACAACAACAACCCTGATTTATGTGGGACTGAATTTACCAATTTAGATTCTTGTGACTCTATAAGAAGTTATGACCCAGATAGACCTGAACCATTTGAACCCAGTAATACTTCTACAAAAGATCTTCCAGCATCAGTTAATCCACAAAATGAAAACTGCAGTGAGGCTCATTGTAAAAAGGCATTGCAATATTCAAAAATGGGTTTGGTTTTTGGGGTGATTGGAGTTATTGTTGCTTTTGTAGTTTCTGGACTTTTTGTCTTTGTGTGGCATCGTCGTGAGAAGCAGAAAATTGGAAGCACTATTGAAACTTGGACTAGTCGGCTTAGCACAGACCAGACCAAGGAAGTTAGCAGGAAAAGTGCATCTTCTCTGATCAGTTTGGAGTATTCTAATGGATGGGATCCAGTATCCAAAGGTCGAAGTGGTTATTCTCAGGAAGTTCTCGAGAGTTTTATGTTCAATCTAGAAGAGGTAGAGCGTGCAACTCAGTGCTTCTCAGAGGTAAATTTGTTGGGGAAGAGTAGTTTTTCAGCTATCTACAGGGGAATTTTGAGAGATGGATCAGTTGTGGTGGTAAAGTGCATCTCCAAGACAAGCTGCAAGTCTGATGAAACTGAATTCTTAAAAGGGTTGAAGATATTGACCTCATTAAAACATGAAAATCTAGTTAGGTTCAGAGGCTTTTGCTGTGCAAAAGGCAGGGGAGAATGCTTTCTTATTTATGATTTTGTGCCAAATGGGAATCTGTTACAGTTTCTCAATGTTAAGAAAGGTAATGGCAAGGTTCTTGAATGGTCCACCAGAGTATCCATCATTCATGGTATTGCCAAAGGTCAGTTTTTCTTTTCCTTCTTTCTTGGTAAAAATATATAAATTAACAAAAACTCTATTTTAGTTTTCAAAAAAGTGTGTAAGTATTGACCTTCAAGATTTATTGTTAGAAAGGAATACCTGTTGCTTTTTAATCTGATAATTGGTAATACGTAGATTTTGTTTAAAGTAAGATTACTGGTAGTATTATGTAGTAGATGAATCTGATATTTGGGAAGAAGTTGCAAACTTTTCTGTACAGTTGGTTTGATAGATAATTTTTTATTTTATTCATATCTCTACTTCTAATTGATAACTAGAGAGAAATTTTTAGATAGATTGAGTTTTCAAGAAATTAGTAGATTAAACCAATTGTGGATAGATATGTATGTCAAGAGTGGATGAAAATTATATTGACATGATTACATGTCTATTAATGATGGTTTAGTTTGCTAATTTTTTGTAGATCGGATCTACCTACATTTCTCATTGTAATAACATCATTAGAACTAGTCCTTGGAGCAGCTTTGTTCAGATTATTACCTATTTGTTCATGTTTCTACTTTTGTAATGGCATCCTTGGACGTCGTTCTTAGGAAAGCTTTATCCTAAGCAAAACCACGTAGTTCATTTTGGGATTTAACATCATTTTCTGGCCAGGTATTGGTTATCTTCATGGAAAGAAAGGAAGAAAACAGGCTCTAGTTCACCAGAACATATCGGCTGAAAAAGTTCTTCTTGATGTGCATTATAATTCATTACTTTCAGATTCAGGATTGCACAAACTCCTTGCAGATGATGTTGTCTTCTCCACCCTTAAAGCTGCTGCAGCCATGGGATACCTGGCACCAGAGTACACAACCACCGGTTGCCTGACTGAAAAGAGTGACATATATGCATTTGGGATTATAGTTTTCCAGCTTCTGACTGGAAAACGGGATATCACTCTGCTAACTCGCCTTCAGGCAGAAACATCTAGTTTCAAAGGTCTGATTGATATGAACCTTGAAGGGAAGTTCTTAGAATCAGAGGCAGCTAAACTGGCGAGAATTGCTCTGCTATGCACCCATGAATCTCCCAATGAACGACCGTCTATGGATTATGTAGCACAAGAACTGTGTTAAATATTGGCAGTTCAGACATCAAGAATGAAATCTTGCCTTGGCTTTATAGTAAAAGGGGTGATATGATGGAGTGATTGTAAGATATTGACTGTATTATCGTTTACTAGGATGTGAAGTTTGTCAAGGTTCCTTTTATTAGAGTAGAACATACGGTGTCAAGGGAACCACCTTCCTGTATAGAGGAAGATTGCCTTTTAGGTTCCCTGTATGAATTTTGATAGATTCGTTGTCCAAGTTGTTCTGTTTAATATGAGTTCACATAAAAACATCTCTGTTTTGCAGTTGAATTCAGTTGCACCTGTTAAAAGTAATTTGAATCTATATTCACAAAGCTGGGCAAAGAAACCCAGTTGTTATGTACAATGTACAATGTGGATGACTTTCGAAATGAAAAATTACAAACCACTTAACATAGAATAAATCTCTGTAACCTGAGGATGTGACTTATCTTGTACTGAGAACTGATGAACTGTTCCCTCCAGTTCAATCCAACTACAACCTGGAGTTTTCTGTAGGTTTCTCTCTTTCATTACTGTCCTGACCGCTTTAGCATTGTCCCACATGCCCACACTGGCATAAATATTAGATAGGAGCACGTAGGAACTTGGATTGCGAGAGTTTATCTCAATCAGTTGCTGAGCGACAGGCTCTCCAACTGAGAAGTTCTCATGAATTTGGCAAGCACTAAGCAAAGTTCTCCAAATGACATCGTTTGGTTTGATAGGCATCTCCTCGATGAATTTCTTGGCTGCTTTGACATGCCCTGCTCGACTAAGTATGTCCACCATGCATCCATAGTGTTGCACCTTAGGTTCAACCTTGTACACTCTTCGCATGAGTTCAAAACACAGCAGTCCCTCCTTCAGCAAGCCAGCGTGCCTACAAGCACTCAAGGCTCCAATGAATGTGATATCATCGGGTTTAATGGAATCCTTTTCCATCTCCAAGAGAAAATTGATAGCCATTTCACCCATGCCATGAATAGCTAACCCACCGATCACAGCATTCCAATGATCAACGCTTTTATGCTCTATACCCTCGAACACTGAGATAGCGTTCTCTATTCTACCACACTTAGAATACATGTCAATTAGAGCAACACCAAGTTTACCACTCAAAGAGTACCCTTTTTCCTCTAAATATTGGTGTATGACGGCTCCAACTTCGATGTGTCCTAGTTGGGTGATTGCTGTAAGAAAAATTAACCAGGTGGTATCATCTGGTGACAAATGGGCTGCCTTTCTCATATCGTGAAATAATTTCAAAGCCTCAATGCAATAGCCATTCTGAACATAGCCAGCCATCATGGTATTACAAGAAATGGTGTTTCTCTCTGGCATTTCATCAAACAAACTCCTTGCAGCATGAACATTCCCTGATTTCACATAACCATCTATCATAGTAGCCCAACTAACCAAATCCCTTTTCGGCATCTTGTTAAACAATGCCTGGGCATCTTCCATTTTTCCATGCTTTACACATCCATCAATGATTGTGTTCCATGAAACCAAGTCTCTCTCGGGCATTTTAAGAAACAAATTCCAGGCAAAGTTCAGCCCATCTTTGGATCGCACATGCCCTCCAATCATTGAATTCCAAGTAATCAAATTCTTCTCCCCTGGAGGCATACCGTCAAACAATTCGCGTGCTCTTTCAACCATCCCGTATTTAACATAGCCGTCAACCATAGAATTATACGAAACAGGGTCCCTATTAGGCATTCTGTCAAACAATTGGCGAGCAAGCTGAACACACCCAAATCTCAGAAACCACCCCATCAAGCAATTTTGTAAATACACATCCGAGCCAATTTGCGTTTTACACAACAACCCATGGACTTGCATTCCTTCTTTCATCAAACCCACCCGAGAACAAGCTTTCAAAACCAGGGAAAATGAGAACTTATCCAAGCAAACCCCAATTTCAAGCATCAAACAGAGTATTACCAAAGCTCCTATCGGGTCCCGACCATGAGAATAGGACCTGATTACAGCATTCCAAAGAAAAGGGTCCTCTTGTTCTCGAAGATCACGATGAGCGTGGTGCTTGAAGAACACGTAGCGAGCAAACTCAATGAGAGGCTCATGAGGTGAAGAAACGAAAGTGAGGATAAGTTTGGTGGTGAGGGTAGAGTTGTTGATGAACCCAGTTGTTATCATTCTTGCGTGCATTTGATTGACGTCGTCTATGGTTCTGCATTTTTGGAGCATGATAAGAGTTGGAGTGGTTGAGCTCCATGGCTGGTGTGAATTGACACACACAAGCATCAATAACCCAAGATTTTGAGCTACTTCAGTTGTAGTGTTGGGAAGAAATCAGATTTTAGAACTTCTCCCAACGGCTCAAAACGGTGAAAGAGTGGCCATGTACATTATCAATTGGATAAGTTTTTTTTTTTTTTTTTTGGAAAAAACTTTTGGAGAACCTTTTAACTCTTTTTTTACTTTTTTTTGGGGTTGGAAATTTTTTCTTTCTTAAAAAACTTCTATATGAAATAATTTTAAATTTGTAAGGAAAAATTATATTAAAATTTGTGGGCTTATGACTGAATAAAGATTAACCAAATCATATTTGTTATTAAATATTAAAATATTATTATTTTTATTGAAATAAACATAAACAAAAATAAAGGCTATGACTTCCAATTTGTTGCTGCCCAGGATCGAACTGGGGACCTTTAGTGTGTAAGACTAACGTGATAACCACTACACCACAGCAACTTGATGAAATGAGGTCAACATTT
This sequence comes from Gleditsia sinensis, assembly GCA_037074535.1. Taxonomy (NCBI): domain Eukaryota; kingdom Viridiplantae; phylum Streptophyta; class Magnoliopsida; order Fabales; family Fabaceae; genus Gleditsia; species Gleditsia sinensis. The sequence goes on along the minus strand of CM073469.1, from coordinate 16,485,309 downwards.
TTAATTTATTATAATATTAAAATAATGAGGATCACCAAAATCCCCAAAGGCACAGAAGTCTTCAATTTATCTTCACACATTTATCCTAAAAATTTAATTGATAAATTAATAAGGGAAATTTTACATGTAGTGGAAAAGTAAAAAAAAATTAATCTCTTTTTTTAAACAAATATTTTAAAAATTAAATTGATGGTTGAACCAATAGAGAGATTGATTTATAATTCACTGTTCAAACCATGGTCAAACTGCAATGTAACCATTTTTTCTTTTAAATATATAAGAAAATATATAAATATAAATAATATTTTATAATTGAGTTAATACATATATTATAAAATATAAATATTTAATAATATGAAATTAGTTGGATTTTGAGTAAAGTCTTTATATTTCATAAATGTTATTTTTAGTCCTTAGAGACTAAAAATATTAATAAAAAAATATTTTTTAAAATATACATAACATTTAACTTGTTGAACAGTTTATTCAAATAATTCACTTAGTCCAAAACATTTTTTTCATTCTAAAATAATGATATCTAACCATTTCATTTAAGTTGACTCAATCAAAATCTATCATCAAAAGTGGAATGGTTAAATGTTGTTAATTTGGATTGATAGAAACAATTTTAATTGAATTAATTATATAAACATACAACTTAATAAGTTAAATATTATATGTATCTAATTAAATATTTTTTATTAATTTGTTTTAACAAAATTAGTTTGACAGACTAAAAAAAGATATTTATAAAACGTTAAAAATATATTCTAACAAAAATTACAAAAAAAACCTTTAAGGACTAAATTAAATTTCAATTTAAATTTTAAAGACTAAAATATGATTTTACATTAATTTTTTATAATCAAAGATCATTTCAATATAAATATAAATTTTTTTTAAAAAAATTCATCTAATTATTATTTAATAATACATTTAAAAAATAGTTGAAGATGTATTGTTAATTTTTTTTTAAAAAAATTTACTAGTTATTTAATATTATTAAAAAAATATTATTTGAAAACAAAAAATATTACATTAAAGTTGTAATCAGGCATGAATAATAAATTAATGATATTATTGTATTTATTTTGAAAAAAAAAATTTTGTGATAAAAAATGTATCATGTATAAAAATTTAATATAATATGTCAAGAAACAAATTGGTTTAGTAGATGGCACTTTCTCCTAAAAGTGTCATTCATCTAAAAAAAATCACCAAAAAATCGATTCAACACAAGAACCAACAAATTTTCACTGATTTGGGTGATTTATGATTGGTTTAGGTGTTGAATTGGCTGGTTTAAAGGCTCTCCTGTTTTAGGGGATAAACCGACCTAAATAATTAATAATTTACCAATTTTTTAGTTGAACAAACTCGTCCTGTTCAATTTGATTTTGATGATATTGCTTTCAACTATCCTCACTACAAAAAATGGTCAATTTGCAGTTATTAAATTGTCATTTTGTGGTGGTTTAACCGTCACTAAATACTAATTCTAGCGTTTTGAGAATAGTTGCAACTTGAAGTATTAAGAGTGGTATTAGCAGCAGTCACAGGCAACCGTTGGAATAACTGCCAATAATTGATCAATTACCAGCAATATTTTGTGGCGATTACTAACTGCTGCCAGTTTAAGAGTAGTTCCACCATACCAACTACTACTGATTGAAGAGAAATTTTCAAATACCATTGTCTTTTCGGAAACTGAAATTATTAATTTTTTTAAAAAAATTCTTCATTCTACGTAAAATTAAATTTTTAAGTTTTTTTTCTTGATATAACCTACATAACTAAAAATATAAATCAAACACCAACAAAATGACTCTAAAATATATTAATATAATATTCAAATAACAAAAATTATGCAAATAAGTAATATCTAGTACTGTCGTATATGCAAATTATAATCTAAATAGAAACGTTTGGTAGTAGGTTCTCCATTTGCGACAGATAAGTATTGTTGATCTGTCTGTGAAGGTTGTATGCAAATTTGCTGGCTGAAAAATATGCAAGTGTTATAAGTTAATGCCTAAATGAAATGAAACGAAATAATTATGTGCAAAATTAAAGTTTCTAAACAAAACCAATCTCAGCATTTAACAAATACTGAATCTCCGTTTGACACGCTCATGCACAGCTTTTAACTCTGTTTGTATAGATTGTAGCTGTTTGTGTGTAGATTGTAGTTGTGTTTAAAGCATCTAAACATTGTTTTGACTAGCTATCCCAAAAAGATCGCCACTGAACTTTAATCTTGATCTTGATCATTTTGTTTTTATAGAAATACAAAACATGTGTGATTCGTTCCACTTTTTAAGTTTCAGGCATGCAGATTTGTGATATTATGCTCAACCAATGAACAAAGTTTAATAAACACAAAAAAGGAGTACATTATATTAATATCTTTTGAGGTTTTTGAAACCTACTTTTGTTTTCAATTTGTATAAAATCTTCTCCTCTATTCTCAAAATTATTAATAAAATTTCTACTTTGTGTATTTTTTCTCTTAAAATTTCATAAATAGCCTAATTCACTGAGAGGAGATGTGAGTGTAATTCATAAATTTCAAAGAAAATTAATGTAATTTACTTTAAAAGAAATTAGGAGACGGAATTTTCTAATTGAAATTATAATGCTAAACAAAAATTAATGCTAAGAAAATTATAATTCAGTTTAATTTACTTACGTTAAAAAAATGCATCTTATAATGGACTCAAGACCAGAAGTTTTTATTATCTAGATTTTACCACCAAAATAAGGAATTTGAATCAGAACCTAACTGCACCAAATTTTTGTTACAAGCAAACTTTTCTCAATAACTCAAACTTTCAAATTTTGTATTAAATTCAAAATTGAATTTAAAAAAGAAAAAAACTAGAAGATGTCCATTAAGATAATGGCTCTTTAAGCATATTTTCTGTCATATCACTAGTATTCTCACATTCTTTACTTATTTTCACTTAGGCTAGTGAAATTGTTTTTTTTTTTTAAGTATTTTTTTCTCTATAAATTCAAACATTTGATATTGCTCACTTCAAGTTTATTTACCAATTTGAGCATAATCTTGTGGTGACTCTTTGTATGCTTTAAACCAAGGAGAAGCTTATGGGATCGATCACATGCATCCTAAAAATGTACAAGCTTATATTGTATATATGAATCATGAATTCCAAAAAAATGTTACATTTGAATACCCTAGTAACAAAATAAATAAATAGACTAGCATAATTAAAGAAATGAGAAAATTACAATCACTTTCTCTCTATTTTATTTCTTCCAATTGAGTCAGCCATAGGCCTAATTACATATTGTTAGATGTAATTATGGAGTAGTTGTTGTTGAAAGAAAATTAGAACTACCACTGTGATACAAAAAGATAAGAAAAAAATTACTATTTGATTATAATGGATTTACAATTAAATAATTGAGGATAATTCTAGGTCAGATAGTAGTTATAATAAAGATATTCAAGTCTAGGAAATAGTTATCCCATTAGTATTTGTATTAGTTTTTCGTATTATTTTATTAAGATTAAGATTTATATTTCAGTGTTTCATTAAGATTAGGTTTTTTTTTGTTATGGGAGTTGCTTATATATGTAGCTTTTAAGAACACAAAGGGCGATCAGTAGGCCATTATCAGCTTTCCCCTCAAAGTTTCAACTAAGAAATTAGTTTCACGCTCTGCCCTATGTTGATGAGGTTTTGGTGTATGACGGAGTGCCCCCTCACTAATGATGGCTTATCAGCACCACAATTGCTTGTTAATTTTACTTGTGCTTTCGTCTTCCTTACTGATTTCAAAATTTGAGGTCGAGTTTTTTCAACAAGGAAAGAATAATGTAGAAAGATAAGGAAGAATTACTATTTTTATTATAATGGATTTATAATTAACTAATTGAGATTAATTCTAGATTAAGTAATAGTTATTAATAAAGGTATTCAAGTTTAGAAATGGTTCAAATTAGTATTAGGATTCGTTCCACTAAGCAATTAGTATTAGGATTAGTATCAAGTGCGGAAACCAAGATGAACAAATAGATTTGCCTTGCTAAGGAGAACACTTCAAAAGCAGAGGGAGAGAAGGGGGAGCTTTTGGGAGGGGGATGCCATGGCTGCCCTCTCCTCCATTTCCTGTTAGTTTTTATGTGTTTTGTATTACTTGTACTTTCTTATTTTAGGTAATTTCTCTTCTTAAGAGAGTTTTTAATTTACTTCAATTAAAGAAATTTTTTCGAATTTTAATATCTTGTATCTCATACGTGTAGATTCATAACTTTGAGTTCAATCTACATCTTTATACTTAAATCTAGATATAAGAAGATTTAATCTATAATTATGTATTCATCTGAATAGAAGAAAACTGAAGAGAGTTAATTCTCAAAAAAAGTTGAGAGGTGTGTTGCATCTTTTAAAATATGTCTTTATTTTTTTTATTGTATAAGTTAAGTTTTTGTTATATTTAAATTGTAATTTAGTATACTAATATTTAAAAAATGTGTTGCCTTTAGTATTCGTAGACGAAATATATAATTTTTGTAAGATGATATTCTTGAGAGCTAAATCTAAATAATATTTCGTTGGATCTCTTTGTCTTTCTGTATTTGCCCTTAATGGCTTGTATTGCTATATTTTTTGTCATTATGTCTCTATCCCAAAAAAAAAGAAGAGGAAACAGAAATCAAATACTCACATTAACAAACTTGATTCTTAAAAATGTTATTGTACATATAATCAGATTAAGTCAAGTAAATCTAATAATTTTTTATGGACTTAAAGCTTGGTTTGATTTAAAAATTTGTTAAATTTTTGAACCTAACTTATCTCAATTTATATTTTAAGATAAGTAAAATCTTGACTTGATTTGATTATATTTTAAAAATTTGTTTACATCCTTAGGTAACCATGACATATTTTAAATGTGTATTATTTTAGACATATTTTTTTTTCTATTTAAAATACAATATGATAGTGCAAATTTTGAGTCTTAGTGGGCTGGGTTAGGATGAATAAATGAATTATTCTAAGTTCTTCAGCTGTGCATACGATACACTCGCCCACATCTGATTATTGCGCTAGGTATGTAATGTACGTAAGTCTAACTGAAGAACCACCGTCCAACCAATGGTGCCACTCATGGATAACTACCTGTCAACAGAACGTCGTAATTGACAGAGCCAATGAGCGGTTAACTTGTGTCTGTTAAGTAGCCAGAGCTCAATTTTACCCTCACGTTCAGATTACGACACGGGTTAAAATTAATATTTTTAAAATTTATTTTTATTATATATTATAATTTAAATATTATTAATATATAACAAATTATTTATCAAAATGATACATCAAATATTAATTTTATATATATATATATATATATATATATATATATATATATATATATATATATATTACTTATTATTTATATAATTGATGTTTAAATTTTTTTAATAAAAATATAATATGTAAAAAAACATATTTAAAAAATTAATTATATAATATTAAGTTCAATTTATATTTATTATAAAACTTGATAACAAATTCTTTAAAAATTATTATTAAATTTTGTTCTATTTTTATATTTTACACTCTGTCTCTGTACAATGTTTCTCTCTAGCTTCTTAAACTTTGAATATGAAATTTTACTTAACCATCACGAATTAACTATCGCTTTAATATATTCAATTAATAATATTATCGTTAACTATTAAATAAAACCATATTTTTATTCAATGATTATATCACTATTAAATAAAAAAGATACTAATATATTTATAAATACACCAAAAAAATTTCATATTCTAACGTAAACAACTAGCCCCCATAATTACTGACTACCCACAGATCGAATCATATAGCGTCACACGTAATTTTCCATTTGTCAACAACAATACATCACATTTACCATTATTTCTTTTTCAAATTTCATTTTTAAGAAACATTAGTGGGTCCACCATCATGAAAATTCAAAAAGAAAGATGGTACTATGCACAGTACAGAAAGATAAGCAAGTTTGACTTAAATGGTATGATGGAATTCTTGAAAACCTAATGCAAGTATGACACAAATTTTCCTTTAAATATATCAGCTAAACTAAGAACTTGGTGATGCTATTGTCATCCTAAAATTATATCTATCGTCCTTTATTGTGGCTTTGCGCATTGACTTGTAGAGTTTTAATACGCAAGTTGTAATTAGTCCATTTTTCTAAATAACCGTACAACTTTATGACTATAGCCTCCCTCAATGTTGTGCTAGCAAATACTTTGTTGGGTACTCATGATAACATAATTTTAATTTTTATATAATATGACGTAGAATAAATTATTATTATTTTATTTTATGATGTAATTAATTTTTTTATATCTCTAAATTGTAATTAATTATATCAGAATAAATTTAAAATTTAATCAGAATTATCATTAAAGGTAAATGATATTCCTTCTTTTTATTTTATTGAGATTAGAATTTGTATTTAAATATTTTATTAAATTTATAATTAATTTCTTATTTCAATTATACATATAGCTTTGAGAGAATAAAATAATTAATTTTTCATTCTTGATGGATTTTCTTTCTTGTAATTGAAACTCTTATGTTAGCATCTAAATAACGCATAATTTTAGACAAAGATATAAATTCAATGGTAAAAGAGGAGTTTTTCGTATAGCAACACTTTTTATTATTATTAACTTAATATGTTGAATCAATAAATGACGAAGAGGTGATAAACATTGTCTGCCTAAAAAAATCATGCATGGCCACAATGCTTACAAAATCTTAAATGGTGTATGATATTTTTTATTTTCAAAATTCGAAAACAATATTGTTTTCTTTTACTTGTACATGCCAACTTTGTAAAAAAAAAAAATTCAAAATGGATTTTTTTTTTCATTTGCCTTCAATCATTATTCAACTCTATTACCATTGAATAACAAATAAAACTATTTAATTTCAATCTATTTTACCCCATTAGTTGTTCAAACAAAAAGGATAAAATATCTCATAAACTCAAAACTAAAAATGACAAATAATAAATTTGAGTTAACACCATGTGTATACGTCACATTTTAATATGTACATGTTTAATTTCAAGGTCGAACAAGTTGACAACAATTTGATCCTTTATTTATTTTTCTTGTTTTTTTTTCCTTCGGATCAAATCATAACTTGGAAAGTGGACGGTGATAAAACAGCAAGTAGTAGAATAAGTCCATGTATTCAATTGGAATTTTGTGTGCGTAAATTAGCTTTTTCTTTTTCGTAAACTCAATTAACAAAGAATAATCACGTACATTTTAAGAGTGAAACGTAGTAATTAACATAATCTTAATCTTAAATATTAGGTTTAAATACAATTTTGATCCTCTTATTTTAGTGTTTGCACAAATTTAATCATTTTTATTTTAAATTTACTAGATTTGATTCCTCTATTTTTACTAACTGCTTACAAATGGTTCCACTTCTAATATTCCGTCTATTTTTTTGGTTGAATCTCCGTGTGGCTACCACGTGGTAGCCACATGGCTTTCACTAAATAAAACTTGGCAGCTTATTTGACAATTTAGCAATCCAATCGTACTTTAAGCACTCAACGTAAATTATTTATTTGATTTAATTTATGTGTCAGTAGTTTAGATTAAGTGCTTGAAGTATAACTGGATTGTTGAGTTGTCAAATAGAGTGTCACATCATTTTTAGTGAAGATCATGTGGTTGCTACATAGAGATTTAATGAAAAAAATAGATGACCTAGTAATAGAGAGACAAATTTTACACAGTAAAAATAGAGTAAATTTAAAATAAGAAAACTAAATTCATGCAAACCCTAAAATAAGAATATCAAAATTGTACTTAAATTTAGAGTGTATTTAATAAGTTTAATAAATTAATTTAATAAAATTAAAAATATTTAATAAATAAATTTATTTAAATAATTTAAATTAATTAAAAATTTATAAATTATACGTTATTTTAAATATTTTATAAATTTTCAACTAATTTATAAATTTTAAGTAAATTTATAAATTATTTTTATCAAATAGAGTCTTTATCAATTTAGGTTGGATTCTTCTAAAAAAACATCTTGTCAGTAAAATTTGAAATACATCATGCTGCTAAGTGGGAACGCAAATTGTCCAAAAAGAAAATTTTATTTCAAAGTCCGATTTGTTAGCTAATTGATGCTTCTAAAATAAGTACGTTGATTTGTTATCTAGTAGGTTGTGTGCCATCTTGTATTTGGTTGTTTCGTCTGACTGAACTATCCAATTAATGCATTTACTTATTCAAACTCTAAATCTCAAGAGTACCTTATTTCGTGACGTAGATATATGGTTCCCATCATATATAGGACTATGAGTATCTTATCAGATGAAATATTTTATTGGTACACACAGGTTAGCTAACTCTTGTTGACAAATAAAACTTGAATTAAGGTTTTTGAAATTATTTATACTATACTATAAATAGTAAATGAAGACCAAATTTGTCGATACAATATTAAATGGGAGCATAATGATGAAGCTACTGATATTGACTTAATTAAGCAGATATTGAAGTAATCAAGAAATAGATTTTGGCATCTTGAACAAGAACGAAAGAATGCCCGGAAATGACATTAAATAGAAATAAAACCCTCAAAGATTGATTTGATCAACTTTAAGGGATGAAAATGAAAAACTGGATTACTATATTTAGGGGGAAATTTTATTATTTCTCTAGGAACTGATGTATGAAAGTATAATATCTTTTGGAGATTCTATTGAAAATGAAGTGGACTGATGTAAATTCCTCTCTTTTTGTTTTTGTTGTGGTATAATTGGCCGCATGGAAAGAAGTGGTCACAAATTGATCTTTGAAAAGATGGATGATAAAACCTGTGAGATTCCTAAGTTTGGACCTTGGTAATAGAGCAAACCAAGATGGAAGGAGGCTATCTGAGGTTGAAATTAAAAACTCAAATATTTGCACTACTTTGAGGATGGATCAACAGTATCCAAATCCTACAACAGATTATGTCTTCCAGCAACTTAGTGCTTAGGGTATGAGTCCATGATTTAGCTTGATCTTTCTTTTAGTTTTTGTTCTACTAATTAGCTATCTTTTGATGTGTTTTAGAATATACTTTCAGCTGATGGTGTACTTTAAGTTAATGCTAATCTTCTCTGAGGGATTTGGGAGGAATCCTCCTCTTTTTTATTTCCTTTGGATAAAATTGCCCTTCTTTTGTTAAAAACGTTTGTTTTTATCCCTCTAGATTGATTAATAATGTGAATGGATCCCATTGTAGCTCCAGTTTAGATGTACTACGGATAATACTAATCGCTGACCAAGCTAATAAACAATAAAGAACAATTTCTTTATACATTAACTCATTAAAAAAGTGTTTAGTTAGCTGGGGCGGCCTAATTTGTTGAAAATCATATAATTCGGTGGGTCAGTTTGCATGCAACACGGTTGAGTTTAGAAAATTTCTAGAGAAATCTTTTACAATTTAATAATAAATTTATAAAATAAAAATTTAGATGCGTTCGGACGTGTTTGGTATTAACCAAATCAGAGAGATTAGTTAATTAAAATATGTACAAATTTACTTAAACCACCGTTGTCTTAAATATATATAAAAAAATATGCCATCATCGGACTTTTATTTAAGCTAATCCTTATTGGTTAGTATCTTTGAAAGGGAAGAGATCCATATGGGTAAGAGAAAAAAAGGTTTAGTTCTTTAAATATTTGATATTAGATTCTTCAATAAAAATATAATAAGTACGTTGACATCTTTAACAATTCAATACTAAATCATCCACTTCTATAAAACAATTCAATGCTAAATTTTGTCTTTTATAGCTGATTAATGGATGAAACCGCACTTTGTTTATATTCACAAAAAAATATAAATTAAGTATATATATATATATATATATAAATACACACACACACACATTAAGAAATACATGATTAGTGGGATATAGACACTTTTATCATACAATTTGGCTTCATTAACATATGTATCATCGTCATCAGACTCATCACTTTACATTAATTTTACCACATTAAGAAGGCACATTTTGTAAAATGGACTTTTATGTATGATTGTGACAAATTTGCCGTTCTTTAATTTGCCAAGTTGATGCATAGAGTATATATAATTCTTTTGTTTCTTATGCTCTCGCAGTGACGTAACCATATATATAGATATATAGATTAGGTACCGGTTCCCTTGCAGTCTCTCTTTCCTTCCTTTTCCCCCTTTTAAAAAAAATATATATATTTAAGGGTGCACCTAGTTGTAATTTTTTTAAGTAAATTGTCAATTTGCTCTTTGAAAGATATATTATTTTTCGATTGGATTCTTAAAAAATATACTTCTCAATTTAGTCCTCCATATCTCCTTTCTTAAGAAAATATTCTCACTTCAATCGTATTAACCGATATTTAACATATATGTTTTATTGGCGAGTCTAAGAACATACTTAAACTACAATTTTAACTAAAATAGGTGAGCTCTTGGTTAGGACATAAAAATAAACTTGTTAAATACTTGTAGATGGAATTACGGGAGGGCTTTTAAAATAAGATAGTCTTTTGAAAATTAAATTGATAAAGTAATATTTTAAAAAATCAAATTGAAAAAAAAAATTGAAGACTAAAACAATATATTATCTTTTTAACGAGGATAATCTATATAGAGATGTCAAGATAGTGAAATTCATTGAAAAATTACTCAAGCTATACTCTCTCTTTTTTTAAGACTAAAATAAATTTTATTAATTTAGTTTCTTATTTTTTGATAGAATAAATTTATATAAACAATTTTTTTTGTGGAAATTTCTGGTAAGAAACAGCGATATACGCAAGCCAATATAAAATTTATTGGTTTGATTAGTTTTTTTCAATTTTGTTGTAAAGTTCATTCCGTATAAAAAAAAGTATCTAATATTGACTAACAATTATCGAACATTGTTTTTGAAATGTGTCGAACAGAAAAAAGATATAGAATATAAGTTGTACGTGTACAATTATGAAACTTCCACCTTACGAGTATATATAGAAAATAATCTTTTATTTAATGTTTGAAAAATGCTTCTGCAAACAGTATTCATGTTTTCTCTGGTTTGTTTGTTTTTTATTGTTCTTTTGGGAAAAAAATTGGTCTTGTTATACTAGTCCAGACAAACCAAAGAAATAACTTAATTACATTTAAAATTAAAATATTTAAGGCTTCATCTAATAAAATTAAAAGTTAAAATTGCAGACTAAATTAAAAAAGTAAAAGTTGGAGAGATTAAATTGAGAATGTGTGTATCTTTTTAGAACTAAAATAATTATTTATTCTACATATTATTTTTTAAAAAAGAGCTGAATATAACATGCTTTTAAAATATAAAAAGTTCCTATATATTTAAAAAAATAGAAGGTAAGTGTTTTTAACCTAAATTCAAGGGAGGTGAAAGTTTACGTTAAAACATATCAACTATTTAAAAAGTTTTCAATTTTATAATATTTGAAATTATTTCTTTGAGTTTATAATTCATATTTATAAATTAAGATACTCTTAAAATAATATATATTAAAATTTTCTATTAATGAAATATAATTCGTTAACAAGTTTTATTACATTTTTTACTACATAATATTTTAATTGACTTTTATTGTCTTTTTATAGTATTAACTGTACATTTATTACTTTTAGAAAAATCACAATATTTTTAAGCTTTAATAAAAAATTAAAAGAAAAGAAATGGATAAGATGAAACACTTTAATTTTATAGTAGCTAGTTAATTAGTTAAGCATTTACAGCTAATTTAGTTTTATTTATGGTCATAAGATACACGTTCGAATTTCGTGGGCAAATGTCAACGCTTACTCATTTCCGATTCCTCTCTCTCCTCCGTCCATATCTCCCACCAACACCATTTATAAAACCCAAACCTAACGCCTCCTCATCCAAGTTCCTTCACTTTTCCTTCAATCAAGCAAAAGAAAATCCAACTGAGGATAAAAAAAAGTGAGATAGAGACGAAGAGAGAAGGAGAAAGGGAAAGATCACAGACACCATGAAGCTTGTTTGGTCTGCAGAAACCGCCTCAAAAGCCTACATAGACACCGTCAAATCAGTAAGATTAACCTCGAGATTCTAAAATCCAATTGCAATTCAATTCTAGCTCCTTCTCTTGATTATTTCCAGTTTATGTTTCCTTTCTATTTCTTTCCTCCATTTCCCTCTCTTTCTAAGTCCTTAATTATTAGCTAGCGGCAACTGATTTTATCTTCTTCCTCTCTGTGTAAGAAATTCAAGATATATAACCCTATAATTCGATTCTCTTTGGTTTCATCCCCAGTTTATTTTTTTCTTTTCTTTTATTTTCATCCATCATTTCTCCCTCTCTTATCTTGTTCCTTCAAGACTTCAAGAATTCAATTCTTTCTTTTGATTCCCAGTTTGTGTTCATCTCCTTTCCTTTCTTTTCTTCCTCCATTTCCCCCCTATATTTCTAAGTCCTTTATTATTATTATTATGAGTAATTGATATCATCTTGTTCCTGAATTTCTCAATTTGTAAGAAATTAAAGAACCCAAAATTTTGATTCAATATTCTTTTGATGATTTCCAGTTTTTTTTCTTTTTTTCATTTCATTTCATGTCATTTCTCTTCTTTTATTTTGTTCCTCTATTTCACCTCTCTTGTTCTTTTCTCAGTGTAAGAAATTTAAGGAATCTGGGGTAGCAGAGCTTCTCTCAGCCATGGCAGCAGGTTGGAACGCTAAGTTCATCGTGGAAACATGGTCCCATGGCGGCCCGATAGCTACAAGCGTAGGGCTAGCAGTTGCTGCTCGCAACACAGGAGCAAGACACGTGTGCATAGTCCCAGATGAACGGTCGAGATCAGAATACACAAAAGCCATGAGCGATCAAATGGGTGCCTTACCGTCACCGCGGCCGGACTTGGTGGTAGGGGAGGCGGAGAAGGTCATGGAGGGACTGGAGGGGGTGGATTTTTTGGTGGTGGATTGCCGGCGCCTGGACTTCGCTAGGGCCCTGAGAGTGGCCAAGGTGAGCACGAGAGGTGCTGTTTTGGCATGCAAGAATGCATGGCAAAGGAGCGTCTCGGGGTTTAGGTGGCATGGAGTGCTTGGGAGAGGCACAAGGATAGTTAGATCAGTGTTCTTGCCTGTTGGCAAGGGCTTGGATATTGCTTATATAGGAAGCAGAAGTAATAATACTAATGGAGTAGCAGCGACAAGTGCAAGTGCAAGTGCAAGTGCAAGTTCAAAAAAAAAGGGTCCGAGCCGTTGGATCAAGCATGTAGATCAAATTTCAGGAGAAGAGCACGTTTTCAGAGAATATTTTTGATGGGTTTTGATCAGATTCACTTGACTGAATGGCTTAGCATGTACTATAATTTTGTTAGTTTAGAACATCCTGGTCTATAAACGATAACTGAATCAAACTATAAAAGATAACGTGTGTGTATAAGTTTAATCTATTTATTTTTTGTAAACAGAATAATTATGAGATAATTTCTAATTAATCGGTTTCGAGAGATAGAAAACCTAGTTGGCAAATTGCTTCAAAAAAAATTGTAGGGTGGTTTTGTTTAGAAGCAATTTGACATTTTCAGGTTATGGGAGGGGTAGATATGGTGGGGATTATTATAAAGCAATGTATATTATTTTATGTTTTTGAATGTAAGAGTTGGGATTATATTATTGTACAGTGTGTACTCTTTCAAGTTTTGTAATTTCCCAGAAAGTTGAGTTAGGTTGAAGTAATGAATCTGCTTTATTATACTTAATGTCTTGCATAGATAATTGATTCAATATTCTGCAAGCGAGTTGCTTGATATTGGATAACCGCGGTGGCTGTATAGGTTGGAGGAAGATACACAGATACTTATCTTCAGAGTCTTCATTTTATGCTGCCATAGACAAAAACTAATTAAGGCGTTCTTTGACAAAGTCACTGATTTTTTTTTTCAAAAATGAAAGAAATAAAGGCGGCTTTAATTAATGCTAAATAAAGTTAAAAAGAAAATATTCAAAATTCCTTCCATATACATTTTGCAAACCATAGACGAAAAAATATATTCCTAAAGCTGTACTTCATCCCATAACTCAACTTATAGCTTTCTTTGTCAGCCATACGTACCTAACTTAACTTTTTTTTTTCCTTTTGAATTACGCCCAAGTTAGCTTGGACATAAGAAAGAAAGAAAGAAAGAAGGTTAAGCTTTAATCTCAAGTATACTATAATTCTACCTTTACAGAAAATGAAAAATGAAAAAGGAGACTTTTGGTGTATCAATAATGAAAAAAATGGAAGCTACCAACGCTTTTTCTTATGTCATGTATCGATCATTATGAAAAATAGCCATTTAATACTTTATTTAAATTGGTTTCTTTGTTATGAATGCATCTTGGAATCTGTTTGACGAATTCAGATGCTTTTTATATGCCAAGGAATACGAATATATATTATATTGCCAAGCAATAAATGTGATGAATGAATGAAAGTACAAAAGGAACGAACTGTAATAAATTATAGTCCTCCCTGAAATATACGAAGGTCAAAAACTGAAAAGACTTATAAGTCAGAAGCGACGAATCAGACCCTCCGTAATGATAGCAGAGAGTTTTGAACACAGTTTTTCTCTTTTTTAGGGAAGAAATTTGTGATACAGAGACGTGAATTGAAGATATTTTAGAATTTCTGTATCATAACCTTTAGTGTTCATATTAAGTCAGAACCTCAATAAAAATGCGACCAAATTTTAGGATTGAGCGTATATACATTAAGAATGCATTTAGTAAGTTAAATAAATTAATTTGTGATGTATTTAATTAATTTATAGTGTATTTAACTTAACTTATAAATTTATTTTATTAAATTAAAAATATTTAATAAATAAATTTATTTAAATAATTTAAACTAATTTAACATTTATAAATTATATATTAAGTAACGTATAATTTATAAATTATTTTTATTAAATATAATATAAGTATATAAAATATTCTAATAATTGCAACGCAAGTTAATTGCTAAAATCTGAAGTACTTTGTTTATAATTAAATTTAGATTTGATTCATTTTACCAGTTGTCGATTTATAAGTACTACATATTTTTATTGAATTCATGCGTTTTAAATTTTTTCCCTATAAATTTTTTTTTGATAATTACCAATAATAGTAAATTGGAGAACTAAATGTGAACACTTTGGGTCTTGGGAAATACGGCTTAACATGTGGAATCCATTGCTATTGACTTCAATATTTTTTATCTTTTGGCCTGTGTGAAAACAAGAAATTAACAAGGCCACACGACCGCCATATTTATCTCTCTAATCTCCAATACATTTCAGCTGATACACGAGTCAATTCATAGATACAACCCAAAATCAGAAAACTCTTGGGGATCAATTTACACAAAAATGGTCATAGTCTATCAATTTTAAGCCTTAAACTTCAATCTGCACTTTTTTAAGGGGAGAAGTAACCCTAAAAATATGTTCTTCTCCAGTGCACTTATCTACTTTAACAATCCAATGTCTCTTCCTTCTTTGTTCAACTTTGCCATCCACCACCAGCAACCCTTCACCAATGGGTAAAAACGATGCCTTCAATTGTCGCCACAATGAAACCCCGTGACGCACATTGTACCCAACCACAAGTGCCCCATATTTCCTTGCCTCTTCGGATGCTGCTGCAAAAACGTCATTTGCATTGGGCATATCACAATCCACAAGCACAAAATCAGCTCCTTTAATGTAATCACCTAGGAAAAGGGTTTTCAGATTCCCTACCACTAGCTCAACTACAGAGTCTGCATAAGCTCCTAGAGCTTTTCTAGACGCCTTCAGGTCTTTTGGCCCTGAACAAACACACACCACACGGCCACCCGTTTGGTGTGCGGCTGCAGCCACAGCTAGCGTGGCGGAACCAGCCACGCCTGCATTAGCCACCACCATCAGTCTTGCGTTCTTGCCTGCTGCTAGAGCTGATAGGTACTCGGTTACATCTGGTTCTTTGCCTCTTTGACCCTGCAAAAAAAAAATTATAGGTAAAAGGATTCAAAGCTATAAAGCATTCAGGGACACTTTAAAAAATAAATCAGACAAGTACATGAACACTTCAAAATTAAAATTGGATGGATGTGTTGTTATTGTTTCTAATTAGTTTACCACTGATGGAGCTTGGAAATAAACTTTTTTTTTTTTGCATTTTCAGCCGAACAAGGAGATAAAAATATACTCTTATGAAGCAACGGAGAGAAGGTATAACTATAAGAATGCAAAGTAAAGTTGGATGGGTGCGAAATATGACCATTCTTAGCGCTTGGAGATAAGCTCTTTTGGCATTTTCAGCTGACCACCAAGACATGGTGATGTTGTTTGATTTGATCCTTTGGTTTGAATTCGAACTTTTAAGCTTGATTTGACGAGCAAAAAGCGTTGCTCTTCAATTTAGCGAGCCTTCAGCTTTATACAAATTTGGTGAGAATATCATAAAATATAAAAATAATAATTTGTTTTACTGTTGATAAATAATTTTTTATTCATCAATAATATTTAAATTGTAATATGTGATAAAAATAATATTTTTTAAAAATTAATTTTAATTTACAATTTGCCTATCTTGTTCAAAGATTTTGCATTTAAACTTGTAAATAACATTGCGGCATTCTCAAAAAATTAAAAAAATGTGTGATAGAAATTTTAAAATGAGACAATATTATTTTATTTTAAAATTAGAGTATGTTGCAAGGCTCAGCAAGTTGAGACTTACAATGGTACTAATAAATAGTCTGAGATACTACTGACAGTAGAAATTGAACCATACAATTTATGAGTGAAGTTCTTCGATCAGACCAATTTTTATTGCCCGCATTCTTGAACTTGTCTCAACATTATTACAATAATATTATTCTCTCCTGCCTTTTTTTTCTTCTTCAAAGAGTAATAGCAGGTTTTTATAGTCTGTCAATTAAGGTAGGTTTAAGGTCAAAATGTATTTCTTTTTGTTTCTAAACTTAATATGGATTTTTATTTATTTTTAATGTTTGTTTTAATTTGGTAGTGATCAATATTTTCTTTAAATCTGACTCTCTAGGAAATACTAATGGAATATTCAAAAGATTGATTATCACACTTGTGTCTCACATTATCGAATAATTCTGACTGTTTTAACTTATTTATATTGTTTAATAATTTTGTACCTATAAATTAAGTAATAAAATTGTAATTTTTCTTGCACCTATATATATGTATAACATTATAAAAGTATACAGGAAAGAATTTCCCCATGCTTACGTTTATTACTGGAATATATAACAAAATTCTATATAAGTATAATACTTTAATCACCGTCCAAATCTTGTCCAAATTAAAATTTTAAGCAGACACTATCATTCAAATCTTAAACTGAAAACACTTATCTAATTGTTGCATTATATTTTTTATACGTAAATATGACCATTTTTTATGATTATTGTCGCCTGAATTAATATTAGGAAAAATACACTTCTTAATCTTTATTTTTGCATCTAATTACAATTTTTCTCTACTTTATTAATTTTTATAATTGATTCCTTAATTTATTTGTCTCTTTGCATTTAATCCATCTAGAATAGAAAATAATTTTAATAATGACCACGAAATTATAAAATTTGACACCTCATTTGTCTTCTTCGCTAATTTAGACAATAGGATATTAAATGTAATGAAATAGGCGAATTCAAGAATCAATTTTGAAAATTAATATATTAGAAAAAATTGTAATTGAAGAAAAAAATGAAAGTAAAAAAAATATAATTTTTCCTTAATTGTATATTTAATTTGCTAATTATACTAGTTTAATGAACCCTAGTATCGGTGCCTGTAAATAACTGAAAAGTTCATCAAGGTGTGCTTCGTTGTGTACCCACAATCAACACAAAGATCCAAGTTCTATCACGTTGTTTCAGCCTACCCTTCATATAACAATATTATTTTTGGTCTCTTCGCATTGTCCAAGATTAGGTACATACATTTTTATCATCTCAAGGATTTCAGGAATCTAAGGCGGTAATCTTAATTGCATCATTTCGTTTTTTGGGAAAAACATTGGTCACTCTCATCCAAATAGGAACAATAAAAAAACTTCTCTTCAATACTTGATTCTACGTTAAAAAACCTTTTCGGTAGAACCCCCACTTTTTATTATTTAAATCCGTCCAACACATGCATGTGATCATAAAAACGGTGATGAAAAACTTAAAGTAAATAGTTTAACATGTTATTGCTACTACTATTTTTATAGTGTTTGATGAGTTTTTTTTTTCTCTTTTAGTGATAAACACAAGTTTAAAATGAGAAAATATTACTTTATTTTAAAATTGGAGTATGTCATGCATAAATTTTAATAAAGACTTATAGTGATATTTATATATTTATTTATTAAAAAATATTGATGACAGCAAAAAATTGAATTTAAGTCATCAATCTTCATAAACTTAATCAACTTTTATTGGTAGGGTTTAATAAGTTGAATCTATTAAATTAAAACTCCCCAAAACATAAGCCTCAGTTTAACCTATCCGAAAAGTTATATATAATTGTACGGTTGTCAATTAATTGGGGGTTCATTGTGGTCATAACTCATAACTAAGAAAAGTTTCTATGGGCTGCATGCGGGTGAGAAATGAGGCCATGACAATGAGCATCAAAGTGTGTCAACCTTAGTAGCGAATTTAGAATTTTAGTAAAGTGGGATCATTTTTTCCTATAATATTTTTACAATAACAAAGATTATTTTATTTTTTGTAATAATAATAATAATAATAATAATAATACAATATTATCATAAAGGCACCATTAAATAAAATGAATAAAATTACATCAATGTATCTAAAGTTTTGTCATATAAAATTTTTCATATTTTAGAATTGATGTATTATAAAATTAAAAGAAATAATATCAAATACATATTTTATATCTAATATATTAATTAATCAATGAAAAAATAACTAATCATTCATTTGATTGGGCAGATCATAAAATTTCAAATATTTAATTGATAAATTTGATATTAGAGTAAAATGAATATTTTCAATTTTCAACGCTATAGTATTACTGAGACTAAAAAATAACACTCGGAGAATCACAGTGAGAAATTCTTCAAGTGGACCTCTATGTAGAAGCCTCTAATGAATTTGAACAAACCCTTCAATATCTCCAAATATTAATTTTTTTAATAAAATAAAGTATATTGATAAGATGGAATTATGTTATGTCTATATTCATTTTTGTCGTTTGTTTTTTTTTTCATCGGATCTCTGTGTTTGCATGAAGTAATATAAGAATAAAAAATAATTTTATAGAGTATTTAAAAAATTTCAATACAAAATACTTTAGTTGGACAACTAATAAGATAAATTCAAATAACTTTATCATTTTATTTTTTGGACAAAAATGAAAAATTTTATATACTTATTTTGTAGGTGAATTTAATTTTTTTTTTTTAATTATTACCTTCTACCTAGTCAAATGCAAATAGACTCGGCCTTCCACTAAGACCAAATTTAGACTTCGACTTTAAACTCCAAACTATTCAAATTCAAATAGATTGGAATCGACCCTCCATTGAAACTAAAGTATGACTTTGACTTCAAACTCCAAAATTTTAGATTGAGATCCAAACTCTTTTATAGTGATTAATTATTTAAATAAAGGATTCAAATGACGGAAATTGCATTGCAAAAATTCAATTTCCATACATTTTAAGTTTCATGATTTTTAAAATTTTTCATCCCAATCTGTACAAAATGTAATTGCAACTATCTCATTACTTGCAAAATCATTTAGTTGGTTATTCGAAGGAAGATAAAATAACACAGGGCAAAATACTAACTCATACATCTAATGTGCTACTATATATATATTATTACATTTAAAGAGCTATCTTGATAGGTTAATGAAATAATGTGCTGTATTTTTACCCTAAATTTGTGGAATGAAATTAATTATATACCCAAAGAATGTAGGTATACTCGTCCTACCTAACAAAAATAATAGAATTTGAGATATTGAAGTAAATCAAATCTGTGCACAAACAATATCTGCCGAAGGTAACTACAACATAATCATAATATAAATGCAAATCTTAATTAATTTTATGCGCAGACTAGACCACGAGATAGGTGAACCAATTTACGTAAGCCACTTATCATGAATACTTGATTTTTAAAATATCCAATTTATAAAATCATAGATGCTTGTTAATTTTGGTTTCAATTTTAATTTGACATATATATATATATATATAGAGAGAGAGAGAGAGAGAGAGAGAGAGAGAGAGAGAGAGAGAGAGAGAGAGAGAGAGGCCCACTGATAAGTGTCCTTATTGGAATTGAACAATATATCAACCTTGAAAGCAAAAGAATATGAACCCATTAATACTATTAACATACCTGCTCCACCAGATTCTGACTATAGATTAAAAAATTGCAGAAAAAGGATAATTTTATAGCCACATGAGGATGAAATGAACGCGTCAAGCTAGAGCTGTGGTTGCTTTAACTGCACATGCTATGTTTGCTTTTATTTATCTTAATTTCCTCCAGTTTAATTAGTCCACTTTTTCTCACATTAAGAATAAAAATGAATTCTTTTAGAAATTTCACATGAACTTTCATTGTTAGAACATTTCAATATATATTTTGACAAAAGTGTACTTTTCGTACCTTAATTTAAGAATGAGTTTCAATTTTATTCTAAATGTCTTATTTGACTCAATTTCGTACTACATTATTCAAACAAATTTCGATGTTTTCCTAATAACTAATTCCCTCCAGATAAGTGACTGGAAAATTCTGACTTGTATCCTATGTGGCAAAATAATCTTAAATGGCAAATACATTACCAAAAATCAAGTGCCACCATCACCTTCTTCCTTGAATAAGCAACAATTCTTGACTAAAATTAGAGCTTGGAAAAGTCTAAAACTTAAACAATTAGATGAATCACAATAGATTCCTTGTATTTGACTAAATCTTGTACAAGTACTAGAAAATGGCCAAATCCGTTCGAAGCGAACTTGAAAAGGACCCAATATCCTTGAATTTTCCTTTTCCAGAACATAAAAATGACGACAAGCCATTGGAAGCCAAAGCCAAGTAGACCTTCGTTAGAGCCAATGAGAAGGATTGACTAAGTGAGGAATCGATCAAAAGCAAGGCCAGCAAGAGGGCCTTAAGCTTTTCCATCATCCTTGGCTACAAAGAGAGTATTGAGCTGAAGAGATTTGAGGGCGTGGGAGTAATTGGAGAAAGTGTAATTGTTGCCAGTAGTAGCTCGAATTCAAACGACGGTGACAAAGCCTAGTCATGTATTGGAGATTGAAACAGGGGAGAACTTGAGGTAGCCCATGACGAAAGATTTGAACGGTGGTTTAGGCTTTGAATTCCCAAACTACAAAATATTTAAGAACAGGGCTTGCTGAAAAGGAAATAAACAAAAAAAAAAAAAAGGAATTTTGAGGATGACTTTGGCGTGTAAAGCAAATTCCACGGGCGACAAGGAAGAATCCAAGGTTTGACGGATTCCTATTCTGCACTTTCCAAAACATAAGCAAAAGAGATGAGACTTTCTAGCTAGAACAAAAAATTTTCCATCCATATATTCCCTACACGAGAGAGAGATTTTCTTGGATTTTTTAGGAAACCAAACGGCTTTGCGAATTTTCGCGAGAAAGTTATATAAAAGGAAGAAACCCAACATTCTATATGACGTCGTTTTCGTGTTACATTGGTGTTTTAAATTCTAGTTATGTCGATCTCTGCATGTTTTATACAAAATTTAGCTGCATAGGATCCAAGTCAGCATTTTCTATCAGATATTTTTTACGGAGTCAACTTCTAGAAAAACAGTGAAATATTTTTGAACAATGTAAGATGAAATTGAGTCAAATAAAATACCAGGGACGAAGTTGAAAGTCACCATGAAGTTAAAAGGATAAAAAGTAAACTCTTTGCCTTTCTTTGTTTGAAAACTGTTTTCAAAACAGTTTTTTTATTTTTTTGTTCTATAAAAATAAAAAAATCTGTTTGGGGTACTGTTTTTATAAATTATTTATAAAAATTATTTTATAAAAATATAACTCAAAAAATAATTTTTAAAAAATATCATTTTATTTTCTTGTTCTTATGTAAAACTGTTTTCAATTTTTTTAAAAAAAAATGAAAACTGTACAAAATTAAAAATAATTTATTAAAATTAATCTTCAACCATCACGCAAGTTACATCATTATGTTCTCACACATTATTTTTAAAATTTATATCCAAATAAATTTTTATTTTTTTATTCTTAAAAAACAGTTTTTAACATTATTTTTAAAAAATAAAAAAACAAAAACATTTGAAAACACTTCCAAACAAGTTAAACTCTAATTTATTTTTTGTAGGATAATAATATCTGTTTAAAAAATATTAAATATGTAAAATTTATATAACTTAAATTAAAAGATAAATATTTAATTTTAATATTTAAAATTAATCGTAAATAATTTTATCAAAATAATAACTGTCTTAATTATTTTAATTTTGAACTGATATTTGATTTATCGATAATAAATAATATTTTATTTATTAATAATATTTAAATTATAATATATAATAAAATTAATTTTAAAAAATATTATTTTTATTTAATTTAGACACTCAAATATTTTTTTTATTTTTTATTTATTGTTATTTTTTCAAGCTCTTGAAGACAGCTTTCAGAATTAAAGAGTCAGACTCGATTAAAATAATATCTCATCTCATCAAAAGACTCAAAAAAGGTGAACCTAATAGACAGTTTTACCGTTCACTCCTTATATGAATTTCAAGCCATGCCTTTTTTAAGTGAGATCCCAAAGTTTAGAGCTATTCATAAAGTTTACTTTAGGAATCAAATCTGTCTTGCAATTATGGTCGCAGGCGCACTGTCCCAGCGCATAAAAAACTGTAAAATGTTACACTAAATTTATTTCTTTTGTATTTTCTTTATAAAAAGACTTCCTTTTTTTTAAGAAAATTTATTATTTCTTTTTATAAAAGAATTTTTAAAGCTTCTAAAATATATATTTCTTTTGTTCAAGTCTACAACATTAAATTTAAATATAATATTTTAGGTTCAAAAATTAAATTTATAACAAACTTATTACTGAATAAAAAAATTTTTAAAAAAAATAATTTTTTTAAAAAATTCAGAAATGTGTTACCTCTTCAATCATGTCTTTTTTTTCTTAGATGTATGATTCTAAAAAATCACATTTTTAGAATATAATATTCTCACTTGATTCATTACAAATATTTTTGAAAGTGTTTTATTATATTTTTGAGAATTTAAGTCTGTTTGATTTTTTTTAAATTGAAATATAAAAAATACGACTAAAATGTGTTTGATAGAATTTTAATAAAAATGTTTTTTGAAAATGTTTCTTGAAACAAAGTGAAAACAAAAAATGTCTAAAAGATGTTTTCAGTATTTTCAAAAAATAAACTGTGATATATTTGTTATTTTAAAATAATATCATAATTATAAAATATCAAATTTAAAAATTAAATAATATTTATAATCATTTATATCAATTAAATTTAAAAATAAATATAAAACAATGTTTAACTATACAAAACGAACATAATTTATAAATAATAAAAACTTACAAATGAAAATATATTTTAAGAAATGAAAATAAAGAATAAAAAGCGTAACATGTTTTCACAAACTAAACACTCTCTAAATATTCTCAACATGTTTGACCATTTTCAAAATTGTCCCTACCAATTTTTAATTTATATAAAAAATAAAATACATATATAATTAAATAAAATATATAAAAAAGAAGATAAAATGTACATTAAATTTAGAGTTGAAGGCCTTAAAGTTTGAAGATATGGGTATTGCACTTTTTGAGTTTAGATTTTGAATTTTGAATTTAAAATTTGAAATTTTAGTATTTAAAGTTTAAAAGATAGAATTTAGAATTTTTATGATTTATAGTTTATAGTTTAAGGTTTAAGTTTTGGATTTTGAAATTTAGAATTTAAAATTTTTGAGTTTATGATTTAAATTTTTAAAATTTAGAGATTGAAGTTTAGAGTTTTAAAATTTAGATCTAGTGGTTTAGAAGTTTAAGAGTTTGGAGTTTGAGATTTTGAACTTTATGCTTTAGGATTTGTAAATTGTGAGTTTAGGATTTAAAATTTAATATTGAAATGTTAAAATTTGAAATTTTGAATTCTAATTTAAAGTTATAAGAAAATAGAAAAAAAATGAACTTATTGATATAATTATTATTATTATGAAGAAATTAAAAAACCAAACTCCTATTTACCTGAACTAATATATATGTATTTGTAGGATAATAGTTTAAGGTATCATTGTTTATTTTTTTGGGTATATCAAACAGTAGTTTTATCATAAGACTTTTACATTTTTCAGCACACTAAATCACACTCTGTAACTTTTAATCATTGTTTTTTAGCTATTAAAATTTTGATAATTGAAATTTTTTTTTATTAACAAGTTAATAATGTAAAAAAAATTATAAAAAATATTTACATATTATACTTTTATTAGACAACGTAATAATAAATATCTAAAAGAAATTCTACTAATGTCTTGCCTAAATTGTACGAACTCATGCATTTAAGGTGCTGTCGTACAATAAGAAACCTCACACAAATGTAATGAAGCATTTCAACTCCCACACAAATATAATGTATGATTCTGACTGTGAAGGAGTTAAATTTATAGAACAATTTTGATTAGTGGATGATATAATTTGAGATATTGAAGCAAATCAAACTTGTCCACAAAATATAATTTATATTGAAAATGTATGATCTACGTTGTAGAAATGCTGGTACAAATTTGGAGTACAACAATTTTAAAATACAAATACGGTAAGTAAATACGTGCAATAGAGCACTTGGCCAATGCAGGCTGAAGATGATAAGGGATGCGGCTTGCAATTCCCTCTCTCTAAGATATGGTAAAAAAGATTGAGAAATTTAGATGAGTTTCTTTTTTTTTTTTTTTTTTGGTTTAGGTTTCAGAGTTCCTATATACGATTGAAAATAATTTCTTTAAAATATTATTCAACAATACCTGTATACCATACATACTTTTTTTGTCCCACCGGTATTCCGTAGTGTATTTAAATGAAGTTAAATCTAGGTTAGGCAATAAAAGAACATCAAATCCAATATTTAAATCTGATTTAAGCAATAAAAAAAACTTTTCTGGCAAAAGAATATGAAGTTATTAATGGTATTAAAATGCTTGCCTTACTAGATCTGAGTAACAATAACTTGAAAGTGGATATTGAAAAATGTTATAACCATTTGAGGCTGAAATAAACAGAGGGCTTTGGTTGCTTTATGCTGGTTCTTGTGCCTAAAATGAAGATTATTTCTTCTAATAAAAGAAAATTTTGGCAATGAAAATCATATTTAGGAAACATAGACTCCATCAACAATAATTGATCTCCACGGGTTTAATTAGTCATTTTTTTATAAAAAATAAAAATAAATTCAAAATAAAATTTATATGATGAAGAAAAACCAAACTCATGTTAAGACGCAATCTTAATTACTCATTCTCTCATACTAGAAGACATCCAAATTTTCAGAACCATACATATTATTACAGATTATAGATTTGTAGGATAAAAATCTGTTTAAAAAAATTAAACAAATAATCAATTTTTAATATTCTCGGCTGATAACTTGAAAAGATTTGCCAAAATAGGTAGTAAATTCTAAGTTGAGTTGATTAACTTAAATCGAAAATAAAATATAATTTGAAATTAAAAGTAAATTCATAAAAATAAAAGGAAAAACTGATTTATACGAAATGGCATGTCAAAAGGAAATATTTACAAGAACATCCTGCAGTATTACATATAAATATTCTCTGTTCAATGCATAAGATCAAATGTAAATATTCAATGAACTCACCACGAAGGGAAGAAATAAAATTTGCATTTCTAATGAACGTTTCTGAGAATAAAATGCTACCTCAACCTCATCCTTAAGATTGTTTAGGAAGGGGATTTAGTTTTGGACAGAGGCCGAAAATACTCCCGGCCGTAATTGGGGACAAAGAGAAAAAGGAACATTAACTGGTCAAAACATCATACCACCCTGCCCATTGTTGCTCTCCTTCGTTTGAACTTGACACCAGCACTCGTCTCTAAGTTTAATCACACCAGGTGCCTCTCCCCTGCCAATGAATTGCTGGGAATCTAGATTACTTGTGTGCTACAGATTCAGTTAGTGAGTGAAAATAGATGGGTATGGGGCCTCCATGCCTGTAGTTACAAGGAAAAACACTGGTTTTCCTGATTTGGCAATAATACTTTTCAGAAATCTTGAGACTCAAATTCTGGTTTTGATGGATACTCTAAACCTTGAAGAGCTGGCATCCTTCGTATATCTTCCTCTGAATAAGCAGGGATGAACCAGTATCTCTTGTCCATACCAAACACCTAATACACAAGCAACATTAACCATAATGTAAAATATTAAAATCCTAAATTATTCAATAAAAAGACCGAATGAGAGGATATGAGCAACCATATCTATGGTACCCAGGAAATCAAAAGAAAATACAATAATAAATCCTATTTCACATGGACAACATTTCCTCCATCCTCTAAATTTATGAGAGAAGATTCATGCAATAAAAAATGAAGTTTCGATTGTAGTTTTAAATCTTACAATGCACAGCTCAATATTCCAAACTTCACGAGCACAATAAAGAAACTTAAGAAACTAATCATTCATGTCAAGCCAATGACTACATACTTGCATCTTTTTACCATTAAATAGACCTGAAAATAATGTTTGAGAATGAGTCTGGGAGAGGATGTAGTTTTTCTTTTATCGAGAACTTGATTTCATATGTTTCTTCTCTTAACAAGTCATGAGTCCCAAGGAAAGAATGAGATTGGCATGAGGTAGACACAGATAATGAGCAAAAATAGCATCATTGTGCTGACATATACAATTAAGTAAACATAAATACCAAGCTTACCTATGAAACACCGATACCTAAAATAAAGAGTCGCAGTGTCTAATATAGGTTCAACACTCATATCAGATATGATAAAACACTACATATTTTGTTATGTCGTGTCTCATATCTGTATCAATATCAATGTTTCTTATAAGTTGATTTTCAGAACAAGAATTAGCAATAAAGATGGCTTCTGTTCATGCATCATTTTCCTTCTACAGCATGGCTTTTGTGTTTATCAAATGCTTGAGAAGCCGCTAAATAAAACAGTATGTGAACCAAATGGATCATCCAAGATTATCAAATAGTAGCCAGGGTTCATCTAGTTAGACCAACTGGGCTCCCAGGTTGAGCATATAGGATGGTACCAATTTGGACAGATCAATATGCTGGTTGTACCAGCACCAGCACCAGTACCAGTTAGTCAAATCAATGGTTTTAGGATTAAAACAGATCATAGCAGTTGGCCAAACTATTTGTAGATTGTTATTTGAAGGTCATGGATTCTAGGAGGTTAAAGTCTCAACTTCAACAATATGGTTTTAACACTAAGCCACTCTTGAGATATTACTTTATAGCAAATAAAATATATGAATAAGAATATCCTTCTTCACCAATCTGGATTCGATTCCTATGGGGAGTACTCCTACGGGTAAAATCCTGAATACACCAAGTCAATGTGAGAAACTGTACACTTAAGATTACTCAGGGAGGGAACTTAGCTTGGGGAAAACCTGAGGATGACCCTAACTGTAATACCAAAAAATAAAAAAAATTTAAAAAAAAATTCATGACTAAGGCAACCAGATTTGAGTAAAAATATTTTCTATATTTTTCTAGTTAAACATATTTACCAGAATATCTACAATCTGCATTACTTTCTGTAGTGATTTCTAGATTCTTTTACTAACATAAAAACACATATAATTGAATGTTTGTAGTAATGTTAAAATGAATCTACACGTAACATCACATAATGAAAGAGGTCTGCCTCACTACTTAACTGATGGGCTAGTCAACTTTAGTTCTCAACATCAGTGGTAAGCTCGCCAAGGTCTATTAAGGGCCAAAAGAATCATACCAAAACTAAAGCCTGAAGTAGCTGTCAAATGAATAACTACCATCTGCATTCATTATATTTTTTACAACAACAAACAACAACTAAACTTTTTTTCACTAGATGGAGTCGGCTACATGGATGAAACGGTGTCATAGTAGCTGTTTTACATTTTAAACAAATATTTTCTTCACAAATTATATTGGACATCTATTGTGAGAACAGTGACATCTTGAACTGCAATAGAATAAGAATCGATGTAGATCAGAGGAGAGAGGTCTCAGTATGTTTTCCCCAATTTTTGGATCCTGCTGTTTTACCATTGCCATATCTTTTGTCTAAATCCATTTATGAGATGGTGATCATTGCTCATAATAATAGAAGGTTATAAAATTGGGTTAAGATCATTTATCAAAGAATTTTACGCATTAGGCATGAAGATCAAGCAGAAAGAAAATCTAAAAAGAAAATACAAAACCATTGCCAATATAATATAACATGCACAGACCTGTTCAAAATTCTTTCTACGACCAAGGTCATAACGCCATTTTGGGGTAGTTTTCTTCTCGTATGCCTGCTCACAACAGTAACAGTACCCAATTCACATAAACTATCCTTCCCACCTCACAGATAAGCATCAGAAAGCATTACATAAAAGAATACTGTAAGATTGTCCTAACACAGACGCCCAAAAAGCAATGAAACTGACAGACACAAAACACTGTATATATATGAAAAAGGTATGCAAAATTTTACCTCAATAGTTGTTGTATTACCAGCCACCAACGATATGTGCATGATAAGAAATCCCAAGACACTCAACGCAAAGGCTAGATTCAAAACTGTAAGTAATACAACAATGTTATATAAATTCACAGATAAAACCAATAACTAAACTGGAAAGGGTGTTTCGAGACCCTACCAAAAGCAAGAAAAGTTGTTGCAAGAGAGCTAGGCGATCCAAGAATTTCTCCATCGCCAAAGAATGATATAAAATATGGCAGTAATGATAAGGTGACTAGACTCGTTTCCAGAAAAGTGTAGAACTGCACTAAGATTATACCAAATAACATAAACACTGTAAGTATTCAGCTATTGGCAGATACAAATAGACAAACAAATCCATAAACTGCCCTGTTATAGTAATATGATAAATATAAAGATTTATGTCCATCCTATTTTTTGAAACTATTGAGGTGACTTCTGTAGAATGACCGCAGCCATAGCATCTTAACTATAACCACACAAAAAAAAAGCACATAATGTTAGGAGCAGTTAAATTCATATTAAGATGTCCACTGGAATTTTAAATTAAGAAAAAGGAGGTCTCTTTTTTATCATGACCTTTGCCAGAAAGAATCTCCTTTGCCACCTTAAACATATAAAGTTACATAATTACTATTGTTCCCAAGGTGCCAACTCAGAAGAAACAAAACCAATATCACAGATAGGATTAGATGAGTTCCCTAAAGGAAGTTGCCGACTTGATGAACCAACTACTATAGGGAAAACATAAAACTGCTACTTATGGTTGCTCAAAAAGTTTAACAGTATAGCTTCGCCTTAGCTAAAAACCATCTAAATCAGCAACAGTCCTTTTTAGCTTAACCACTCTGCATTGTCAAAAATAAGTTCCACTTTCAATAAACCATTACCACCATTGCACATGAATATCAATATAATAGTCCAGATTCCATAATAAGATTGGCATCCAATTCCAAAAGAATGAAGTTTGATCTGCATTTTAATAGCATGGCTGCACTAAAGTAGACTACGACTGCAGTAAAAGTCAGTATTCTAGTTTATTAAGAGGATAAACAATTTAAACTAAAGAAAAAGTAAAGGACGTCACATAATTAAAAGCTCAGCTAATACAACGAGATAAAACCAATTAAAGTGTCCGTACCAAGAAAAGAAGGAAATACTTGTAATTTAGAGCCCCAACACAGTTGACTACCCAGACACAGTGGTGGTCCATCTTCAGCACACAGCGTCCACCTGATACCAAACAATAAAAGATCAAGCTTATCTCAATTGTTCTTAATGTGGCAATACAAAACTAAAGCTTTCGTGCACCAAGACTCACAAACAGAACAATGATGACATCGAGGTGGTTTGAGTTGATTGCACTTCCTACAGTACCGGATCTGTTGATTTGAAGGATCAGATAGCCCATTACTGAATTCTGACCCAGTTAATGGATCAGTCTCACCTCTCTCCTCATCAATTGTAGGCCTCCAATTAGGGGGCACACTCCCGGGATCCGTAAAAACAACAGCAAAGTAGCTCCACAGTAGCATTACCAACTGCATAATCACAACAGAATTTCAATTTATGATATCATCTCATCAGTATCCAGAAATAATTAATTAACTTCTAATACGAATTGAAATTTCCTTTCTCTGTGATAATCATATCTCTAAATCTGACCATAAAGATGAAGAGAAAGGCATATGAGTTTAGGAGAAATTAAAAGGACATAAAATTCTAATTTTAACTGCTCCCCAGAATATTCAAACTATTCAGGATCATCGTCAAAACAATATAATTAAACACATATAAATCAAATAGAGGATCATTTACCATAATTGACATTCGTTGGTCACTTTTAAGAAGCTTAATTTTGGACAACATTTACAAGAATCTGGATACACTTCATAATTTCTCGAACCAGTAGTCAAATTCAACAACTAAAGTTCGGACAAAGCCCCAAAACCCCAGCCAAAAGAAAAAATTCAAAATAATAAAGTATGCAGTTTTGGAAGCTCACCAAACAATGAAACAAGATCAACACCGCCGTGGCAATGACACAATCAAGAACCCCACCGAACAAAGCAGGGCCATAGGCAGTCAACACAACAGCATAATAGGTAACACCCACGACCCCAAGAACCAGGAGTATCATGATCGAGCCCAATCCTCGCAGAGCTGTGCAGAACTTGAACACGTTCCAAGCCATCGTTGCTCCAGATCTATGCATACTACGGAAAGAGAGAAACCCAATGCAATTCAGCCCGAAAGGCTGCTTCTTTTGCTCTCTGCGGTATTCAACGAAGCAGAATAGAGTCCACTTCTGCGAGAATCATTACTTTACTCGAAGAAATCACACTACAGGGGTTATTGCTCAGATAAGAACAAATCAAAGTGAACGCTTTAGGAACAAAAACGGTTTCTTGTGTTGTGGGTCTCTATGATTACCGACAGTGGCTTTCGTTAATCAAGAGTTTACAAATAATTAGGTAGAAGGGACAATTTTTGGGCATGGCAATAGCTCATGGAGGTGAAATGAGATTTCTTTGGTAAAGATAGTGATCCTAGGTACATTGATTTTCTTGTTTTTTATTAGTCGGGAGATGATGGTATGGTTCAACGAAAGAAAGCTAGCTACTACTTTTAGCGAATACAATAATAATTAAGGATTAATATAAAAATTAATAACTATAATATAAGTGGCACTTTTTTTTTTTAAGAAATAAAATATTTTCGTAAATATTGTTCTGAATTTTTTTTTCAGACTTAAAATGATATAATTTTTATGCGCCCCACGTCTTTTAATATTTAAACCTTAACCTCTGTGATTCTACACTGCTTTTTCTAATACAATATTTTCCATTAAAAAAATGTCCAGGCCCTAAGCTAATTAAGAAAGCATTGATGAAACTTTTTATTTTTAAATATATTATTTTATAAAAAGTAGTTAAACGAGGTGATAGGATTAATAAATTAAGCTACCCAGAATTTAATAAGATAAAAGTAACCCCGATCATGTAGTTGTCCATTCTACTTCAAAAAAAAAATCTTTTATCTTCAACTTTTTATTTATTATCACAAAAAAAAATCTCAAATAATATTTTATTTAGCTTTTTTCCTTATTTTATTTTACAATTAAAATTTTATATTTTAGAATTTTAAAATTTTAAATTTATAGTTTAAGAATTTATGTTTAGAGTTAAAAATTTTAAGATGTAAACTTTTATGATTTAATTTTTAATTTTTTGAATTCTTTTATTGAAAAAATATCTAAAAATTATAAGAAGTATTTTTTTTCATATACATTTTTTAATGAAAAATGATAAAAGTTTAATTTACTTAATTTTTTTTAATATTATAATTATAAAATAAATATAAAAAAAAACGTAAAATAACAGTTAGTTATTGCTAGTCAAACGATTAATTAATTAAAAATAGATGAAAAAAATTTCAATATATATAGACACAAGAATACACACACATTTAAACAAATTCATTTTGAAGCATTAAATGTATAAAGAAGACATGTATCCCTATAAAATAGTTTTAGAAAATAAATGAATTTTAAATTTTTTTCAATTTGTTGAATAAAAAATTTTAAACTTATATATTGGGATGTCATTCTCAATGACCAATAAATATATAATTTTGAGAGTATATTAACAATTACCAATAAAAAATAATTATTTCAATAAAAAAAAGTATTTGAAATTTAAATTTGGGAGATTATGAATACATGGAAGAAATTTTTTTCTTCCACCTTCAAGCATTAAATACACAAAAATGACATGTGTTACAATATAATCTTAGATAATAAATAAATTTTAAACTTTTTTCAATTTTGAACTTTACATTAGGACAATTGATGTCATTGTCAACAAACAAGGCAAGTATAACTTTTAAAACATGCTAGGCCAATAAAAAAATTACTTCAACAGCATATTAAAAAAAACTATTTAGTCAATTTTATATAAATAAAAAATTAAATAATTTTTACTTACCTTTTATTCAATTAAAATATTTTTTAATTACATAGATATATAATAATATTTTAATTATTTATTTGTATAAAATTTAAGTTATCGATAAAATAAATACTTATACTTTTAAAAAATTAAATTTGTGAGATTACGAATACTTAAAGATAACTTCTACCGTCTGTAACATCCCTAATTTCATTTTTTTTATTGATAAAAGTACATAAATATTTAATTAAAGAAATAAAATTTATTAGATAATATTTTAGATATCTAAAAAAATAATCCTTAGAAATTATTCATCTTATGTATATGTATAGAAAATATTTCTAACATTAAGAGAACAAATAAAGAGAGAAAACCTAATAGAAAAAAAAATTAGAAATAACATACTAAAGAGATGCAAAATTTTTGGAAAAGGAAGATAAATTTTTAGAAACAAGTAAATGTTTTAAAATTTCAAGAACATTAGATTATGGTAATTTTTCTTAATTCAAGAACTAGAATTACTAAGTTTAACATCTTTACCCATACATTGAACTTTTACCTATGGACACTTCATATAGGGTTTTTCCATTTCACATAAACTTCTAGCAAACCCATTGGATAACCTAAGCAATAAATAAAACATAGACTTGGACTAGAATATAGTAATTGGACCGATAGCTCAAAAATTATGAAAATGTGACCAAGTCTTTCAAGAAAAGTAGAATTTTATCCAAAGCAAAAAAAATGGGTAGGAATAAACCCAAATCCAAGAGAAAAAATAAAATAAAATAAATTAGGTGATGATATAATAATGTAATAATAATAAAGATTAGGTTACATGGCATTAAGACAAAAATTTAGCAAGTGGTGTGATTCTACATTCATAATTTTGACAAGTGGCATGATAATACAAGGCTTTAGGACAAAAACATCTATATCTTACACTCATAATTTTAGCAAGTGGTATGATAATATATGGCATTAGGACAAAACATTCCTATCCCACACAAATAATATCAACCAAATAATGGAGATTCAAGGGCTAGAAATTTGTCACCTAAAAAGGCAAACCTATCATACTTGTTTAAGACAAAAAAAATAGAAATGGATCTCTAAATCAAAGGGACCTTGTCCCTTATCTTAAGAACATATCATCATAATTTTCAAAATAAAAATCTCCTTTTTCTATGCATATATTGACTAAGGAAGAGGAAGACAAGAACATAAGTTGTTTGTTTTCCAAAAATTCAACAAAGTGTATCTTAATTGTGATAAGGTAGACCTATGATCATGAAAGGTGTATTATTTAGTGGTCTATTTAAGCAAAACCCACCATTACAACATTTTAATTTCGTCCAAGTGAGTAAGAGAGAGAAATAGAAGCAAGGTAGAGTGAGGAAAGGAGAGAAAGAGAGGAGAAGAAAGGAATGAAGAAGAAGGAGAAGTTTAGAAGGTTAAGTACTAAAGGTAAGTTACCTTAATCTCCACTTGAATCTATTTTTCTTCTTCATCCTTGAGCTTTAAAAACTCACCCTCCTTCTCTTACCTAAACTGCTAGAAAAGTTAAGGGAATGGATGAATCTTACTACTTCATTCAAGAGGAAACAAGAAAACTAATTTACTAAG
Source organism: Gleditsia sinensis (assembly GCA_037074535.1). Classification (NCBI taxonomy): domain Eukaryota; kingdom Viridiplantae; phylum Streptophyta; class Magnoliopsida; order Fabales; family Fabaceae; genus Gleditsia; species Gleditsia sinensis. The sequence goes on along the minus strand of CM073469.1, from coordinate 16,450,865 downwards.
TGAGTTAGGGAGATTCTTAGGTAAGTTTAACAATATTTCTTTTTGAAGAAAACTTTTGAAACTTATAATATTTTTATGAGATTTTGATCTTATAACTTTGATGATTGGTCATGGATGTTACTATATCATGTTACATATTGATCTTGTATGTGATGTATGTTTGAATACTTAGACTGGTATGGAAAGTTCTGCATAGGTATGGCTATGGGTGGCAAAATTTTTAACTTCTGTGTTTTAATTTTTGGGAATTATCTGTAGAGAATTAAAATACAAGGTTAACATAAGAATTAAAGATATATGTGTCACGGATTTTTATCCACTGACATCATTCAATTTGGAGTCCATATGAGGTAAATATGGTCCGATTAGTAGTCAAAGGTCAAAAAATGGTTCATCAGGGAAGAAAATGTTAAGATAGCTTCTGTATTTTAATTTCAGAGAATTATCTGTATGGAATTGAAATAAATGGTTAACATAAGAATTATAGCGATGTGTGTTATAGATTATTATCCACTGGAATCATTCAATTTGGAGTCCATATGAGGAATATATGGTCCGATTAGTAGTCAAAGGTCAGAAAATGGTTCATCAGGGAAGAATATGTTATGATAGTTTCTGTATTTTAATTTCTGAGAATTATCGGTATGGAATTCAAATAAATGATTAATATAAGAATTATGGCTATGTGTGTCACAGATTGTTAACCACTGGAATCATTCAATTTGGAGTCTATATGAGGAAGATATGATCCGATTAGTAGTCAAAGGTCAAAAAATAGTTCATCAGGGAAGAATATGTTATGATAGCTTCTGTATTTTAATTTCTGAGAATTATCGGTATGGAATTCAAATAAATGATTAATATAAGAATTATGGCTATGTGTGTCACAGATTGTTAACCACTGGAATAATTCAATTTGGAGTCTATATGAGGAAGATATGATCCGATTAGTAGTCAAAGGTCAGAAAATGGTTCATCAGGGAAGAATAAATTATGATAGCTTCAGTATTTTAATTTCTGAGAATAATTTGTATGGAATTAAAATAAATAGTTAACATAAGAATTATAGCTATGTGTGTCACAGAGTTTTATCCACTAAAATCATTCAATTTGGAGTCCATATTACGAAGATATGAGCCGATTAGTAGTCAAATGTCAGAAAATGGTTCATCAGGGAAGAATATGTTAGTATAGCTTCTATATTTTAATTTATGGGAATTATCTGTATGGAATTAAAATAAATGGTTAACATAAGAATTATAACTATGTGTGTCACGGATTTTTATCCACTAAAATCATTCAATTTGGAGTCCATATGACGAAGATATGAGCCGATTAGTAGTCAAATGTCAAAAAATGGTTCATCAGGGAAGAATATGTTAGGATAGTTTCTATATTTTAATTTATGGGAATTATCTGTATGGAATTAAAATAAATAGTTAACATAAGAATTATAGCTATGTGTGTCACGGATTTTAAGCCACTGGAATCATTCAATTTGGAGTCTATATGAGGAAGATATGAACTTATTAGTAGTCAAAGGTCAGAAAATGGTTCATCAGGGAAGAATATATTAGGATAACTTCTGTATTTTAATTTTTGGGAATTATCTGTATGGAATTAAAATAAATGGTTAACATAAGAATTATAGCTATGTGTGTCACAGATTGTTAACCACTGTAATCATTCAATTTGGAGTCCATATGAGGAAGATATGGTCTGATTAGTAGTCAAAGGTCAGAAAATGGTTCATCATGGAAGAATATGTTAGGATAGCTTCTTTATTTTAATTTTTTGGAATTATCTGTATAGAATGAAAATAAATGGTTAACATAAAAATTATAGATATGTGTGTCATGGAGTTTTAACCACTAAAATCATTCAATTTGGAGTCCATATGACGAAGATATGAGCCGATTGGTAGTCAAAGGTCAGAAAATGGTTCATCAGGGAAGAATATGTTAGAATAGCTTCTGTATTTTAATTTTTGAGAATTATATGTATGGAATTAAAATAAATGGTTAACATAATAATTATATCTATGTGTGTCACGGATTTTAAGCCATTGGAATCATTCAATTTGGAGTTCATATGTGGTAGATATGAGCTGATTAGTAGTCAAAGGTCAGAAAATTATTCATCAGCGAAGAATATGTTAGGATAGTTTCTGTATTTTAATTTTTAAAAATTATCTGTATGGAATTAAAATAAATGGTTAACATAATAATTATAGATATGTGTGTCGCGGATTTTTAGCCACTAGAATTACTCAATTTGGAGTCCATATGAGGTAGATATGGTCCGATTAGTAGGTAGAGGTCAGAACTTATCCGAGAAGAAATAACATGTACATTGAGGGAGTAATATCACCTTAATTTCTTAATATTTCGCTACAATGTTCAACATAATAGTTTTAGATAATTGTTTTATCTTAAAATTTACACCAAAATCACATACATTGGAGTTCAACTGAAGGAGTTATGCTCTGATTAGTAAGAGAAGGTTAGATATGATGAAAACCTACATTAAGAAAATAAAGAAATAAAATTAATATTTAAAAAAGAAGACAAATCTTATAAATGATTAGTATATGCCATAGTCATTGCCATTGTATGAACTTCTTACCATCTTAAGTGTAAAATTCTGACATGAAAATATTTTATAAAATGATATTTGAAATGGTTATGTTTATGGCATGATTACCAATTATTTATGGTAATAGTTATATTTTGATGAACATGCTTGTTATTGAAAGCATATTTTTGGCTATCATTGTGAAAAGAAAAGAAATGAGCACGATCACATGGCAATCCGTGTGGTGAACCAGTAGGGGACGCCCTACCAACGGTTGTGATTATGATTATGATTATGAGAAAAGAAAGAGAAAGTGTGCCATGTCGGACGTAGCGAGAAAAATCTGTACCAGAGAGTAGAGGATACTCACCCTGACCAGAGTAGCTTGAAATGAGAATAAGTTGATGGCCATCATATGATATTCTGAAAATATTTAATCATGTCATACATATCATTACTGTATGATTCTTATGTGCATAGATATAATGTATTCATGTGACCAAAGATATTTTCTGTAGTTTATACAGTTGAACATGACGTAATGAACTATATTGATGGTAAATTATGATTTATTGTTAAACCTACTAAGATTTAATTCTCACTATAATTCCATATCATGTTCAGAAGAATAATTATGCAGATTTTCTCAATGACACTTATTATTTTCGTACGTTGGATCGAGGTGCCTTACCTTAGGCAACTACCAGTTTTATCAGATGTATCTGTAGTAGATGTGACTGAGATTCCATTGGAGATGCCACCCGCACCAGTGTCCCCGGAAGTAGTCGACATAGATGATTAGAGCTAATATGTATCTTTGTACAAATGTTTGTAAAATAATGGTGTGTAGTTTATAAAATAATAGTGTGTATAGGAACTCAGTATTGTATCACTGTTAATAACAATTATACTTGGTTAAAGTGATTATTATTACGAGTTAAGTGGTTAGAATTAAAGTAGTAATAACTTCATGAAATTTTACTAATATAAAAAAAAATTTGTTACATTTACATAAATGGAGTTATTACATAATTGGTATCAGAGCAGATCGATCCTAGATGGCTAGTGGGTGGATGGTTATTTGAATCGATCTTATAGTGTCTTAAGTATGTTGTGGCTGTGCTGTGTAAGGGATCAATGATTCATATAGGTAAGAAATTACTATTGTTTCCTATCTATATGCCAAGGTGGTGTTATGACTGCTATTAAATATTTTTGAACTAACTATTGGGCTTGATCACCTTAATAGCAGCATAACTTTGTTTTGCCACAGTAGTAAATGGCACCACCAAGGAGGAATCTAGCAACCAATGCAGAGGAAACCCTGTACAACCTGGCCACGGAAATTCGAGACCAAGTCATGACTACCAACCAAATTTTACAATATCTCCAGAATGCTAATAACATAAATGTTGAGAATGATGCTAACAACTAGATGGCTGAAAAAGATAATGGCATATCCGAGTTCTTGAGGACTATACCACTTTGTTTCCAAGGTGGCTATGACCCAACGGTAGCCTAAAGGTGGATAAGGGAATTAGAGAAAATCTTTGAAGTGATGGGCTATACTGAAGAGCAATAAGTTATTTTTGCTGCATATATGTTAAAGGATAAAGCAGAATACTGGTGGCGTTGAGCTAAAGAACTTTTAGCTCATCAGGGAAGACAGATCACCTGGCAAGTGTTCAAAGACATTTTTTTGTAAAGTACTTTCCAAGTACTATACGGGTAGAGAAAAAGATCGAATTTTTCCAACTCAGGCAAGGCAACATGACCGTGGACCAGTATATTGCAAGGTTCGAGGAGCTGTCTAAGTTCTTCTCTTATCTGTGATATAACCCAGATGAAGCATGGAAGGCGGTTAAGTTCGAGGCGGGACTAAACCCGGAGATAAAGAATGCTATTATAGCTATGGAGATCAGGGAGTTTGTATCTCTGATAAATAAATGCAGACTCCTGGAAAAGTGTTTAAGGGAAGTGGAGGACGAGAAGCAAAGGCGAAACCTTTGGAAGAGGAAGAAAAAATTTTCCAACTCTGGAAAGAACGTGAGAAGAAGTGGATATGGAGTTGGTAAGAGGCCATTGACTGCGGGTCCTAGACCTTTTCAACAAGACCTCACCCCAGTCAAGTGCGCTAAGTGCGGACGCTTGCATGGTAACCGGCCATGCTACATAGGACAAGATGTCTGCTTCAATTGCGAACAGAAAGGACATTTTGCGAGAAACTGCCCACAGAATATGGGAAAGTAGCCAGAACAGAGGCCTCAGGTGAAAGGAAGGGTTTTCACCCTGAGCGGCCAAGATGCAGTTTAATCTTCTGAAATGATTCAAGGTACATGCTATATCTATGGATTTACTCTTATGGTGTTATTTGACTCTGGTGCTAGTCATTCATTTGTATCGGAAGAATGTATTTGGAAGTTTCAGTTTCCTATTTCTGAAACTCCCTATGAGCTATCCGTAGTAACCCTTAAAGGGGAAAGGGTATTAACTTCCTCTGTATGTAAGGACTGTCAAGTCACCATACATGAGAAAATTTTTTCTGTAGACGTCGTCTGTTTACCTTTAAGAGGTATTGAGGTCATTCTAGGGTTATACTGGATGTCTAGAAATCGAGTCTTGCTGAATTGTTCTAACAAGACCGTTGAATTTCTACCTCTTACTCCGAAAGAGGAGGTCCAGTTATTGATGTTTAATGCCAATCAAGTTACTAGGGAGTTGAAGAATGGAGTACTTGGATACATTCTCTTATATTTATCAAACTTAGAAGTCGAATCAAAACTTGATGAAATCCCAATAGCCAACGAGTTTCCTGAAGTATTTCCATCAGATATTCCAGGCTTACCTCCCAAGAGAGAGATATAGTTCTCTATTGATCTCCTACCTGGGACAGGGCCTATCTCTATTGCACTATATAGAATGGCCTCGAAAGAACTACAGGAACTCAAGAAGCAGTTAGAGGAACTATTAGACAAGCAATTCATTAGACCGAGTGTATCACCTTGGAGAGCTCTTGTATTGTTTGTTAAGAAGAAAGACGGGAGTTTGAGACTATGCATAGATTACAGACAGCTGAATAAGGTGACTATAAAAAATAAGTACCCTCTCCTTAGGATAGATGACTTATTGGATCAATTGAAGGGAGCCTCTATTTTTTTAAAAATTGACTTGAGGTCTGGATATCATCAGATTAGGATCAAGGAGGAGGACGTACCAAAAACTGCCTTCAGGACTAGGTATGGGCCCTATGAGTCTGAATCGTGCTGCAAGTGCTGAAAGAGAAAAAGTTATATGCCAAATTGGAGAAGTGTGAATTTTGGCTGTCAGAGGTGAAGTTTCTCGGACATGTCATCTCGAATAAAGGGGTAGTCGTGTATCTTAGCAAGACGGAAGCAGTGATTAAGTGGGAGAGACCAAAGACGATTACGGAAGTCAGAAGTTTTTTGGGTTTGGCAGGATACTACAAAAGGTTTATACAAAACTTCTCTCGTATAGCCTTGCCATTGACTAAATTGACCCGGAAGGGAAGTCCTTTCAAATGGATTGATCAATGTGAAGGAGCTGAAGACAAGATTGACCACTCCTTCTGTTTTAATTATTCCAGACCCCACAGGACATTTTGAAGTGTATAGTGACGCTTCAAAGAAAGGGTTAGGATGTGTGCTAATGCAAGATAAGAGAGTAGTTGCTTATGCCTCTAAGCAACTGAGACCCCACGAAGGAAACTATCCAACCCATGATCTTGAATTGCCGGCAGTGGTGTTTGCCTTAAAGATTTTGCGACACTATTTGTACGGGACAACCTTTGAAGTATATTGTGATCATAAGAGTCTTAAATACCTCTTTGATTAGAAGGAGTTAAATATGAGGCAACGAATATCGGTAGAATTCCTCAATGACTACAAGTTTGAGATAAAGTATCATCTCGGAAAGGCGAATGTTGTAGCAGATGCCTTGAGTCAAAAATCTCTGCACATGGGTCAGATGATGGTGTATGAAATGCAGATGTTAGAGGAGTTTCAAAATTTAAAGTTAGCTACTACTCTTACTCTAAAGAATCTAGTCATTAATGGTTTAAGTATAGGGTGTGACCTTAGAGCCCAGATCAAAGAGGCTCAAGCTCACGACCAATACTTACAGGATCATAAAGACCAATATAATTTTTCTATTATGGAAGATGGAGTAATAATGTATCAGGGAAGGATTTGTGTCCTTCAAGAACGAGAGTTGAGGACTAAGATCCTGCAGGAAGCACATCAGAGTAAATACACAGTCCATCCTGGATGCACTAAAATGTACCAGGATTTAAAGAGGATGTATTGGTGGCCAGGGATGAAAAAGGACATTGCCGAGTTTGTGATGAAATGTCTCATTTGTCAAAAGGTGAAGGTAGAGCATCAAAAGCCAACAAGATTTTTACAACCTCTTGAGATCCCTAAATGAAAATAGGACAGTATTTTGATAGACTTTGTCATGGATTTACCTAAGACTTCTGTTAGACATGACTCTATCTGGGTAATAATTGACAGATTAACCAAATCTGCTAACTTTTTGCCCATAAAAATTAACTATTCATTGGATAAATTAGCCCAATTGTACATCCAGAAAATAGTTAGACTGCATGGAATTCCTTTAAATATCGTTTCTGATAGAGATCCGAGGTTCACATCGAGGCTTTGGAAGGCATTGCAGGAAGCTTGGTACTCGGTTGCGGTTCAGTACTGCCTACCATCCTCAGAATGATGGGCAGACAGAACGAACCATTCAAACCTTAGAAGATATGTTGAGGGCTTGTGTGATAGAGCAAGGTAAAGGATGGGATAAGTACCTACCTTTAGTAGAATTTGCGTATAATAATAGCTATCACCCTAGCATTAAGATGGCCCCCTATGAAGTTTTATACAGTAGAAAGTGCCGATCTCCACTATGTTGGTTTGAGATAGGAGAAAAGAACTTGTTGGGTCCTGATCTAATTCAACAAACCACTGAACAAATCAGGATGATACGAGACAAAATACTTATAGCTCAGAGTCGGTAAAAGAGTTACTATGATAAGAGACATAGACCTCTAGAGTTTGAGGAAGGAGACCACATATTTCTGAAACTTTCCCCGACTACCGGAGTTGATAGGTCTCTCAAAACAAGAAAGTTAAGTCCGCGATTTTTAGGACCCTACCAAATTCTGAAGAAAGTAGGGACATAAGCATATCAAGTGGCTCTCTCACCTAATTTGTCCAACCTGCATAATGTTTTCCACGTATCACAGCTGCAGAAGTATCTTCCAGATTCATCACATGTAATACAGGATGAACCAATTCAAATAAAGGAGAATATGACATACAAGCTAGTACCTGCATCCATATTGGACACTGACTTGAAACAACTGAGAAATAAAACAATTCCCCTTGTTAAAGTGTTATGGGAATGTTTGACTCCGGAAGAAGCAACTTGGGAGATGGAAGAAGTCACGAGGAAGAAATATCTGCAATTGTTCTTATTAGGTAATTTCTGAAATTTTGAGGACAAAATTTCTTTTAGGGGGAGAGAAATGTAACATCCCTAATTTCGTTTCTTTTATTGATAAAAGTACATAAATATTTAATTAAGGAAATAAAATTTATTAGACAATATTTTAGATATCTAAGGAAATAATCTTTAGAAATTCTTCATCTTATGTATATGCATAGAAAATATTTCTAATATTAAGAGAACAAATAAAGAGGAAAAAACTAATAGGAAAAAAAAATTAGAAATGACATACTAAAGAGATGCAAAATTCTTGGAAAAAGAAGATAAATTTTTAGAAACAAGTAAAGGTCTTAAAATTTCAAGAATATTGGATTAGGGTAATTTTTCATAATTCAAGAACTAAAGTTACTAAGTTTAACATCTTTACCCATACATTGGGCTTTTACCTATGGACACTTCATATAGGGTTTTTCCACTTCACATAAGTTTCTAGCAAGCCCATTGGATAACCTAAGCAATAAATAAAATATAGATTTGGACTAAGATATAGTAATTGGACCGATAGCCCAAAAATTATGAAAATGTGACCAAGTCTTCCAAGAAAGGTAGAATTTTATCCAAAGCAAACAAAATGGATAGGAATAAGCCCAAATCCAAGAGGAAAAATAAAATAAAATAGATTAGGTGATGATATAATAATATAATAATAATAAAGATTAGGTTACATGTCATTAAGACAAAAATTTAGCAAGTGGTGTGATTCTACATTCATAATTTTGGCAAGTGCCATGATAATACAAGTCTTTAGAACAAAAACATCTATATCCTACACTCATAATTTTAGCAAGTGATATGATAAGACATGGCATTAGGACAAAATATTCATATCCCACACAAATAATATCAACCAAATAATGAAGATTCAAGGGCTAGAAATTTGCCACCTAAAAAGGCAAACCTATCATACTTGTTTAAGACAAAAGAAAATGGAAATGAATCCATAAATCAAATGGACCTTGTCCCTTATTTTAAGAACATATCATCATAATTTTCAAAATACAAATTCCTTTTTCTATGCATATCTTGACTAAGAAAGAGGAAGACAAGAACATAAGTTGTTTGTTTTCCAAAAATTCAACAAAGTGTATCCTAATTGTGATAAGGTAGACCCATGATCATGAAAGGTGTATTATTTGGTGGTCAATTTAAGAAAAACCCACCCCTACAACATTTTAATTTCGTGCAAGTGAGGAAGAGAGAGAAATAGAAGCAAGGTAGAGTGAGGAAAGGAGAGAAAGAGAGGAGAAGAAAGGAAGGAAGAAGAAAGAGAAGTTTAGAAGGCTAAGTACTAAAAGTAAGTTACCTTAATCTCCACTTGAATCCATTTTTCTTCTTCATCCTTGAGATTTAAAAACTCACCCTCCTTCTCTTACCTAAGCTGCTAGAAAATTTAAGGGAAGGGAGGAATCTTGCTACTTCTTTCAAGAGGAAATAAGAAAATCAATTCACTAAGTGAGTTAGGGAGATTCTTAGGTAAGTTTAACAATAGTTCTTTTTGAATGAAACTTTTGAAACTTATAATATTTATATGAGATTTTGATCTTATAACTTTGATGATTGATCATGGATGTTACTATATCATGTTACATATTGATCTTGCATGTGATGTATGTTTGAATACTTAGACTGGTATAGAAAGTTCTGCATAGGTATGGCTGTGGGTGGCAAAATTTTCAACTTCTGTATTTTAATTTTTGGGAATTATCTGTAGAGAATTAAAATACATGGTTAACATAAGAATTAAAGATATATGTGTATTTTTAACCACTGAAATCATTCAATTTGAAGTCCATATGAGGTAGATATGGTCCGATTAGTTGTCAAAGGTCAGAAAATGGTTCATCAGGGAATAATATGTTAGGATAGCTTCTGTATTTTAATTTTTGGGAATTATGTGTATGGAATTAAAATAAATGGTTAACATAAGAATTATAGTTATGTGTGTTACGGATTTTTACCCATTAGAATCATTCAATTTAGAGTCCATATGACGAAGATATGAGCCAATTAGTAGTCAAAGGTCAGAAAATGGTTCATCAGGGAAGAATATGTTAGGATAACTTCTGTATTTTAATTTTTAGAAATTATTTGTATGGAATTAAAATAAATAGTTAACATAAGAATTATAGCTATGTGTGTCACGGATTTTTAACCACTATAATCATTCAATTTGGAGTCTGTATGAAGAAGATATGAGCTGATTAGTAGTCAAAGGTCAGAAAATGGTTTATCAGGGAAAAATATGTTAGGATAGCTTCTGTATTTTAATTTTTAGGAATTATCTGTATGGAATTAAAATAAATGGTTAACATAAGAATTATATCTATGTGTGTCACAGATTGTTAGCCACTGGAGTCATTTAATTTGGAGTCCATATGACGAAGATATGAGCCGATTAGTAGTCAAAGGTCAGAAAATGGTTCATCAGAGAAGAATATGTTAGGATAGCTTTTATATTTTAATTTCTGAGACTTATCTGTATGGAATTAAAATAAATGGTTAACATAAAAATTATAGCGATGTGTGTCACGGATTTTAAACCACTGGAATCGTTCAATTTGGAGTCCATATGATGAAGAGATGAGTCGATTAGTAGTCAAAGGTCAGAAAATGGTTCATTAGGGAAGAATATGTTAGGATAACTTCTGTATTTTAATTTTTGAGAATTATCTGTTTGGAATTAAAATACATGGTTAACATAAGAATTATAGCGATGTGTGTCACGGATTTTTAGCCGCTGGAATCATTCAATTTGGAGTCCATATGAGGAAGATATGAGTTGATTAGTAGTTAAAGGTCAGAAAATGGTTCATTAGGGAAGAATATGTTAAGATAGCTTCTGTATTTTAATTTTTGAGAATTACCTTTGTGGAATTAAAATAAATAGTTAACATAAGAATTATAGATATGTGTGTCACGGATTTGTAGCCACTAGAATTACTCAAGTTGGAGTCCATATGAGGTAGATATGGTCCGATTAGTAGGTAGAGGTAAGAACCTATCCAAGAAGAAATAACCTGTACATTGAGAGAGTAATATCACATTGATTTTTTAATATTTCGCTACAATGTTCAACATAATAGTTTTAGATAATATTTTTATCTTGAAATGGACACCAAGATCACCTACATCGGAGTTCAATTGAGGGAGTTATGCTCTGATTAGTAAGAGAAGGTTAGATATGATGAAAACCTGCATCAAGAAAATAAAGAAATAAAATTAATATTTAAAATAGAAGACGAATCTTATAAATGACTAGTATATGCCATAGCCATTGCCATTGTATCAACTTCTTACCATCTTAAGTGTAAAATTCTGACATGGAAATATTTTATAAAGTGATATTTGAAATGGTTATGTTCATGGCATGATTACCAATGATTTATGGTAATAGTTATATTTTGATGAACATGCTTGTTATTGAAAGCATATTTTTGGCTATTATTGTGAATAGAAAAGAAATGAGTACGGTCATATGACAATCCGTATGGTGCACCAGTAGGGAACGCCCTACCAACGGTTGTGATTATGATTATGATTATGAGAAAAGAAAGAGAAAGTGTGCCATGTCGGACGTAGCGAGAAAAGTCCGTACCGGAGAGTAGAGGATACTCACCCTGACCGGGGTAGTTTGAAATGAGAATAAGTTGATGGCCATCATATGATATTCTGAAAATATTTAATTCTATCATACATATCATTACTGTATAATTCTTATGTGCATAGATATAATGCATTCATGTGACCAAAGATATTTTCTGTAGTTTATACAGCTGAACATGACGTGATAAACTATATTGATGGTAAATTATGATTTATTGTTGAATCTACTGGGATTTAATTCTCACTATATTTTTATATCATGTTCTGAAGAATAATTATGCAGATTTTCTCAATGACACTTATTATTTCCATATGTTGGATCAAGGTGCCCTACCTTGAGCAACTACCAGTTATATCAGATGTATCTGTAGTAGATGTGACTGAGATTCCGTTGGAGGTGCCACCCGCACCAGTGTCCCCGGAAGTAGTCGACATAGATGATTATAGTTAATATGTATCTTTGTACAAATGTTTGTAAAATAATGGTGTGTATGAAAATTCAGTATTATATCACTGTTACTAACAATTATGTTTAGTTAAAGTAATTATTATTATGAGTTAAGTGGTTAGAATTAAAGTAGTAATAACTTCATGGAATTTTACTAATATAAAAATTTTTTTTTTGTTACATTTACATAAATGGAGTTGTTATACCGTCAAGGGTTAAATGCACAAAATTGACATGTATAGTGACATGGTAGTCTTAGACAATAAATGAATTTAAATTTTTTATATTGAGACAAAAAAAATAATTTGATTTACTGTTAATTAATAATTTTTTTGTTTACTAATAATATTCAAATCGTAACACATGACAAAATAATAATTTTTTTAAATTACTTATATTACGTGTTATAATCTGAATACTGTTAATATATTGATGTTGGATCAAATACAACCTCTTTAGACAATTGATGACATTTTCAATAATCAATGAACACATAGCTTCGACTAATAAAGAACCATTACTTTAATAAAAAAAAACTTCTTGAAAATTAATTTTTCACCTTATCAACACTTGCAAGAAAGTTTTCTCAAGACAATATTTAAAAACTAACATCCTTGAACACTAAATAATAGAAACTCCTTCGCTTCTCATGCATGGTTTCTCATTGTTGTTCACTAATATTTCAGGTATGCTGCATCCTTAGTTCTTTTTCTTCCTCTTTTATTTCACTTGTAGATACAAATAGCCTTATATTGCATTTTCTCTATTTTATAGAGTGTATTTTTTTTTCTTTCTTTCTTTTTCTATCTCTCTTTCCTCTTTGCTATTGCCCTTCAATTTCTTAGCATGGAGTTGAAAAGTGTTAGACTGAGGATGACAATTGAAGAATCTTAACAACAAAGGTGTTGGGTGGGGATCTATTGCCTGTTGCTCAACCTTAGGTGAGAGAACCGATACATTGTTGTTTTGTGTGTGTGTGTGTGTTTTTTTTTTCTCAATGTTCTTCCTTCCATACTTGCCAACTCGTTCCCCCTTTATAGTCTCCAATGCCAATACATCATCTTTTGTCAGATGATTTTTTTCTCATGTTTAGTTAGATGCCCTTTTAGTAAGAGACGAACAAATACGAATGTAGACGTGAAATTTGGAGACTATATATTAAAACAAGTTACAAGTTTTAAATATCTTGGGTCTATTATACAAAATGACGGTGAAGTAAAAGAGGACGTAAATCACAGGATTCAAGCTGGATGGATGAAATGGAGGAAAGTTTCGAGTGTCATTTGTGATAAAAAAGTGCCGCTCAAAGTTAAAGAAAAATTCTACTGTATGGCTATAAGACCTGCTATATTATATGGTACGGAATATTGGGCAGTTAAAAGACAACATGAAGATAAACTCAACGTTGCAGAGATGAGAATGTTGCATTGGATGTGTGGACACACTAGAAGAGATATGATTAGAAATGAGTGCATTAGAGAGAAAGTTGGGATAGCACCTATTGTGGAGAAGATGGTTGAAACCTGCTTAAGGTGGTTTGGCCATGTGTGGAGAAGACCTGCAGAAGCCCTAGTGAGAAGAGTTGATCGGATGGAGAATAGTCCAATAATTAGAGGTAGAGGGAAGTCAAAGAAAACAATAAGTGAAATTATTAAAAATGATTTAATAGTTAATAACTTATCTATTGATCTCATCCATGATAGGCCACTATGGCGCCGTTTGATCCATGTAGCTGACCCCACCTAGTGGAAAAAGACTTTGTTGTTGTTGTTGTTATTTAGTTAGATGCCCAAAAAATTATTGGTAAGCAGAAGAACATGAATTTGAATTTTTTTCATGTTGAATTAATTTTTATTACTTATAATTATGAATTAAAATTAATTAATTATTATGATATTAACATATTTAAATTAATTTATCATTGTTAAGTTCAGAATATATTGAGTACTTGTTAATTGTACACAATCTATGATAAGTTAGATTACACACAAATTTATTGAATAAATGTCTCAGTCTATAATTTTTTAGTGATTAATTAATTTTGGATCATAATATTGATTTAAGAGAGAATTGTTTTTTATTATAAATAATTATTATACGTTAATTATTATTCTATGAAAAACTACCTTAAAGATAGAACATAAAAAAAAAACTCTTATCACATCTGATTTCTCTTTCTGATTCTCTTTGAATTTAATTTGTTTGTTTTAAAGAGCAAACCAAATTAAATTTCTCTTCATATTTATATTTGTTATATGTATAATAGATTTTGTTGAATTATCATTAAATACGCATTTATCTCTGAATGTGTATATTGAATACTATAAGGATTTCATTCCATCTTTTTGTGGTGTTTTATTTTTTGTTTAGTGTTATTTATATTTTAGTTTAATCCATCAATACTTTTAATTTCTCAATATATATGTGATTTTTGTTTATATCTATTGTTACTCTTGGCAAGGAAAGAATTGTAACTAAAATTATGAATACAAAGCAAAGGTAGATTTGAGCACCTTTTTATCTGATCCATGAATGAAACTCTTTGTGGGAGTCAAAACCCTTTTAAATATGTTTTCTTAAATATGTTTTAAAATGGAGTGAAAACCCCGTAGAGAAAGAAAAAGTTGGGCACTGTAAAGCTATCTTGAAAGATGATGGATTTGGGTGGTATAAAACTTCCTATATTCTGAGAGTGAAACGGAAAGAATGGGAATGGGAATTGAGAATGAGAATAAAAAGAAATGGATTTAAATAGAATGGAATGGAATGTTGTGATTAAAATTACGTTTGGTAGGTCAATGAAATAAAATGTGATAAAAATTGTCAAAAAGATAAAAATATCTTTAAAAAATAAAATTATTATAGTAATATTATTTTAACTTAAAAAATTATTTTAAATATTATAAATAAAAAATAAAATAAATTATTATTAATATAAAATTTTGAATTAAATTTTGTTAAATAATATTGAAAATTTTAATTTAAATATATATATTTTTAATTATAAAAATTTTTATAAATAAATAAAATAATGAAGGGTATTTTAGTCTTTTTATTTTCTATTTCATCGCACTTTTCACCTATTTTTGGAGGTAATGCTGATTACCTTGAAGGAGGTAATTAGCATTTCATGAAATCCACAATTTTTACTATTTTTATCTACCAAACCAAAGAATGAAATGGCTATTCCATTTTTATGTCTTTATTTCTGTTTACCAAACGAGACCTAAGTTTCAACATTTACCTGTTGTCGAATTATAAAATTTTCCTCTTAAAAATTTAGACTATATGTATTGGTATCTTTTTAACACTACTAAAACACTTTCTCTAGAAAGCAAATTTGTCGATGACTTTTCTTTAAAAAAAAAAAAGTGCAAATAAAATAGAATTAGAGCTTTGCCTGTCCCTGGGGCAAATGAAATTTAACCACGGGCAAATGAAATGAAATTATCTTAGATTTTTCAAGGGGGTTTTTCAGACACTTTGAATTTGCGAAAATATTTTTTATTTTAAAAAAATATATTTAATTTTTATTTTCATTTTATTTGTATTTTTATTATTATTTAATTATATAATTATATTTTTAGTTTATTATTTTTATGATCAGTAAAATATTATTATATAATTTAAAATAATTATAAAAATATTAACGCCACAGTACATTATAATATTAAAAATATCTTTTTAGCAATTTTAGAATATTTAGAAATTTTTTAAAAATAAAAACAAAAAATAATAAATAAATATATTTTTATGGCCATTTTCAGTTTTTAATAAAAAAAAGAACTTAAAAACAAGAAAACCAAGCAAACTCAAAGTTTCACCAAAATTTTTGTACTTCCATATAATGAGCATTTTTGTAGCACTAATTTACCTATGGTCGCATCAATAAAACTTTGTGTAGTCTTTAACATTCATTAACACTTGAAATTTGAAAAAATGAACAACAATTACTTTGTTTAAGGTGTTTACATGTACTTAATGTCCAAATCCTGTTTTTAGAACTATTTAATAAATTTGATTTTCTACCTTTCTTGGTTTGTTATCCTGCTTCACAATGACAATATATCTTTTGTTTGCCAATAACAAAAAATTTAATCATTTTGGTTTTTTTTTCTAGCTTTTTGTATGAAAATATAATATGTAACAAATGGTTATTCCGTAAAATCTGCTATAGTAGACTTTGTGTTCTCCGACAAGCATCTTTTTGTCCCAGCTATAAGTATAAGTGAAAGTGAGAATTATTAATTTTTTAAATTAAATTGTCAATGGTATAATTTTTTTAATTAATTTTTTAAACATCACCGATTATTCTAGTTGCAGTATAAAACATGATAATCAATGGTATAATTTTTTTAAATTAACTATACATTATTTGAATAACATTTTACAACTAAATAAATTAACTATAAATTAATTCATAACTAGTTTTTTAATTTATAATTTACCTAAATTTCCTTTCCCAAAAAAAAAAAAACACACGACCCAACTAATTATTTGCTTCGGGGCCTCCATCGTTTGCCACGAGCGGCATCACAACAACCACCGTCTGCCACGAATGCCGACGCAACGGCCACCTTCTGTCGCGACCACTGCCATTACATCTTATATAGAAATGCATTCTTGGGCCGAGTCGATGTCGCATTCAGGTACCACTATCAGGTTTTGATTTATGTGAGCTAGTCTATTACTTGCTTCTTTTCACTGTTCCTCTATGGTTCACGACGCAGGGAGAAGCTGAAGATCCGAGCTTCTTCGACTCGGGTTCCTTCTCCTGTCCTTGAACTGATTGTAGGTCAAGAAATTTAATTGCTTTCCCTTCCTCGATTCTCGTTTTGGTTGTTCATCTGAGTAATTTCTAAAACTTTTTGCTCTCTTTAATTTAATTATTGACCATTCATTTCTTTCTTTCTCTTCATCGGTTCTCGTTGTGGTTGTTGTAGGTAAAGAAATTCTTTTGCTTGGAATTTGAACTATATTTCGTCATGTGGATAAATGCTTGCTGTTCTGGCTCATCCCATGTGGCATCTGCTACAAGCAGGGAATGGCGTTAATGGAATGTTTGTGTTAGTTGTAATTTCATGGATCAATAAGTCCTAGTTACAGAGGGTGTTTCTGAATATGATTTGTTTTGAAGGGAAAAATAGGGATATCGGCCGACTGTTATATTTAGCCTTATATTTATTGATGTTGCTCTGCATAATTGGAGTTCCTATATAATCATTAAACCACGAGTTTCGAAGTCATGTCCTGTTGAAAGGAGATGCCATCAAAACTTGGTCTTCTTCATGAAGTCATCTACTGGTCCTTAAGTTACTCCATGTCTTTTTGAAGAACTTTATGAAATGTATGTGCTTGTAGCCAAGCAGTTTAATAATGAAATAGATGAAGCTGGGCACCTAATTATGTATAATAGTAAACAGTGCATTGAATTTGTTGTTTCAATAAGTAGATCTGATATATATATATATATATATATATATATATATATATATATATATATATATATATATATATATATTATAGCTATAAGAGGGCCCTGAGTTTTCATGTAGTAACAAGATTAGACAAATGGTGAAATTGCATGTTTAGGTTATAGAAAAACTATTCATTGTCACAGTGTGTCCCTTGGCCTTTTTAAGTAGCAATAGTATTTTTTTTTGGGACACATCAGAGCCTCATAGTAAAATATAAATAATGAAATAAATTATTTTAATTTCAAATTATCATGGGGTTTACTTTCTATATTTTAATTTTAGTCGAGCATCATTTATAACGAGGGTAGACTTTAACAACTTGTCTATAAGCTGGCTCTACTTGTGGAAAACCCCTTTGGGTTTGTATATTTGGTATTCCTTGCAAGCAAACGTCTTTGCTGGTTTTCAGTATATGGGGCATGTTGGGTTTCCAGTTTCCATTGTAAAAGTTCGTTGGAAGTATGTTGTACTGTTTATATTTCTAAAACGAGATTCTTCTAGATTCCTAATTTATAATTTTCTTGATTAGAAATATAAATTTTTTTTTCATCTACTTCTTTGTATAATTCTGATGGTTTTTTTTTAAAACAGAGATGGATTGATTTTGTGATAATTTCTGTTCTTATGAGTAGGAATTTAAGTACCTTTGCTTTTGTGGTTTATGATGATTGAGGTGAATATAGGACTCTGGTATTACCTGATAAGCTGAGAGGTTGAAGTTACTTTTGGTTAAATCCTTTGTTTGCTTAGTGTACTTGCTGCTACATAATTTGCTGTATGACTCTTCAATACTTGACATTATTGGTTTTGGCAGATGGACAGGATCTGTTTTCGCAGCATTTATAGCACAACAGTTTTTAAAAAGCCACATGACTCTCAAATGGACTCTTAGAAATCAACCCAACTGACCTGGAAACCAGTGGAGTCCGGTTAATTCACATAACTAAGGATTTTTATTACGCATGCTTTCTGGTGACCCTATAAGAATCATCATTCCTAACGATTTTAGTTGTCAATTTAATTATTTGGTGTAGTAATTTCTTTTTCAGGTCATTAATCTTCTGAAAGCAGTAGCCAGGTATATCAATGTTAGGGTAATCCCTGTAGTTGGGGGTATTTGAACAAAAAAGTAGGACAGACTTTTAAAAGTGAGGCCTGAGATTATTGTTGTGACTCAAGGGAGGTTATGGGAACTTATATCAGCTGGAGAAAAGCATCTAGTTGAGGTAATTGCTGACGTTATGCATTCTGAAGTTTTAGCATGATGGAACTTTTAATTATGGAGATTAAATAAATGATTTAATTTTCAACTGGCAACTTTCTTATCTGCAAAAGTAAATACAATGTAAAACCTAAATTCAAGAGCACAAAAGAATGCCTAGCCATGGGCTCATGACATTCCTAATCCTAATCATGCAATGTATATGAGCCATAATTAAGCATGCTCATACAGCACATTCATTGTAAGGAGCATGTCATGTTGGCAAAAGTAAATACAATGTAAAACCTAAATTCAAGAGCACAAAAGAATGCCTAGCCATGGGCTCATGACATTCCTAATCCTAATCATGCAATGTATATGAGCCATAATTAAGCATGCTCATACAGCACATTCATTGTAAGGAGCATGTCATATTGGCAGCAGTACCCATGCTTGATAGGGTCTAATATTACTTTGCATGTGGCTTTTCGTTATTGATACATAGTTATGTATACCTGTACTGCTGAGGGTTAATATTACTTTGAAACAATGCTGACTTTGGTTTAGTATTTACCTTGGCATCCTATTTGACCAAGCAAATTTTTTTTAAGGTGACCTTCATTTTTGTTTTGTCAGAATAGTAGAGTAGATATATTAATAATGTTAATTTCATTTATCTTCCTTCTTTGTCATCCTTTTATCCATCTTAACTTTAAAGTGAAGTTTATTTAATGTTAACTAAGCAGCAGTTTGCCAAATCATAGGAAACTCCACACCACTTCTTAATAGCATGCAAGCCTTCTCTTATTTACCTAAAACTAATAATAATCAGTTAGTCTAAGATTGAGGTAGCAGATCGAATAAGTTTATTTAATGACTATAAACTTTTTTTTTTTCAAGTTACACTGCAGGAAATCCTTACTTCACTATGACTCATTCCATGTTTCATTGTGCAGTTCTTGAGTCATCCTGCACCTTGGATCTTTTGACTGTGAACGACTAGGTTTGGAGAATGATCTAAAAATTATTTTCTATTATTTTATTTAAACTCAATGGACCAAAATTTTCCTTTTGCTCATTATTTATTATATTTATTTCTGCAAAGAAGTTAGAGTTTTAGGTTAAGGGATACTAAAGCTGCTAATTTTGTTGGAGGACTTGGGGAATTACTGCTAATTTTTTTTTTCGTAATGATTTGGGTGATATTCCGAATAGAATTGGTTAGTCCAAGTTTAGTTATACTATACTTATTAAATAGGTAATAAAACGCTAAAGAAAATTTATGCTCCCAAGACTTATGATATATCATAACGTCATTTACTTTTATGCTATTCCTTTTTTTTAATCTTTATTTATGTTCATTTTTCCAAATAGCAGCTGCATTATAATTTAAAGGTCTTCATTATACAATGTTGGAGCATTTTTTATACTAATTATGGGGAACGTCTGTCAGTTCTTATATAGAATTTCATCTAAGTGTTGCAACTAGGTATGTGAATACTCACTGATATGTTTGGCGGCAAGTAGTCAACTACTCTATGCAATTCCTCAGCCATCCAGGTTACATTTGAAAGGTGTCTAAGTGATTCCTTTACCCCTCTGAGAAATGGATTGACATGAAAAAGACCATCTTAGTAAATCATTCTTGATCACAAAGTACTCATCATTCCAAAAATTTTGTTCACTAATGTTGAGGAAAGGAGAATGAATGATATTGTTTTTTTTTCTTTTTTTGGGGTTAAGTTAATCCTCTGTACAAAATACTGACTGGAATACAAGTCTTGTATAAGTTGAATGCCATTTGAATGGGAAAGGAAAAGCAATGCTTTCTTTTGAAATACCCAGTTTTTTAAGCTAATAGTGTATGATAGTTGGTATCCTGAATATGATGAAATTTCTTCATCTTCATAATTGCTTCCTGCACACTACCTGTAATATATGTATAGTTTGAACTTTCTCACCTTCTTGGCAGCTCAGCTGCGGGCTCTAATCCAACCATTAGAAGTTTCGTATCATATTCTTGGGACATGAAGAGGTCAAGCCTGTCTTTTTCAGCAACCATGCTGCTATATATGGTTCCCCTGTCCAAGAATATGTTCCAGCTAGATTTGATAAAATGGATGCAGATAATATTTGCTCTGACCTTTCTGGATATGCTAATGCCTTGAGAAGGATCTGCACTACTTCACTGAGCACACTTTTATCAGGTGATTTCTGTTTGTTAACTTGTAGGAAAGGAATTTGCTAATGCTAGGAAGCCAGCAGTGTTTTGAGTTGTGACCCATTCACTGATTGTGAAGTTTTCTACGGCTTTGCACTTTATCATATGACAACTAATTATGAACGCGTGACCCCTTTGCTTAGACTCTCTCTCTCTGCCCATGATGTGAAGAAGCAATAAGTATGGTTTTATCATTTCTATTATGTCATCTGTTCAAATTTGATAAATTCAATTAGATGTCCATATTTGTTCTACCAGTGTGTTCCTTTGATTATTTTCCGGCTTGTTTTGTTTGTTTGTGATGGTTTTGTTATTTAACTTACCGCATATGCCATTTTACTTCTCTATTTGCAGAGTAAAAGTTCTGCTGGGGCTTCATCTGCTCAGGTATGCTGCTTGCTCATTCTTTAGTGTTTAGTGTAAGTATATCAAATAGAGTTTCTATAAAAAAAAGTAAATAAAGGAGCAAAAATAGGATGATTATATTAATAAGAACAGTACAGGGACATTGAGAAAAAATTTGACAAATCATGGACTTATTTAATTATTTTTTTATTTTTTTGTTTTTAAAAACTATGTTTAAAATCTGTTCTGCATAATAAAAATAAAAAATGAAAAATTCGTTTAATAAATTATTTTAAAAATATGTTATTTTTTTGTGTTTTGAAAATAAAAACAAGAAATAAAAATAACTTTTTCTTGTTTTTGTTTTTTTATTTTAAAAACAATTTAATTTTAGAATTTGTTTTCAAAACAATAACAAAAAAAAATCACTAAACGAGGTTTTTTTATTATGAAAATAAATGAAAATAGAAATCTGTTTTTAACTAAACAGGTCCCATGATTCTAAGAAAGTTTCCAAGTTGTTGTGACAGTGACAAAAAAGTAAATTCATGAGCAAAAGTAGGATGATTATATTAATAAGAACAGTACAGGGACATTGAGAAAAATTTGACAGATGATGATTCTAAAAAAGTTTTCAAGTTATTGTGTCAGTGAAAATGGGAATCTTTTTCCTTTTATTTAATATAAAAAGACTAAGGTCAATACTTTTTTATCTTATCATAATAACATTTTTCTAAAATATTCCAACCTAATGCAATTTTGCTTAAAAAATATATTATTTTTCATTTTCTTGCTTGCTTGCTTGGTTTCAAATAATCTGACACATTGATGACTTAGTGGGAGCCTTAATATTAGTAATCACTTATCTGTTTAACAACCTTGACTTGTAGGTTACTATCAAATATATCTTGTTACTTAATGCATAGGTTGCCAAGTAAAGTTAGAGATGAGCGAAGCCTACTCATCCGTCCGAATCCAATTAAAAATATTATTTTGGCTGGGGTGTGTTGGGTTAGTTAGATTTATGCAAGTTAATTTTTTTAAAAAAAATTGGATTTAAACTGAAGTGTAGAGTAATATTTTTTTTTTAAATTTTCTTAAATTCAATAAATTTGATCTGACATAATTCGAATATTTTAGTTGAATTCGAACATTAATCTTAAATCTTAAACTCAACCCTTCTTTTTACTCACTAATGGATATTATAAAATGTGCTTACGTAGAATTTAGTGATTGAAGTCCAGTCCTACACTCTACTCCACTTCAAGTATTTTTCACTAGTATTAATTGCAAGTCTGTTCGTATATAACACTTTGACTTGTCAAAGTTATACATAATTGCGGCCCTTTCCCTACTTCTATATATTTTAAATATAACAAATGATTTATTGCTAGCTTTATATATAGGATGGCGTCTATTATCTGCCTATTTGTTGATTCTCCAATTTGAACACTCAAAATGGAGCAAATACAGCGTATCAAGGGGACATTCATGAAGACTGGCATAGATTTAGGCACCAACTAGTAATAGAACTTGTTTGCTACTTATAGAACTTGTTTTATAGTTTTTAGCGTAACTCGTAAGTGATTAATATAACTATAAGAATGAAATGCACTTTCTTTCTTTTGTGTATTACTTTCATTACACGGTCATATTTTTTATATTTTATTTTTTTGTTGACTAAAATACCTTCACTTACATTAAATATTTATGAGTAAAATATACTCTTCTTCTTATATATTATTTTTATTACAGTTTTTTTTTTAAATTAAAACACATGTTACAATTTAATTTATATTTTATTTCTTTGACCAAAATATTCCTGTTTAGATCAAGAATTTATTTAAGGCATGATATTGATATTTTAATATTGACAGTAATTTTTTTGGGTACAGAATATTGATAGTATTAAAGTAGACATAACTGTCTAGTTATAAGATAATTTTGTGAAATTATGATATTGATATTTTAATATTGATAGTATTAAAATAACTTATCTTTGTTTTTATTTTTATTTATAAAAAATTAAGTAACCATATTCAAAGCGAAAGAATTAATTTATTCAAAATATGTACTTAATTGACAATGTTATTAAGTTTTTGTCGTACATAATTTTAGTTTAACAAAGTGAAAAATTAGAACTGGACAGTAAACATAGAAACGTGATGTATGAAATTATAAGATAATTTTTATATATAAATAAAATAAATTTTAAATATATATATATTTAAAATTTATTTTGTATTTATTTTTGTAAAAAAATTTATGGTGTTTAACATAGGCAACTTAATTGTAATTTGTGAGATATGTTGGCAAAATAAAATTTTATTAAGAGACAGATTAAGAAACAGTAAATTAATATTTAATTAAATAGCACTAAATTTTTATTTATGTAATAAAGCGATAAAAAAAGGGAGGATAGTGTATTTTATTTATAAATATTTAATATAAATGAGGATATTTTAGTCAAAAAAATAAAGTATGAGTTAAATTGGAACATATATTTTAATTTTAAACAAAATATGTGTATATTCTTTTTTAAAAAAATCGTATAATAAAAGTAATATATATATATATAAAAAAACAGGATTGGTAGAGGCATTTTTTTTGGATTCTTGAGAAATTGAACTTAGAAAAGTTTAATTCATATGTTTGGTTTCTGAATTTTAAAACAGGATTTCTAAGAATTCTGAATTTTTGGGAATGATTTTTTATAAGGATTCTCATCAAAAATTTTCTATATAGGGGGGTGGGAATTCAAGTTTCTCATGTTATAGGAATCTTTTTAAATATAAAAAGATAATAATATCTTTCATTTTGTCATTTTTTTATCTCTCTCTCACACATCTCTTTCTCTCTCTCTCTCACCCATACTTTCTTTCTCATGCCTTTCTCTCTTACTTTCTTTCTCATAACTTTTTTTTTTCTATTACTTTTTCTGTTATTTTTGCACTTACTTTCTCTCTCTCATTTTAACATAAGTAAAGACATTTTTGGAAAAGTACTATAATTCTCAGGAAAGTTTTATTATAACCAAATGTAGTAATAAAAGATTCTCACATAAATATTTAAAGTCAACCAAACGTATTTTGTACATTTTCAGTAATCATCATTCTCAAAAAATATATTTATCAGGAAAGATGATTTCTAAAAATAAAAAATATTATCGTGTACCAAACGCCTCCTAAGTTATTTAATTTGTTTGTCATGAATCTTCTGGTCAAATTTAATATTTGAGTAGTATAATAAATTAAATTTATTTTTTAAAAAATTTCTTTTGAATTTACTGCGAATTAATTCATGTTAATTAGAGATTAAATGGATTAGTTATGGACTAAGAATTAGTTTATAGTGAATCAGTTACAAAATAACTACAAAGTTTTAAAAAAGCAACTATGGATTAGCTACAGATTAATTCTTAAGCTAATTAGTTGAAGAATTATTTAATGTTTATGTAAAAAAAAGTTAAGGATTAATTACATATTAGTTAGCATTAATTATACATTATATCTGTAGGTAATTTATGGCTAGAATTACACTACCGGAAAATTCATAGCTAATATTTAACTAATTGGGCTAGTTAAGGATTAATTGCGATTTTTGTCATTAGCTAATTTTTTAAATTCTCGTAATGAATTACAAGCAGGCTAATTAAATGGTAAAGTCTTGTAAACCACTGGATTAAACATGTGATGACGTGGCACCTTGAATAGTAGCTGAATGTATAATATACAATATACCTTCATAATTTAGTAAATGTATCATAATTATTTCATAGGTTGAAATATATTTAAATTATGCAATTCTATGTAATAAAATACAAAAATACGTGTATGAATAACGTTTAATAAAAACATATTGTTACTGTATTTTTTTAGTATACATGAATATATCATAATTATATATATATTATTTATGTATTATTTTAAAATAATATCTTAATATATATTTATGACGTTATGAGTTCAACCTGAATTTAAATGACAATTCCATTCAAAATTTAAAACATGATAAACTAATAATTAAAATTTTAAATTTATACGTCTATTTAGATTCAAGTTTTTAATTATTTTGAGTGTATAAATTAAAATTTAAAATTATTAATTTATTAAATATTATTTATTTTATTAACTTTTAAAAACAAAAAAGGCATCATTAATATACCACAAGTAAAATAAAAAATAAGAAAGATAGCTGAACTAAGAATAAGCAAATAGTCGGGTCGGGTTGGATTATCAACCTGATTCCAACAAGAATTTTAAAATTATAAATTAATTTAAATTAAATTAATTGAATTTGATCAAATAATGTTAGATTGGATTTAAGAATTTTTTTTAAAAGAATCACCCGATCTATTTATTTAAATTTAATTTTTTAATTAAATTAAATCGAGTGAGTAGGATATTACTTTCTTCTAAGAACATATCCAATGATACAACTCACTAGATTGTTTAAATAAATTTATTATTATTATATCATAATTTTTTTAATTTAAACACCTCATTATTATTTTAAATAATTTTTCAATCTAATAGTACAATTTTAAAAAAATTATTAAATAAGTTTTACAAATTACTTCATATTTTTATATTTTATTTATATTTATTTATATTTTAATTTAAAATATAATTAATTTATATTTTAATTTTAAAACAATAAATATATAAAAAAATTTTAAGTATTATTTTTAATAATAATATTTTAATATAAATTTTTAAGTAAACAAAATTTTTAATATAAATTTTAAAACAATAAAAATATAAGTAAAAATTTTAAAATAATATAAATTTATTTTAAATAATATTAATTAAAAACAATAAAAAGATATAATAAAAAATAATTTTTTTATTTAAACATCATTGATTATAAAAATAACATTGCTTAAAATTTTTTGATTGTTTAGTGTCACAATAGACATGGTCCATAAAATTTATTTGAGTTAATTAATTTTAATAAGTTGTACTATTAAAAATATTTTCCTCGAAAGATAGACAGGCACGTGCATGGTTATGGTTCGCCATCCATTTTATTTGAGTGGCTACGATGGAAGCTCAGAATTCAAGGGAAATAATGTATCCACCTTAAACTCGAGGAGAGTCAAGGGTTCATTAAAAAATGCCACCTTCAACTCGAGTGTAGGTGACATTTATTTCAATTGGGAAAAGTGCTTGCTGCTGTCGGCTTCTTATCTTAAACTATGGCCCACACCCCTCGGCTAAATATAATAATAATAATAATTTATACAAGTGGTTGGCAGGAGGCTTTAGCCCAATAGAAGGGCAACCTATTAAATATCATAGAAATTGTTTTGTTGATTTTGATTAGACAAGTTGGTTTAACCATACAGTCGGAAGTCATATTATTGTCGCGCTCAAATATATTTTTAATTTCTCTATTTTAATAATATTATATATATATATATATATAATTTTTATTAATATATTTTTATAAATAGCTAAATATATATTTTTAATAATGCACAGTTTATATATATATATATATATATAGTAAATTAATAACAGTTAAATATAATAGAAAAATTATTTTGATTTATTTTTAAAATTAAAAAAATAAATCAATATATTCTTACGAAAAAGTAATTTAAATGTTATTATATTTGACTGAGGGGTGGGCCATAGCTTATGATATAAGAAGCGGAAACCGACAGACACACTTTCCCCGTTGAAATGGATTTTTGGCACTCGAGTTTAAGATGGAATTTTAAATAATTATTAATCTTAAATGTATTTTTTATTTTTAAAAATATATTAATTTAGTTTTTTTATAATTTATAAAATAAATTTGATATATTTAATTTTAAAAAATTCATTAAAATAATCATCTTATTAAATTTATTATTTTACTATTAATGTATCACGCGTATACAAAATATATATTAAATAATAGGTGTTATGTTCAATAATTTTAAAAAATACATTAAAAATAAATTTAACAAAAAAATTATTTTAAATTATTAATTAAAATTAAATTTATATTATAAATTATAAAAATATTAAGTTAACATATTCATAAAATCAGAAAATTTAAAAATACATGTAAGCCTAATAATAACATTACTTCCACCTAAATTCCTAACCCAACAGGTCCGTGTACTCTTTAGTATACTTCTCCAATCATCTCTACTCAAAATCAACAAGTTATATGATATTTAAGCTTACTATTATTGCTTAGGTACTATGCATAGTCGCGGGGTGTATATATATATATATATATATATAGACACATATGATGCCTTTATGAATGAAAGTAAGATTGCAGAAGAAAGAGGAACTGAGAGGGTGGCAGCAGGGTTAATTAAAATGTGGAGATTGAAGATAGGAGAGGGTGGGAAGGGCCCATACATCTTCAGCACCAACAACTTTGTGGGGAGGCAGATATGGGAGTTTGAGGCTGAGGCAGGCACCCCGGAGGAGCGAGCAGAGGTTGAAGCTGCTCGTCTCAGTTTCTATAACAATCGCTTCCATGTCAAGCCTTGTAAGGACAACCTTTGGCGCATGCAGGTCATTTTCTTTTTACTATCTCTTCTCCTTTTCTACCCTGCATTTACTTTAAACAAAACCATGCATGCAAGCTACTTAAATCAGTAAATGCATTAAGATTATTTTTTAATACTGTTTCATAGGATATTTAAAGAGATTAAATTGATTTCTTATAAAAATTAAGAACACTTATGCAAAGTCTAGAGACATGAAAACGAGCCTAAGTTTTGGCCTAGACCTGGCTTATTTCTAAAATTGGTATTCGGCTCCAAACTCAGCTCTAGGAAGAGTTGAAGGAAATAGTAATAAATTAAAAGCAAATATAAACTTTCCAATTTTATAGGATATTCCCGAAGGGACTGAGAAAATGTGGGTTTCGTTGTGGTTTTGTAAGTGATTTTAATGAGTTTTGATAAACTATTATAGCTTGGTGAGTGAAGAAGGTCCTAGCCTGCCAATGCATGGCACCGAGTCATCCAACACAATTACAACAAACTTCCATATTTGTACTGATAGATTTTTTATGTAGTTTGCATTAAATCTAAAATATTTAACTATATAATCATAAAATTATATTCATACTATAAACATTTATAAAAATTTGTAACGTATTCAAGTCTTTACATATGTGTTTGATTCATAAAAAAAAGGTTACATTCCCAAAAATGAGTTTTAAAAAAATTTTAAAATATATATTTAATTGTCACTTTATTTTTTTTAAAATAATTTGTTTATTCTATAAAATTTTTTTAAAAAATATAATTCATATTACTAAATTAATAGTCACTATTTTTATTAAACCAAAACACTTTATTGATACCAATGAATAATAATAATTCTAACTTGTACTTCTTACATTTATATGCCAATGCATCATGCCACCACGTCGTTTTCTAAATTTCTGTCATTTTCATTTTTTCTTTCCTTCTCTCCTACGTATATCCATAACATAACTTGTGTCTGACATATATGTTTTTTTTTTTTTAATACTTTGTTTATAGTTTTTTCAATTCTTCCTAACCCTATAGATTCTTTAGCAATTTTAAAATGAAAACAGAAAATGGAAACAAATTTTTATATTTTAAACATATTTATAATAACAAGACATTTTTTTACAATTATGACGATTTCATTTATTTTTTCAATCTTGTCACCACAATTTTAATTTTTTTATATGATGGTAGGGTTTAAATTTAATATATTACAAATGAGACATATGTTAAAGACAGAGATATCCAAATCAATTATCCAATTTGGCACGTTATGCGTTTTTCAATCTTTCTAGCTACGCCCAAAACCATATAGTATCATCACTTTGGATTCGGATTTTTTTAAAGTTTTTAAAGAATTTTACGTGATAGTTTTTTTTAAAAAAATAGTCTATAAAACTTAGATCCGAATTATTTATTAAATATTACTTTATATTGCATGATGATCAGTTTACAAATAAAAGTATAATATTTATATATTCAAGATTGTAAACCAAGTAAGGTCCTTTTAGATGGCAAATGTTAACCAATCCGGTACTGCATTAATTAGCGTTAGTATGAGTAAAAAAATATTACTATTTTAAAAGATAAAATTATCCTTTAATAAGGTAGTTGCTTATCCAACTGTTTTTTTGTATAAAAAAAAAATTCATCTGCAATTTTTTATTTATTATTAAAAAATTATTAAATATTTTGTTGCTTTCTTTCTTCTTTTTCTTAGCACTTTGAATTTCTGTTTATTTTAAAATATATTTTTCTCAAATAGAGTTTTAATAAAAGAAGTGTAATAAAAGGGTGCATGTTTAGAAATGTTTTTGCAATCAATAATATTTAGATGAAATTTTTATTTTTAAATTTTTATTTTTATTGATTTAATAAAATTTTAATTTCTAGGTAATTACAAATTTAAAAATAAAATAATAATAAATATATAAAAATGTGTAATGAAATAAATTAATAAAATAAAAAATAAAATTTTTTAAATATTATAATAAATTTTTTGAAAAAAAAATCTAATTTCAAAGAATTAAGGAGTTTAGTTAGTTAATTTCTATGTATTTGAATTTAACTTTGGGCGAAGGTATTTTTTCCCCAAAGAAAATTAATTTTCTGCTTCTACTTTTACTTTAAGGGAGAAGCTCCAAATTCTTATTTCTCTCTCATAGCAGAAAAAAATAAAAAAAAATATTTTTTTTTTTTTACAAATAAGCAGCGTTTTTGTTTTTTGAATAAGTTAAACTAAATTAATAGGATCTTCCAGGGGGTTTGGTTTGGGGAATATGGAAATAAACCCTTCTCTCTGGAAATGTGATTTTTGAGAATGAGCACATTTCTAAAAGTATGATTTCTAAGAATAACATCTTTTTGTATATAATATTTTTATATTTGTTTCATTATAAATATTCGACTTTAAAAATATTTTATTAATTTATGAGAATATAGTATTTTCATATTTAGTTTACATTAATATTTTTTTAAATGTTAGACAATTTTTTAGAATTACCCTTACCAGGTTTTAACATATAAAAAAGATGAAATACATATGCAATTAAATAAAATATTTTAAAAAAAGATAAAATATATATTAAGCTTAAAATTTTGGATATTTTAAAAATGATTTTTTTTAAAATAAACAACCTGAATTTCACTGCCAATTATGAATTTAAAGAAATTCCACATTTTATTGCAATTGCGAATCTTCAATACCATCATTCATGTTATTTTTTTTCGTTGGATTAGGTTTAAATATTTAAATGGCAGTATTAATAATTTTTCTAATAAACATTACATATACTAACATTATTCTTAATCTTTTACCTGAATTTTATCATTATATATGTTATTATAGTATTATTTTGTGAATAAGTTTTTTTAGATTTATTTCTATTACATAAATAGGCCAATATTCTTACATTTATCTTAATCTATTATATTAATGGTGTTTTTTTACGTTCATTATATTATGTGGTTGAAAAATATAATATAAACATCAAAATTTAAGATAGGTGGTTTGTTAAAAAAAAAAGGGTTGGCCTAGCCCAATCTATGACCATTAAAGGGCCAAATTTTGTTAGCCCTTATGTTCTTTTTGGTGGCCCAGCCTGACTCAACAAAAGGTCCTTGTTGGTTGGGCCAAGCCTACCCTCTTTGATGGTATTAGTATAGATCATCATCTCAAAAGCTATTAAATTTGATAGTTAAAAAACAATTTTCAACCAAGACCCTTAGATTAATTCTCCTATTAGATTACACTTTACTTGCTTCTATGCCTATCGCTGCTTTTGAGTAAGAGTGGTATTAATTATATTAAATTTTTCATAATTTTCAATTTTTATTAATGTCTAAATTCAAATTTAATTGACTCTACTTAAGTTAAATAAGAATAAAAGAATACAATTCCTAAGATAAATGATAGTTTTAATTTTTTTCCGACACGAGTAATTTTATAACTTTTGAATATAGAACTAATTTCATTTAGAATATTAATTATATTAACTTTTGATTGACTTGTACGTTTTCCCCACCAAAAGAGCGCCATAATCATGTCAAACTTATGGCATAAATCATCGTCTAGTAAATTGTCATAGCAAGTAGGTATAAGCCTGCGCAGCCAATTTTATGGAAGCTTCCTTTCCTGCTCTAGATAGGAGCTTCTCTTTTGATCCTTGAACCTTCTTCCAGACTCTCAATTATAGACTTGAAAGAATCACTTTTTTTTAGGGAGGCCCGTGTACATTTCATTAAAAGCGATACTTCTAACCAACAGAAAGATCATAATATCTTCATCTTCAATGGAGCAACCGAGGCTAAAGTAAATAGCTGATTTATTTGCATTCTCCGATTGCCCAGAATAAGATTCATAAGTATGAACAATATGTCTAAAGCTCCAAAGTCTTACCTAGATCTGCTTTGCAAAATAAGGTTATCATCTGGAAAGAAAAAGTGGTTAGAGCCTATAGAAAAACTTAGGCATCTTGAACAACATTTTGTCTCTCTGCCTCTTGAGGTAGAGCACTAAATCCCTCAGGGCATAATTTTTTTTTAAAAAAAGGTGAGAAGGGATCACCTTGTCTCAAGCCATTTAAAAAAAAATAAAATCACCAAAATCAATACCATTAATCACCTTGTTTCTCTGCATCTTTGCTTCTAGGAAATTCTACTTGACTCTATCATAAGCCTTGCTTGTATCCAAATTTAAAGACACATAACCTACTCTCCCATAGCGCTTATTTCTAGTAGAATAAGGCCAGTAAGCCATCCGGACCTGAGGCTTTAATAGGGACTCTTATGAAAGACTGTTTGTTTGTATGGTGAAGCTAGCAGACAGTGAATCAACACAATGAGTCACTGATTAAAAAAAAATCAATTATTGTATTTTTCTTATAATTAATGAATCAACAAATTGAGTCAGCAATTAAAAAAAAAACAGTGGACCTCAATCATGTGTGGCAACTTGAAATTTTTTCGCTAAATATAATTTAATATTTTTCATCTAATAATTTATTATTAAATTATAAATGAAAAAAAATTAGACTAATAATTTCACTAAAAATTTATCATGTGTGGTAAGTTGAGCTCTTTCTCTCACCTTTGTTGTCAACCTCATTGTTTTCTTTTATATCGTATTCTTCTAATGAGCATCCATGGTGGAGCTTTCAAACATTCTCTCACATGCTAAAATTCCGAATAAGACCAACTTTGTTACACTTTCTCTCTCTAAAGGGATAGTACCTTACTTAATTAGTTGATAGTTTTGCCAAATACTAGGATCATCGCTTCTTTGTCCGTTTACATAGTGCAAAAGGTAACGTCAGTTGAATGTTGCACAAGGCCTTGGAAGCTTCCAATTTTAATCTCATCTGGATTGATTCGTAGAAAGGTGCGGGAAGAACACAAAAATGCTTTTGAATTAATTTTGAATGACAATTAATTTGGCTGAATGCAGTTTGAAAATAGAGATAGAAAACAAATTTCAAACTTCATAAATAATGAAAATCTTAGAAAATAAATATTGAGAATCAAAATTTAACATATTTTCACCCTACTGTCATTTGTAAAAAAGATTTTAATTCTCTGGTGGAAAAAAATAGTAGTATATTATAGCAACAGAAAGTTGAAATAACATGGTGAAATATAAGCTTGCAAATGAGGTGATCCTTGATTCAAATATTATGGTATCGTATTTGTTAAATTTTATGTTGATTTATTTGATGCAGTTCCTGAGAGAGAAGAATTTCAAACAAACAATACCTTCTGTGACGATAGAGGATGGGGAGAAAATAACGTATGAAAAAGTCACCAGCACAGTCAGAAGGGCGGCACATCACCTATCAGCATTGCAGGCGTGGGATGGACACTGGCCTGCTCAAATTGCAGGACCCCTCTTTTTTCTTCCGCCACTGGTGAGTGTGTGCTTAGCAAATAAATTATAGAACTTATATTTCAATTGATTAAAGTCTCCGTATGAATATGACCTCGTTTAATTTCATGCCAATTAAGGGATCCGAAATGGTGTGTGAATGGTGCAGGTGTTTTGTATGTACATTACAGGGCATCTTGATACAGTATTCCCAGAAGAGTACCAGAAAGAGATCCTTCGCTACATTTACTATCACCAGGTTCCTACATTTGAAGTTTAAAATCTTATTTAATTAAAATTAGGGTAAATTACAATTTATCCCCATGTGGTTTGGCCTAAAATCAATTTGTTCCTGTATGGTTTAGTGTGCCATTAACTCCCTTGTCTTATGGTATTTTTTAATTGTTATTTTAAAACAAATAATCATGTGAATGTTAACATAACATACAATTTCATTATTCAAAGTTTGTATATAACTTGTGCAATTTTATAGTGTTATAAAGTTATTACTGGGTTTAAGCTAACTAATTCAATTTTCAAATGTCACCTTGATCTCAAAATGACTTCAAAAGACTATGAAATTTGGACATAAATGAAACATACTCTCAACAATAAAAGTATTCATCGTGTTAACATTTAAGTGATTATTCTGTTAAAATTTAGAAGGAAAATTCTATTGAGTGGCCATGTGGTTACAAAACAAATCATAATGTGTTATCTAAAATAAAAGGTTCCAATATTTTCTCTCTCCTCTATGAGAGTCTCCTCTCTCTTTTTGAGAACTTCCCTTGACCATGTATCAGTTTCTTTCGTATGAAGTGTTTCTAGCAAATTACTACCCCTAAAACAATGGATGCGGTGAGTTAGACTTTGAGGATTCAAAACACTAGTAACCTAGGTAGATATTTGGGATTACCAACCATTTGGGGGAGTTCTAAAGCTGCTACTTTGCCTTATGTCAGATCAGAGGTACTGTAAAAAACGCAAGGATGGTGTTAAAGATAATAATAAAACAATTTAATTATGAGTCTTCATTTAATAGTTTAAATTTTTAAATTGAAATGATTCTTGACATGGTATGTGAAGGAGCGTGTTATAAATCATAAAAAAAAATAATTAGTCATCGTTCTTTATTCAATAGCTGAAACTTTTGAGTTAAAATAGTTATGAAAATGGAAGTTTTTTTACTTAGGATAGTTAGGAAGTCTTAATTAAGGCAATAGAAAATTCGCAATAGCAAACTCTTTACCCTCTTATTCAATGCAATGTTTTAAATTTCCAAAGAAAATATGTGAATAATTGCAAATTTTTGGTGGGGGTAAAGGAAGGATGCAGAAAGGATTCATTGGATGTCTTGGGATAAGATGACAAAGGCCAAGAAAGAAGGGGCATGGGTTTCAAAGACTTCTCAAGTTTCAACCTTGCCCTTTTGGTAAAACAAGCATGAAGAGTGGTTCATAATTCGGATGAGTATTGGGTAAGATTGCTCAAAGGACTTTACTTTCTAGATACCAAGGTTTTTTAGTCTAGAAAGGTTCAAGGCTTCTTAGGTTTGGTCTAGTCTTTTAGAATAAAAAGACATGTCGAAGGAAGGATTATGCTAGAAAATTAGGAATGCAAGTTTTGTTAGAATATGGGATGATAAATGATTCCAACCTTACCTAATTATAGATATCAGAATATTCAAGTCATGGTCTTGAATTTGAAGGTACATTAGATGCAGATCTAAGTCAAGATGGAAAGTGGGAGTTGTCTGATCAACTAGCTGGGTTACAGAGGAGGAAAGTCAAGCAATTAAGGCAATACAACTACCCCAAGTTTAGAAAGGAGAATGTTTTAGTTCGGTTGAAAACTAAGGATGGTAGCTATTCAATCAAAAACAAGCTACAACATGGCTAGAAATTTGAAACCAGGAAAGGCCAACTTAAAACTAAAATTCTCAATTGCAATCCCTTAGAATTTATGGAGGGAAATCTCGGTCATTAAAGTACATCCCAAAATGAAACATTTTCTTTATCCCTAACAAGGAATGCCTTTTCAAAAGAAAATGTAGTTTGAATTCTAGTTGTCTTCTATGTTTGAGGGGTATGGAAACTATAGAACGTATGTTTCTAATATGTGATTGGGCTAGGAGGGTTTAGTACAACAGTCCTTTTGCTTTCAGGATGGAAAGTATGGGAATTTAGATATTTGATTTGTGGTGCTATAAAGTATTTGTTGAGATGGAAGGTCTAGATGAGAAGGGCAAGTCTATAATTGCCTTCACCTGCCGCTGGTTTATATAGAAAGGAATATATAATTTGGTTTTCTACGATCAAGGGATTAATGAGTTTGTAACCTTTTATAGAATCTACTCAACAGTTTGTGAATTCTGGAAAGTGGTTGATAAACCTCCAAATAATGATGAGGGGAGGAATTCAAGTTTACTGAGAGGTGTTTCGTGTGTATGGGCATTTCCTCCACTAGGTCCCATTAAGATTAACACTGATGGCTCCTTTGAATGTACTTCCCTAAAAGCTGGAATAGGTATCATCATGAGGGATAATTCTAGTGTTATTTGGATGGTTGTTGTATGGGTATTTCATCTAGAAGTACTTTTAGGGTGGAAGCCTTGGATTTAAGGAGGGCTTTACAAATGGTGCATGTTGATAATTCGAATCCTATCTATGTGGAATCAAATTGCAGTGTTCCTTTAGAAGTTGTATTGGTTCATAACTTTGACTGTGATTGGCAACGTTTTGAAGTTCTAGCGGAGATCAATGAGCTGATAAGGTTTCTCCCTAGAGTATCTCTATCTCTTGTCTGAAGACAAGCAAACAAGGCAGCATATTGGCTTACCAAAGTTGCCCCAAAGAGGATGTGTCCTTTGAATTAAGAGGTGCCACCTTCATCCTCTCTCGCAGAGATTTTTTTTTCTCAAGACCTTGCTCAAGTTAGGGAAAGAGATTGGCTAGGCTGAAGGCAGGACTGGTTTGGTTTGTTGTCTTTGTTTTTCAATTTCCTCTTTGGGATGTATTGTTTTGTTGATGTTTTGTTCTTTAATGAAGCTGCTTTTGGCCAAAAAGAAAAAAATAAATCCCAAGAAGATTAAATGACACACTTTAAACCACAATGGATAATATAATTTTAGGTCAACCCACAAAGGGATAAACTGTAATTTACTCTTAAAATTATAATGTCAAGTTGGAATTGAAATTAATTGATGTTGAGTGTTGGATTAATATTGAAGAATGAAGACGGAGGGTGGGGACTACACATAGAGGGTCACAGTACCATGTTCTGTACTGCACTCAACTACATATGTATGCGCATCCTTGGAGAAGGACCGGATGGGGGTCAAGGGCATGCTTGTGTTAGAGCACGAAACTGGATTCTTGATCATGGTGGCGTCACACATATACCTTCTTGGGGAAAGACCTGGCTTTCGGTATGTCTTTAATTTATATTCTACTTTTAATTAAAGTTTAAATACACTCTTGATCCCTTTAAAATTTTAAATATTTCAATTTGGTTTCCTTGTTTCAAAACAAAGAAATGTTACCCTTTCATTTTTTAAAAAAAAATTGCAATTAAATCTTTTGTTTATAATTGTCTTTGTTTTAATAGAGAAAATGCATGCCTAGACATTAAACCACCAACATGAACTTTTTGTTTTTTATTTTTCAATTGAGCTATCTAGATATTATATTAACAATTGAAATCACATTTCCTCCCTCACACTATGTTTTTGAACTAAAGTCATGCGACTTTAATTACTTGAGTGTCATCTAAATAGGCCACATGAAAAAAGAGCAGGTCAATATGTGTCACAATGGTAGTTTAACATTCACGTTAACACTTTTTATTAAAATACAGACGGAACTATAAATAATGAATGAAGAATTTAATTGTAACTTTTTTTATAAAAAAATATTGCTATGGAAAGCTCAATTTTTTGAAAGGTTGAGTTTTTTTTTCACCATTGGATTACTATTTTGCCCTAACGATTCATAATTATCATATAAAAAATAACACATATCTCTAGGCAGAAATGATGATTCAATGATAAAAAAACTTAACCTTTCAAGAGGTTAAACTTCTGCTTTTCATAGCAATACCTTTTTTAAAAAAGAATGATAACATTGCTTCGTTGTTTTGAATTAAAGGGATCAAATTGAAAATTTTACAACAAAAAATGTATTTAAGCTTTTAATTAATTATATATACATCAAAACTGCTTCTATTGTTGATATATATCATGCTGCTGTTGTTGCTTCAGATACTTGGTGTTTTTGATTGGTCCGGGACCAACCCAATGCCTCCTGAGTTTTGGCTCCTTCCTTCATTCCTTCCTATGCATCCAGCTAAAATGTGGTGTTATTGTCGATTAGTTTACATGCCTATGTCTTACTTGTATGGGAAAAGGTTTGTGGGTCCAATCACACCACTTATTCTTCAGTTGAGACAAGAACTCTTTGTTCAACCTTACCATGAAATTAATTGGAAGAAAGCTTGTCACCTCTGTGCAAAGGTGAAACTCACACGGTCCCTCAAATTAATCATTTCTCATCTCATCTTTAATGATCATAGGTTGTCTGATATATCATTCACAGGAAGATCTTTACTATCCTCATCCCTTGATACAAGATCTGATATGGGATAGTCTATACATATTGACGGAGCCACTTCTTACGCGCTGGCCCTTCAACAAGTTGGTTAGAGAGAAGGCCCTACAAGTAACAATGAAGCATATCCACTATGAAGATGAGAATAGTCGATACATAACCATTGGGTGTGTTGAAAAGGTACTTCACATTTAATTAATTAGTCATAAATTGAATTGATACTTGAAGTAAGAGAAAAATTTTAATATTCAAATGCCCTTAGGTTTTATGTATGCTTGCTTGTTGGGCTGAAGATCCAAATGGAGACGCCTTCAAGAAGCATCTTGCTAGAGTTCCCGATTACTTATGGATTTCAGAAGATGGAATGACCATGCAGGTGAAATTAAGTGCTCAGTGGTTCCTAATTTGTTGACTAACTTGGCTTTAATATCTAAATTTTCTCGAATTGCTAAATTAGTCCTTAAATTATCAAACTCATTGCATTTCAATGTTTAATACTTGAAGAAATCAAGTTTGTTACATATTAATCCTTGGAAGTCACTAAAAATACTATAAAATGAAAAGAGTTTAATGTTTTCGAATCAAAGAATTAAGGGATCAAAGTTAAGTGTAAGTTTTGCAAATTCAGAGATTAAATAATGCTCGTGTTTAGTCCTCTACTAATGAAGAAGTTGATTCACCAATAAATTGTAATTTTTTTTGGCTTTGATTGATATACGCCATATATATGCAGAGTTTTGGTAGCCAGGAATGGGATGCTGGCTTTGCCGTCCAAGCTTTACTTGCCACTAACCTACATGAAGAAATTGTTCCTGCACTTGCAAAAGGGCACGACTTTATCAAAAAATCTCAGGTCTGCTTTTTATTCTAATTAAGAAATATATTTAGCCAACGGGATTAGTTCAACTGAAGCAGTTTGGTTGTCTGCTTAGATTAATCTCTTTAGTAGGCGATCTGTAAGTAACTTCTATTGAGACTTCTGCTATGTCCTCATCTTGAAATATGATAGCCTTTTTTCACCATAAATTTTTTTTAGGAAAAAAAAATCATATTCACAAATATATATATGTCTGTATGAAGTATTATAAACTTTTCCACGACATTTATCAATGTGATCAGGTTAGGGACAACCCTTGTGGCGACTTTAAGAGTATGTATCGTCACATGTCTAAAGGGTCATGGACCTTCTCAGATCAAGACCATGGATGGCAGGTTTCTGACTGTACTGCAGAAGGTTTGAAGGTGATTAACTAGCTACGTGAACAAGTTAATTTGACGGTTCAAATTAACCTTCAACTTTTTTGTTACCTAATAATATTCTTCTCTGGTTCAGTGTTGCCTTCTTTTATCACTGCTGCCACCGAAGCTTGTCGGCGAAAAGATGGAACCTGAAAGGTTATATGATTCTGTCAATGTGCTATTGTCACTTCAGGCAAGCACTTTTAAATATATTTTTTGTTGCTGAATTGATTGATATTTTGCTTGTGATTTACTGGTAAATCTCGAAATTTTATATAATTTCAGAGTAAAAGAGGTGGTTTAGCAGCCTGGGAGCCAGCCGGAGGTCATGATTGGTTGGAAGTAAGTGCTACAATAGAATATTAGTATCTAATTTTATGATATATAATCATAATAATCGTACCTAATTAATTTCAAGTTAATGGTATCCTTATAAAAATACCCCTCTAGCTCACCTTGTTTCATTGGCGAAATAAAATTGTGGAGATATTAAGAAATCCAATTGAATTTATTGGAAACTCCTACAACAATGAAAATTTGAAAATTCTCTCACTCTCTTATTCTCATAGCTCATTGCCGGTACTCATTAGCATAGTAGTGTAAAAAAATGAGACTTAAATTTATGGGGTTTGCTGCGGCCGGAGAGCTTAAGCTCGAGTTTCTATCAACCGATCTAAAACAAAACCCTAAATTTATATAATATATTCTCTTACGGTCAACTCCTATTCATCAGTTCAGTACCTAGTTTTTTTTTGAATTGGATCAATTTCTTTTTTTAAATAAAATTCTGGAGTTGAATTATATTTTTATTAAATTATTTGAAATTATAAATGAAATTTGAGTACTGGTTGGAAAATTTATAGTACCCAATAACTTTCATAGCCCATTTTAGTTTATTTAATGCTGGATTTGTTTAAATTATTGTTTTTATTTTCATTATTGTATTATAAAAAAAGTGATCCACCTGACAAAAATTTTGAATCTGCCGCTGATTAATATATGTAATTTAAGGATTGGGATCCTTTAAATTTCTCAAATAAACTTGCATATAAATTTAGGACAGAAAAAGGCAATTTATGAAACTTACTTTTGAATTAATGAGTTTTACTTATTCATTATATATTAATTTTTTAAAATTTGTGTCTTTTTCTCTTTTAAATTTACCTCATAAATTTTTTTTAGAACTTTAAAGAATCATAATTTATAGTTTAGACATTTGAAGTGAATTAAATTAAATAAATGAATGCAATATTTCATTTGCGTGTTTGGATCAGGTGCTCAATCCAACAGAATTTTTTGCCGACATTGTAGTTGAGCATGAATATGTTGAGTGTACTGGG
Organism: Gleditsia sinensis; assembly: GCA_037074535.1. Taxonomy (NCBI): domain Eukaryota; kingdom Viridiplantae; phylum Streptophyta; class Magnoliopsida; order Fabales; family Fabaceae; genus Gleditsia; species Gleditsia sinensis. The sequence goes on along the minus strand of CM073469.1, from coordinate 16,410,435 downwards.
TCAGCAATTCAGGCCTTAGTTTTGTTTAAGAAGCTACATCCTGAGCATAGGAAGAATGATATCGAAAATTTTATTGCCAACGCCGTACGATTCCTTGAAGATACACAAACCGCGGATGGTTCATGGTATGGGAACTGGGGGGTGTGCTTCACTTATGGTTCTTGGTTCGCGCTTGGTGGGCTAGCTGCGGCTGGGAAGACTTACAGCAATTGTGCTGCCATTGTCAAAGCTGTGAATTTTCTACTGAAAACCCAGAGAGAGGATGGTGGGTGGGGGGAGAGCTATCTCTCTAGCCCAAAAAAGGTTAATGACTTTGAAATCAATATTATTTTAAGCACCATTAGTTAATGGGAAAATTATATTTGTTTTTCACATTTTTGCCCCTCATTGAATTTTTTTGTTGCAAATCGATTAATTCTTTAATTCATGTATCCCATTATAATTATTTCTTATCGTCTAAAGTCGACATAAATTTAATATTAACCAATTGAAATACCAAAAAATATTTCCTATACAGATATATGTACCTCTTGAAGGAAGCCGATCAAATGTAGTACACACAGCATGGGCTATGATGGGTCTAATTCATGCTGGGCAGGTTAGTTAACACAATTTCATGCTAAACTTTATAAACGTTAATTATTAGAATGCTTATTTTTAATTACCACAACTTCCAGCCAATGAATACACATTATTTGTTTCCTATTTGCTTGGACAGGCAGAGAGAGACCCGACTCCTCTTCATCGTGCAGCAAAGTTACTCATCAATTCTCAGCTGGAAGATGGGGATTGGCCCCAGCAGGTATGCACCTGTCACTCACTCAGGAGACTGTATGGGCCGAGCCATTAAATTCTTTTAAAATTATAGGACTGCATTAAAAAAATAATATTATATTTTTAAAAAGAATTTTTTGGTTCAATTTGAATAAGCTCTTGGGTTGAACTAAGTCAGGTGGTCCAACCCCTACAGCCTAACAAAAGTAAATAAAAATATTAACAATTAAGTAAGATTAGAGTAGAGTCAAGTTGAGCCAAGCGTAAAGAGCTTAATAGTTTTGTATAAAAAAGTAAATTATTAATATTTTGTAATATTATTCATATTTAGAATAAAGATAATTATGATTAATTTATTTTTAAATTGTAAAATGTCTACAGTCTTTCAAAGCTAGGTTGGACCAGCTCTAGTCAACAGCTGATTCACTTATTTAATAGTTATTAAACTTAATAAATTAATAGTGAATTACTATTTTAGTCAATAAAAGTAACTAGTGTCATCAATTTGGTTCTTCAAATATATCTGTCATCATTTTAGTTCTAACTTTCTCAAAAAAATATATCATTTTGGCCCTCAACATCAAGTCTATTAAAAAACTCTAACAAATTTACCTACATGGACTAATTTTCTTCAAATATGTAACATCAATTGCTGATGAGGTCTCTTAAAAGTTAGATGAAAGTAAAATGCATCGGTTTCTTTAATGAAATTAAGGGCAATTTTCTGTAAAGTAGAAATAACTTTTTGGTAATTGTATTAAAAATAATGATGTGTCGCTTTACTTTCATCTGGATTCTAACAATTCACATCAATAACCAATGTTCCACGTTGAATAAAGTTAATGTTTTTTTAAACAAACTTAACGTCAAGGAATAAAATGAAGTGCTTTTCAAAAATTTAGAATTAAAACTATGATAATTATCTTTGACTGATCAAAATAATTAATAGCACTAGTTTCTTTCAAAAATTAAAATAATAATTTATGCATAAATTAATTATATAGTTGTGGAATTGAATTTTTGTGATTTATTTTCAGGAAATCACAGGAGTATTCATGAAGAATTGCATGTTACATTATCCGATGTACAGAAATATTTATCCAATGTGGGCGTTGGCTGAATATCGCAGGCGCTGTCCATTGCCTACCGCAACTGTTTAAAAAACATTCAAGCTTGTGAAATCTGATACAAAAGCACATATAATGGACCTGGAACCTCATCTTCAATCAGAATCCACAGCACATATTTAATTAAGTAGACAATTAAGATTATAAATGTTTTGTTTTCTCAATAATGTAATATATAACTAATAATTTTTGCGAGAGTACTTGAATATTTTCCGATTACATGCATGATTAATAGGTAGGTTGTTTTGCCCCAAACTCAGGTTAAATCTTAATCCTAAAAAGAATAAAATAGAAAAAAAGCATAGTAAGAAATATCAGATTAGACTGCCCTCTTAAACTGAAAAATTGATAAACTAATCTAGTTATCAGTCCGTTTATATGGAGTAAAGACTCAAGAACCAGTCAATTCTAGTAAAAAGCCAAGTAAAACTAGGATAAACTAGCCGGTTTATGAACAGGCCATGGGTTTAGGAAGAAACCGGGTCAACTCATATTTTATTCAACAAAATGATGCTATTGAAACTCAAACACACTTTAGGAAACCAAGATTGCAGCTTACCACCATGCCACGCTTACATGTTTGTTAAGTATTGGTAAGTTTTATTTATTTATTTGGTTACTCAAGTGATAAAAAAGAGAACCATTTATTATTTTATTAAATAAAACAAATAAATGATATATTAATTTCTTTATTAAAATTTATTAATTTCATAAATATTATATCATTTGAATTTTTTTTTGTATAAATAAAGGATTTAATTATACTTAATATTAATATTTACTATCTAATTATATAATCACTATTTACTTTATATATATTCACTTTAGTATAAGTGTGCATTGTTATTGTCAAGTAATAAATTATAAAAGTCTGAGTATCGTTTCCACAAGAATTGTGGTTATTTATTACGTCCTTATGTGAATCCCAATTTCAACTGAATAATGCAAAAACTTAATTTTATGAAAAAAATAAAAATAAAAATAAAAATAATAAAGGTATCAAAAAGTAAGTTTTCTTAGAAAAATTTAATGAATCAAAGGTCTAGAGTTTTTGATTTTACCATAATTGATCATTCTTGCATTCTCAATCTTTTTAACCTAAAAATTATAATATAATTGATAGTCAGGAGTGATAGGACACTACTAATTTATGCCCTTATGAGGGGATATTCCATTGATGTAGGGAAACTATTGCATACAAGTATAATAGCTTGTATTCATGCAAAGGGAAGAGCCCTATTTGTACCTGGATTAATAACAGCTTTGTGGTTGAGCTAGGGTTATGTGGGACACCACAAAAGCTCTTATATACCCTATGAAGTCCATATCATCCAAAGACATTCAAAAGTACAAAGGGACAAAAAAAGCCTCTATAGTTGCAGCTGACCAAGCATACGTAAAACCAGCAGCAGGAGAGGTTAGAGGTAGTTCAGTCCCACCTCAGACCTAGAGGACCATTGATGACCTATAAGAGAGGATTGAGGTGCTGAATCAGAGAATAAAGGACATGGCCCTATATCACACTGAGACCTACACTTCCTTGGGCCAACATCAAATAGAGTAATTCAGTGCATTGGCCCAGGCATTTAGAGTTTCATTTTAATTTTTTCCACCTCTTGCAATTTCACCACCATGTTTTGTGCACAACCTTATGGATCAGACCATGGAAGAAGATATATAGACATGAAAGTTTACAGGACCCATAATTATTATTTTGCATTTTCCTCTTTAATTATTTACATTGAGGATAATGTAAAGTTTGAATGTAGAGGTAGAATTGAAATTTATAATTTATAATTTATACACTAGATGACTGTATTAATGATTTGGTGATTGTACTAATGATTGAATGATCGTGACCCTATTTGAGCACTAGTTAGCTGATTTTCACCAAAATTGCATCTTTATTACGTTTAGCAAGTTATGTGATTCTGTGAGTATGTTCAATTTATTTTTTGAGTTGTTTAGCTTAATTGACAAGCCGATTATTTGAACATATCGAAATTTTTTTAATTCTTGAAAAATGTAGAAAAATTGAAATTATATGCAATTTTAACTCTTTTGAAATTTATATTCTTACTTCAGAAATCTTAAATTTTTTTTATGCACATACATTAGCCATTTTATTTTTCTGTTACTCAAAGAAGGTTTATATAACTTGAAAATATTTTATGATCTCAATAGGGCTTTAAAACTTATTTAAATGTCACTTGAAGCAAAATCTTATGTGGATGCTATTATTTAGAAGATGATTTGGGCAATATTTGTTAAATTGAGCCTTTTCAATCCTACCTTGATATCGTTATATATCTAGAACCCCTATTTGAGCATAATTGAACCTTTCTTCTGTATACTCATATATTAGCTGAGCCAAATTGAAAAATTTTATATCCTTATATTATATCTTATTCACTCATTACATGATTATTTTCTAAAAATTATTAGTTAGAGCTTATAACAAAAAGGGTGGAATGATGGAGTCAAGAAAGAAAGAGGAATTCTTCAATAGAGAGAAAAACAAGTGATAGTAGTGAAAAAAGAAAAAGAATAGAAAAAGAGAAAAAGAAAGAAAAGAGATAGATATGGAAAAAGAAACCATAAAATATCAAAGAAGGAATAGAATAGAAAATGAGTTTAGGGGAAAACTTTTTAAAACTTAGAAAAGCTCAAGAAGGATATCAGAATTAACATGTGGTATTAGGTGATTGAACCTAAATTTTTATATTTTATCTTATCCCATGCCCTAGTCACATTACAAGATTGATAAAATCCTATTTGATTTTAAGTGTACGTAGTGTCTAGTCTACATTAGTGGAGAGTGGCATGAAAAATAAGAGTATGGAATGCCTAACCTAAATTGTGCACTTCACATGTTTGGGAGGTATAAACTCATCTGGGTGTAGGAATTTAATTACTCCATGGCCCCACACACACACATAGAGAATTCTAGAGGATGAATATTGAATTACATTTGAGTTAAAATTGTATATAAATGTGATATTTTTGAAACTTATCTTGAAGCTCTAATCCATTGAATTCTTTTGAGGCAAAGCGATTTAGTAAGCCTAACACTCACTACATATTTTGAATTTTTTTTAATTTTTGTTTTCAGAGTTTTAATTTCTTGAGGACAAACAAAAGGTTGAGTTTAAAATTATTTCATATATGTATAATTAAGCACAAATTTAGTACCATTAACTTTCCTTTTTGTTAATTTTTAAGTGAAATAAATTAGGAATTAGCTTAATTTTATGTTTTGTGTTGTAGGATCAAAAAAAGAGGAAAAAAGGGAGAAAGAATGAAGAAATTCAAGAAAAAGATGGAGAAGTATGAAAAATCAAGGCAGTAGGCCTAGTTATGCGGCATTGGTAACCCAAAAAGTCCAAAAATATTCTAAAAGAGTCCAAAAATATTCTAAAAGAGGGAGCACTACAACAGTGGCTTCTTACCACTATGGTATTGGTGTGATAGCATGGAAAAAAAATGAACATCATAAAACAATGTTTAACCTTGATTGCAATTCAATGGATTAACCCTAGGCCACTAGGGTTACCAAAACTTATAAATAGACGGCCAAGGAGCACCCTAAAGGAGGATTAGATCATAAAAAATAATCTAGAAATTAAAGTCTCTAAAATTCTTCATCTTATTCTTTATTTTCTTTTGGTGTTTTCTATGGCCCTACATGGCTAATTTCCATTATTGGTTAAGTTATAGAAATCTCAAAGTAGGATGATACTGTGAGATTAGACATTTGCTTTATATCTATTCAAGTTTAATTTTGGGTATTGAATTTTTCTACGATGCATATTTTTATGGTTTTCATACTTGATTTTTGGAAATGGCTCTCTAGTAATTGAATAAGTTTAAACTATGGCTGAGTTATGAAACCAAATCCGAAATTGTTTGGTCACTCTAATTTATAAAGAATCCAGGGTTTAATAATCTATTGTGTTAACGATTATTAGGTCTTGGGAAGAATATTCAACTAGGTTAAATACAACAGCGTGTACATGAGTTGTTTAGCTTCATTGAGCTCTCTAGTTTGTATTGCAATTATTAGGCTAAATTTTAGATGCATGGATAAGGTTGTCTGACAATTAGGGTTAATTGAATTGCATGCTGAAAATTAACTAAACCAAAGGAAAGATTAGATTAGAGTCCAAAAATGAATATCTAAATTGAGTCGAATAATCTATATTGATGATTAGTAATTTATATTGATAATGAAAGTAAACTTAACCAATGCATTCTTATTCTATTTAATACTCAATTTACGTGAGAAACCATATCCCCTCCCCTTCCCTCTTCTCCTTTCTCTTCTTCACCAAAGTTACGCTAGTTTTAGGAGGGGGCTACCATGGTAGCCACCTTCTTCTTTTTATATATATTATTTTTTTGTATTTTTTTTCTTTAGAAAATGTTTTTCCTCTCTATAGAAGAGTTTTTTTTACTTCCTTTAGGGAAGATTTTTCCTCTTTTTTTTTAGAAGGGGTTTTAAAACTTCAAGGTTATGCATATCTTTTGTCCATATTTACAGCATTGAACTCAGATATACCACTTTAGGCTTAAATTTGAGTAGAATTGAATAGAAAAAAATTGAAGAGAGTTAACTTTCAGAGAAAGATGAGATGTGTGTTGTCTCTCCAAAGACGTATATGTTTTTTTTTTTTATATATATTATATTAGTTGTGTATATCAAATGTTGATACATAATATTTAGTGTATTAGGATTTGAGAAATGTATTGACCCTTTATTTTTTTAGTCATAGTGCTTGATTTTTTTGCATATTCAAAAGTTGCAGAATTTATTTCTTCTGTTTGCTAGCCTTAGTGCTTCATATATTTCTCATTACATATGAATGTGGTATTCTGCTTGTCCAAAAAAAAAAAAAATACCCAATTTTACTGCATTCTTTTCTGCATATTTTCTTAGTTACTTTTTATTATGAATTTCTGTAACAACTCCCATTATTAACTACAAAGGTAATTACTGTCACTATGAGATCGACCCTTACTACCACTATAAGTTAGTTTTAAAGGGTAAATGTAAATCCTATTGTTTCCTTTTCTTGGGCCAAGAAGATATTGAGGAGTTGCTTCATATGCCTTCTATGGATGCTTCATCAGCTTCTTAAGGGGTGGAGGTGGTCAAAACTGGGAAGATTAGCTCCAATATTATTAAGTTGCAGAGTCATTGCTATAACTTTGTTGTGAGCATTTTGGTGGATAGAGGAAGCAATCCCAATTTCATCAAGGCATGTGTTGCTAATAGATTAAACTCTACCTTGTTTCTATTCCTCAAAGTAATGTTTTTGTAGGCAGTGGTGCTTTTTGTTTGTGCTTATCTCAATTCTCCTCTATTGATTGATTGTGCGAGGCCATAAATTCACCCTTAATTTCTAGGGATTAACATGGATGGATTGACATGGCTTTTGGTGTAGAATGGCTTAGAACCTTAGGTCTCATTTTGACTCACTATCATCACCTTACAATGGAATTTACATTACACGAAAAATTCATAAAACTGCACGGAGACTAGTCTTTTAATTAATCTCGACCCACTAACTACCAAATAATTGCAAAAGATAACTGCAATTAGTGTATGTCTCTTTCACCAAAAAATTATACAAACTAGCACACCTATTGCGGACCCTAAACTACTAGAATCCATTTTAGCCTTACCGAATACTCACAAATTTTCCAAGAATCGAAAAATTTAACCCCTAGTCGAAACAGTTACCACCCTATCCATTTAATTGATGGGGCTCGAGCAGTTAATTTGAGGCCATAAAAATATCCCCAATTTTTTAAGAAATGAGATTGATAGACTAATTGCTGAAATGTTGCAATCTGGCATAAGACAAAGTCACAGCCCATTTTCATCTCTAGTTCTCCGAGAACGGATCCTCTGCTGTGCCATGAGGCACAGCACGCCGTGCTGTGTTTGATGCGCACCATTTCAACGTTAGTAAAACAATGCGTTTTTTAATCACAGGTATCTCACGTGAATCCTATCAGTCGACTGAGGGATTGGATTACGTAAATTTATCAGTCGACTTGATGAGTGTTAACCGATAGTCGCCTGATCTTCAGTTTCCAAAGGGAATCAGGCAACTGATTAAAGTATCAGTCACCTGATTCTCTTATTCAGTAGCAACAGGTGCTGGACCAGGCGCCTAGTCCAGCGCCTAGTCCATTAGAAAAATTTTCCAGCGGTCAGGCGCTGGACCAAGGGCCTAGTCTAGCACCTAACCGCTGGACTAAAGCTAGCCAGGCGACTGATTAAAGAATCAGTCGCCTAGCCAGCTTCCAGGGATTATCAAGCGCTGGACCAAGGGCCTGGTCCAGCACCTGACCGCTGGACTAAAGCTAGCCAAGCAATTGATTAAAGAATCAGTCGCCTGGCCAGCTTCCAGGGATTATCAGGCGTTGGACCAAGGGCCTGGTCCAGCACTTGGTGGTCCCTGGAATGCCCAGGGACTTTAAAAATATATTAAAATAAATTTAAAAATAAAAAATTTCAAAATATTCTTATATTTTTTAATTTTAAATAAATAAATTTTAAAATATATTAAAATAAAATTATAAATAAAAAATTTTTAATTTTTAAAAAATTCTTATATTTTTTAAGTTTATTTTCTCTTTAATTGTTTAAATAAAAAATAATCTCTAAATAATTTATTAAAAAAATTTAAATATAAAAATATATTAAAAATAAATTTAAATATAAATTGGAGCAATTGGTGGTCAGGCGACTGATTAAAGAATCAGTCGCTTGGCTCATACCAGGCGCTGGACCATGAGCTTGGTCCAGCGCCTGCACAGGGAAACACGTGCCTGATTAAAGTATCAGGCGTCTGTTCTCCTTTTTTGTGGTTAACAGGTATTAGATCAGGCGCCTGGTCCAACGCCTGTTAGCCAGTAAAAATTATCAGATTTTGTTTGTTTTATCCGTAAATATCATCAGTCAACTGATAAATTCAAGTGATCCAATCCTTCAGTCGACTGATAAAATTTACGTGAGATGTGTGTAGTTAAAAAACACACCATTTTACTAACGTTGAAACGGTGCGTATCGAGCACAGCACGGCATGCTGTGCCATGAGACACAGCAGAGAATCCGTTTCCCTAGTTCTCCTCGTCAAAAAGAAAGATGGGTCAGGCAGATTGTGTAGGTTACTATTATTTAAATTCCATTACAGTAAAAAGCAGGTTTCCAATTCCTACCATTGATGAACTCCTTAATGAACTGCATGGTGCCACCATTTTTTCTAAACTCAATCCTAGGGCTAGTTATCACCAAATACGGATAAAGGGAAGAATATATTCATGAGACAACATTTCGTACCCACCAAGGGCAATTTGAGTTTCTTCTTATGCCATCTGAGCTTACTAATGCCCCTGCTTCCTTTTAGTCACTTATGAATCAGGTTTTTCAGCCTAATTTTCGTAAATTTGTGCCTTTTTTTTTAATGATATCTTTGTTTATAGGCCTCCCTTACATGAGTGTTTGCAGCTCCTCAAGCTAGTTTTACAAACTTTCGCTCAGCACAACCCTTTTGCAAAACTCTCCAAGTGCTCTCTTGGCCAATCATTGATTGAATATCTTGGCCATGCGGTTTCGTCAAAGCGAGTTAAACCAGATCCCAACGCGCTAGCTGTTGTTCGTGACTGGCCCGTCCCATCCCACTCCGACAATTACATGGATTCCTTGGGCTCACAGGCCACTACAGGCGCTTCATATAGCATTACGCCCATGTAGCTGCGCACCATTAACACAACTCAAAAAAGACACATTTCTATAGGGTGAGGAAGCCCCTGCAGCTTTTCTTAAATTGAAGCAAGCCTTGATGGAATCCCCACTTTTGAAGTGGAAACTGATGCCTCAAATATTGGTATTGATGATGTGCTTAGTCAACAAAAACACCCTCTAGCTTTTCTCATCAAGCAGCTCAGTTCAAAAATAAAAAATGCTTCAAAAATATGTCAAGGAATTATATGCCATCACACAAGCAGTAAGAAAGTGCATGATTACCTTCTTGGAAGACAGTTTTTGATTTTAACAGATCCTCGAAGCTTGAAAGAATTAATGGGGCAAGTCATTCAAACCCCAGAACAATAGCATTACCTTAGCAAGTCACTAACCAACCTGGCAAATTCAATAATGCAGTTGATGCTTTATCTCGGGTTATAAAACAGCTCACTTCAGTCAACGTTGTTCTTCTTTGTAGTTTCTAGACTTCAGAGACAACCTTCATTAATGATATATAAGCTGCCAACTTAACCCACCATATTTTATTGCCACTACAGCAAGCTATTACCCAAGGGAATGAACCACCTGGATATATAAGGGTCAATGGCATGGTTTTATATTAAAACTGTATTGTACGTCCTCCAGACTCTGACATTATTGCCCAACTCCTTCACGAATTCCATAACAGCCCCTTAGGTGCTCATTCGGGCTTCACTAAGACATTATTGCCCAACTTCTTTTTATTGGCCTCACATGAAAAAGCAAATACATGACTATATCTCTCATTGTCTCACTTGTCAGCAGATAAAAAGTACCTCCACTACACCATCCGGCTTATTACAGCCTTTATCCTGACAAAGTTTGGGTTCACATCTCCATGGACTTTATTGTCTACTTACGGCCATTTGGAGGCTTTGCGAAGTACGACAATGTTTGGTGGGGGATAGATTCATAGAAGCTACACATTTTATTGTCTACATTCCTTTCTCCGATAGTTCGCTTTTATTGCTTACCGATCACTATTCTTTTTAATTGTGACCTCATTTTCATGAGCAATTTGTGGTGTCAGCTGCTCAAGCATAGCGACAAAACTCTGATTCAGCAGTGCATACCATCTGCAAATAGATAGACAATTTGAAGTTGTGAACTGAGGTTTGGAACTATATCTGAGATCTTTTGCTTGCTACAAACCTTACAAATGGCATCATTACTTGATCTGGCCAGAATCCATTTTAGGCTATGCTTCTGGAAACTAGGCCAATGATGTTGTGGACCTAAACCTCCGTTAGAGAACAGAACAACTGAACCAGGTGACAACCTAGAATGAGCCAAGAAAAATATGAAATTAAAGAAGCTGCTGATAAACATAGTATGGCTCAAGGTTCACAAATATATAACACATTTCCGGGCAATTCGGCTCGTCTTTAAACATTACATCATCACCAAAAAAATTAGGCCTACTGCTTATAAACTAGCCTTAACCCCAGAAGCCAAAATACACCGTGTTTTTCACATTTCACTACTCAAACCTTACAAAGGACCCATACCAGTCTCTTCGGACCCACCTCCAACCCATCACCCTGAACCAAATATTGAACCTATAGCTATCCTTGCTGAACGATAAATCTAAGATGGCACTACCACCACGTAAATTCTAGTTGAATGGGCCCACCAACAACGTGAGGAGGCATCTTGGGAAGATCGCCAAACGATCCAAGCCCTTTACATTTACCGGAGATTAATTGTTATGCATGCACATCATTCTAGGATTTCAAAACGTTAGGAGCTGTTTGGTAGCCCCGTTTTTTATTCACTTTCCATAAAAACAGAAAATGGGATCGAACTCTTGTTCGCTTGTAATTTTTTAAAACAATTTTTCAAAATGGAACTTAAGAAAAGGTAGAAATCTGAAAAATTACAAAATGACGTTTTCAGCATTTCCTTCTCAAAATGTAGGAAATTGAAAACGCTAAAACGAAAAGGCGATGACAGTTTTGAAATTATGATGAAAACATAATGAAATTGGGTGGCAGTTTTGTAATTATCAAAACCAACAGGCTTTTGTTTCTTTGGTTGATTTTCTGATTGTTTTGTGTTCATAGTTGCTTGGTTCTTCATCGAGGCAACATTTGCTCATCTTGGTTAGCGGAAAAACAGGTATGTTTCTCTTACCCTCAAGCTGTTTCTTCTTTGGCAAAATATTTCTAGTTTTATACTTTTAGGGTTCTGCAAATATTTTTTTTTTTTAAGGATACACTCCAAAGCAACTATGTATAAATATTTTGTATAGAGCATTATAGTCAAATCACAATTCAAATCGTGAATCAGATAGTTTATTTTTAAATTGTGAATCTTTAAATAGTATTGAATCATAAGATTCCCAAACACATTGAAGAATAGCTAAAAAATATAATATAAATAACTATATAACAAAAAAAAAATACTTAAAATAATATATTTATCTTGATAATTCTAAACATAATTAACAGTAAGTCTTAAAATTTTGAAGAGTAAAGAGTGACTGTTGAATTTGAATAGGTTTAGAATTGTGAAGAGAAAATGTTATTTAAAGGTTGTCTATTTGTGTTTGAATAGGTTTAAAATTATTAGAATGTTATGAATTCATCTATTGTGGATGTCCATTTAGGTTCTCAACTCCCAAAACAATGAATATTATAAATATATTTATTATTATGAGTGTTCTTTTATTTTTCCAACTCCTAAAGTCATTGAATCTTATTTATGCTCCTTGGCTTTTGGGTTATCTTCTTTTATGATTGTATGCCTATAAATAGAGGCTTATATGAAGCAATAAAATAATAAGGATATTTTCTTTTATATATGTTATTTCTCTCTAAGTGCATTTACATTCTATTTCCTCCTTGTGTAAAATTTCATTTACAACACGTTATCAGCACGAATTTGCTCTTGGCTATTCGTTTTCAAATCACAAGGAAGAAACCTTATTGTGTCCCCAATGCCATTAGAGTATTTGAGATTGTTGGAACTACAATTTTAAGATGATTCAAATATTTTTTCCATGTCTACATCTAGAAGAAGAATGGAGCTGGTAATATGTATTTGAGTTTGTGGGGTAAAGTTTTTTAGAGGAATTTTCATTATCATGCATTTTCAAAAGGTATGTGATTTTATTATTACTTGACATTGCATTTGCTTATGTGAAAAATAAATTTAGTGATGTAAATTTCTGTTATGATTTACATATAATTAAGTATGGTTGTTTCATAAAAAGTTTTATTCACAAAAGAAATTTAAAAAGAAAAATAGTATTTCACAGGGACATCCATATATGCTAAAATAAAATTTCCCACGGTTAGTCCTTGCAATTAATTTAGCATAATTGCATTGCCCATGTTGGGATAATTTTTCGGATATATTATAGTTCCTAGATGTGTAATCAGCGCTGAGACACTTGTAGATACTAGTAAATTATTCATGCTTGATGTTGCTACATAACAAAATGAGAATTATTGCTTTTGGATAAACTCATGTTAATAAAGATCGTTAATTATGTTTCTATTTAATCCTATATCTACATGAATACCTCAAAAGTTGTTTTAGTGTAATTATTCTTGGAAATACCAGAGATGGATTTTTATTTGTCATGCTTTATCATGTTTTTATATCTTGTCCAAGATAGTGAGAAATTTTGTAGAAATATCATAAAAGGTACTTAGGAGACCAATAATTCTCTTGTGGGTTGATTTGAATGAGAACTATAATCACTATAAATTTAATTTTGTGAATTATATATTTATGAATACTCTGTTTTTAGAATTTATATCCTATTGAAAACTGAATTACAATTTTCTATAATATAGTTGAAAAATTTTCTGTAATGTGGACTATAAATTGAGCATGACCTCTAGTTGATATTTATCTATATGTTTTATTTAATTGAATCCTCTGTATGGGTATACAATTATACCGTATGCGATTGTAGGTATTCTTGAACTTGGTATGTGAGATATCGTATAGGAGGCCAATTAATTGCCTACTTTACTAAATAATTTGTGAAATGTGAAACTCTTCTTGACATTCACTTTATCTTTTCTAAATTAATTAGATCCTATGTTATGGTTATTTATCGTTTACATCCATATAGTGCCATTTTATACCACCCAATTTATATCGTATATGGCTACTTGAAAAATGATTCTTTTAACTGTTCACAATTTATAAATTGCTTGTATTAAGTCTCGTATACATAAAAGAAGTATTTGCGAACATGCTACAATAAACTAGAAGTTTATTGATTCAAAAATTTTCACTATTTGACATGATCGGTTGGGATATCCTGGATCAATAGTGATGTGGAAAATTATTGAAAATTCACATGGGTACCTATTGAAAAACCTAAAGATTTTTTAATCTAAGGAATTCTTATGTGCTGCTTGTTGATAAGAGTCAAATTATTGCATTTTTGTTATGATTTAAATATTGATATTTGTGTGAAAATTGTGTTTATTTGATTATTTAATCCACAAATATCATTTCACGGGTATTTCGTGTTTAAAGTGCAATTTCAGGTAAAATCATAAGTTTGGAGAAGTTTGGGACAAATTTCAATGACCGGGATTGAGTGAGAATCAAGAAAATCAAGTTTCAAGATTTGGAATTCTCGCCGCGGCGAGAATGCTGCAGCGAAATTTTTCCGAGAGCGCGAGTTTTGATGGATTCAGAATTGGCCGCCGGCGAGAATATTTCGCCGCTGGCGAGATCCTAAAAATCAGCATTTTACTTTTTTCTAGAAAGCTAGCCGCGGCCAGAATATTTGCGCCGTCGGCGAGTTTCGTCAGAAAACACATTTTTATGTCGTTTTGTTCCAAAATTGCCCCCAAAACCCTAGATCTATAAATACCATAAGATAGAGAAAGAGGGGACGGCGAAATAGACTGAGGAGAGGCGTTTTTGGAGGAGAGGAAGCCATTTTGGAGAGAAAGCTTGGAGAATCTTGAAGGATCATCACCATTGTTGCTGCAAGTGTTCATCTCCAAGAGTTCTTCATCTCTTCTCCTTAGCTTTCTTTTTCTGCAGTTTATTTCGATTTTATAGTCATGTATTCAGTTGAGATAGTAGTTGTTCTTATTTCCATTATGAACTAATTCATTTTTGCTAAGGCTATGATGTAGTTGAATCAAGAAAATCTGATTTCTTTGGTTATGGTTATATGAGTTCATTGTCTTCAAGTTGAGTATTTATTTCCATGCTTAATGCTTCTAAATTTCTGGCCAAGATTTAGATGATTTGTTGCATTATATTGAGACCGAGAGGAGATGTGTAATGAATGCTTCTTGTGATAAATACCATATGTTGAATGCGAGTGTGAGAACCAATACATGATGTATGTGATTATTCTAGAAATTCCATAGATCATAATGTGCTTGTTTGTGATTAAATTTTCATAGAAATATAGTTGATTATCATAGATAAGTAATTCTAATATAACTCGAGAGAGAGTATTAGATAAGTTTGGGTTTTTCAACCATCACTTTTAGCTTTGATTATCATATAACATGACTTGAAATCGGATTGAATTGATTCAGCGAAATCAAATGCCTTAGCGTTTTTAATCATTTGTGAACAACATTCAATTGTGTTCTTTGCATTTATTTGTAAGTTAATTTGCCTCTTAAACAAT
This sequence comes from Gleditsia sinensis, assembly GCA_037074535.1. Classification (NCBI taxonomy): domain Eukaryota; kingdom Viridiplantae; phylum Streptophyta; class Magnoliopsida; order Fabales; family Fabaceae; genus Gleditsia; species Gleditsia sinensis. The sequence goes on along the minus strand of CM073469.1, from coordinate 16,395,116 downwards.
TTCAACAATTTGGTTTTCAGATAAAATTAGGATTAGTCAATTTCGGTACTTAGTAACGCCATTCCTTGTGGGTTCGATATCCGTACTTTTGTACACTTTATTACTTGAACGATTCGTACACTTGTGAAAATATGCATCACTTGTTCTCAAAGTAAATGGATTATTAAGCCATTACTAGCTAAAGTTGGAACTAAATCTCCAACATTTTTGAAACATATACATGGTGATATATGTGGACCTATTCATCCTAAATGTGGGCCATTTAGATATTTTATGGTATTAATAGACACATCTAGTAGATGGTATTATGTGTGCTTGCTATCAACTTGTAATCTAGTGTTTGCAAGATTACTTGCTAAAATAATTCCATTAAGAGCACAATTTACAGATTATACAATTAAATCCATTCGCCTTGATAATGCTGGTAAATTTTCTTCACAAGCTTTCAATGACCATTGTATGTCAATTAGCATAAATGTTGAATATCCTATAGCTCATGCTCATACACCAATGGGTTAGCTGAATCATTTATTAAACAATTTCAATTAAGAGATAGACCTTTGCTTATGTGAACAAAGCTCTCTGTTTATGTTTGAGGACATGCAATTTTATATGCAGTAGCACTAGTACGCATCAGAACAACAAGTTCTCATAAGAATTTTTTGGGTGTGCGGTATATGTTTTAATAGCCCTACTGCAATGCATTAAGATGGATCCTCAAAGAAGATTAGGAATATATGTTGGATATGATTCTCCTTCTATTATAAGATATCTTGAGCCAATGATAGGACATGTATTTTACGACACGTTTTGCCGATTGTCATTTTGATGAACTAGTCTTCCCAACATTAGGGGGAGAAAATAAAAAACAGCTGGTCAAAAAAATTACATGAAATTTTTTGTTATATCTTGAACCTCACACAAAACAATATGAATTGAAGTTCAAAAGATAATTCACTTACATAGAATAGCAAATCAATTGTCAGATGTATTTACTGACTAAAGAGAGTGACCAAGTCACATATACCAGCTATAAATACTCATGTATGGATTGATGTTCCCGAATGACAATTCATTAGTGAAATCACTAGCAAGTCTAAAGTATGTCAGAAGCGTGATAAACCAATCGGTTTAAAAGATACCCATAAAAAGAAAGAAATAATTATTCAATATCAGTCCATTAAAGAAATAGATACTCTTAAAGAGACTAGAGACATAACAAATAAAGTACTTTCAGAAGAAGTTTAGGTACCTAAAATTGATGAAATTGATGAAAATTAAGAGATCTCAATAAATTATGTATCTACAGGGAAATGATTAAATAAAAAAGAAACAGTTGTCGACAACATTTTTGTGTATATAGTAGCAATTAATATTTTGAATGATAATGATGATTATGAACCTACATCTGTCGATGAGTGTCAATGTAGATGTGCTTGGCCAAAATGGAAAGATGCAATTCAAGCAGAATTGAATTCACTTAAAAATTGTGAGGTATTTGGATCTATAGTTCAAACACCTGAAGGTGTAATACCCGTTGGATACAAATAGGTATTTATACGTAAAAGAAGTGAGAAAAATGAAATTGTGAGGTACATAGCACAACTTATTGCACAAGGTTTTCACAAAGACTTGAAATTGATTATAATTTCACATATTCTCATGTGGTAGATGTAATTATATTTCGGTATTTCATTAGTCTAATAGTACATGAAAAACTTGATATTCGTCTTATGGATGTTGTTACATTCTATTTATATGGTTCACTTGATAGTGACATATATATGAAAATTCTAGAAGGATTTAAGATGCTTGAAGCATATAATTCAAAAATCTTGGGAAATTTATTCAATTAAATTATAAAGATGTTTATATGAATTAAAATAGTCTAGACGAATGTGGTGTAACAATCTCAGTGAATATTTGTTAAATGATGATTATAAGAATGACCATATATGTCCATGTGTTTTTATAAAGAAAGCAAATTCAGGATTTGCTATTATTATGGTGTATGTTGATAATTTAAATATTATTGGAACTCCTGAAGAGATTATAAAGATAGTAGAGTGTTTGAAAAAGGAGTTTGAAATGAAAGATCTTGGCAAAATAAAAATTTGTCTTGGCTTACAATTTGAGCATTTGAGAAATGAAATTTTTATTTATCAATCAACTTATATAGAAAAAGTCCTAAAAGAATTTTACATGGACAAAGCATATCCATTAAGTATCACAATGGTTGTTCGCTCACTTGATGTGAAACACTATTTTTTCGACCTTAATATGATAATAAAGAAGTTCTTGGTCCTGAAGTACCATATCTTAGTGCAATTGGTGCACTGATGTATCTTAACAATAATACAATGCCTGATATAACTTTTGCTGTCAGCCTATTAGCTAGATTTAGCTTTTGTCCAATGCGAAAATATTGGAAAAAAATTAAACATGTTTTTCGATATCTCAGAGGTACTATTGATATAGGATAGCTATATACAAATGGATCTAGACCATAACTCATTGGTTATACAGATGCTGAATGTTTATCTGATCCACACAAGGCTTGATCTTAAACATGATATTTATTTACATGTGGTGATACAGCTATATTATGGCGTTCCTTGAAACAAACACTTGTTGCTACTTCTTCAAATCATACAGAAATTATAGAAGTTCATGAAGTAAATCATAAATGTATTTGGTTGAGATCCATGACTCAACGAATCCGAGAGACATGTGAATTATCTTTTGGAAAGAGGACTTTAACTATACTATACGAAGATAATACTGCATGTATAGCTCAGTTGAAAGAAGGATATATTAAAGGAGATAAAACAAAACATATCTCACCGAAGTTCTTTTCATTCATAAATTTCAAAAGAAATGTGATACTAACGTATAAATTCGTTCATGTGGTAATTTGGCAGATTTATTTATCAAAGCCTTACCTACTTCAACATTTGAAAGACTAGTATATAAAATTGGGATGCGTCAACTCAGAGATATCCAATGATACTGAGAACAGGGGGAGTATACAAGGAATGATGTACTCTTTTTCCTTCACTAGGATTTTTTCCCACTGGGTTTTTCTCTAGTAAGGTTTTAATGAGGCATATTCCTTGTATAATGGACATCCATGAGGGAGTGTTATGAATTCATCTATTATGGATGTCCATTTAGATTCTCAACTCCCAAAACAATGAATATTATAAATACATTCATTATTTTGAGTGTCCTTTTATTTTTCCAACTCCTAAAGTCATTGAATCCTACTTATGCTCTTTGGCTTTTGGGTTATATTCCTTTATGATTGTATGCCTATAAATAGAGGCTTATATGAAGCAATGGAATGATAAGGATATTTTCTTCTCTATGTGTTATTTCTCTCTAAGTGCATTTACATTCTATTTCCTCCTTGTGTAAAATTTCATTTACAACATAGAAGACTTTTTTTATTTGTAATTTTTTTTGAAAAATAAATAAATATTATTTAAGAAAATAAAACACCTTCTCCAGACTCAGTATTTAGTTCACAAAAGTTGAATGGTTTCACTATTTCAGAAATAAAACATTGTGTTTTGGCTACACTATTCACTTTGCAGTCAGTAAAATAAAACGGTGCATTTTGGCTTAAATGTGTAAAATAAAATAAAAAGAGGGTTGCAGAACGTTTTTGAGAAGATGAACAAAACGTCGCATAGCCATGGCAGAAAGCTTGGCTACGTTATATCCATGCTAGAGTCACACCGATTTGTGCAATTCCAATCGTTTAACGACTTGGTCACTGATTTGTATCAGTGGCCATCTGAATCATAATGAACTATTTGATGCACGATGTGAGTTGAATGTTTTCTACTTCTATGGTACAGAGCTCTAATTTCATTATTACTTTTGATTGAAACAAGAGGGAAGCAAGTTATAGTATTAGAATAAGAAGCTTAGGAGAGAGTAGGTATAGAATCTGCACCTCTAGAGACAAGTTGGAGAATTTGAAGAGTTTGATGTCCATCTCTTCCTCTGTCATAATGTCATGGATATCATAGTACTTTGCCATCAGAGCCTCTGGATTGCTGCTTTTAACCTACAAGGCTTTAGGATTTAGCTAGTGAAGAAAGAAAATGCAAGGTTATGTCTTTGCACCATACTGTAGGAGAAGCTCCACCATGTTATTATTAAGGCTTTAGTTAGTGAAGAAGACTAGCAGAATAAGAAAAGAAAGAAATAGGGGGTAAAGAGATAATAAAAACGATTGATTGTATATTATTAAGCTTGATTGAATACAAGATAAGTGCATCAAGATTAGGTATTGAAGAAAATCAATGCAATAGACATTGCAGCTTTGATCTACCTTTGAGTGGCCCAAATGTTGAGTATTAAGATTGTGGAAACTTTCTGACATGTATGAATATAAGTGTTGTAAAGATGTTATATAATTTCTATAGTGGATAAAGATTTTTCATGGCTTTTGGAGAATGTGAATAAGACTATGGAAGATGATTGGGAATTTTGGAAGTGCTAGATTCTTGTATTTGCTTGTTTGAAGATTCAAAGCATCTTGGTTATCTTCTTGTTGAAATCACATTGACGTCACATTTGAGAACTTGGAAATCATATGCTTTCCTAAAATTATTGGACCCATTAGTTACAAAAGAGGCTTTATCTACGTCTGAAATTTGCAGATTGGAAGCCTTGCTAAAAGTTTCTTGTATTAATTGGGACCTGAAATCAGCAATTAACACAAACATGGGGCATGCACAAATCTATTTTTTTTGAATCAGTTATCTCTTTACTCTTGCCTTATCCATCAAGGGAGGGATGGATTTGATGAAACATCAAGTTCTATTAGAAGCATCTAACAAGTTATAGGGTGCAACTATTGACATAAAGCCAACTAGTCTAAAACTTATTGAACCAACTCTTAACTATTTCAATTAATGCTTAACTACTATGACACTAACAATAATGATTTTTCCTTTAATATATCAAATTTTGCAAAATTTTCTATCGTCTTTCGTTTTTTATGTCAAATTGATTAGTTTGCATGATTATTCTCCCTAAGAGCATATGACTTTTCTTAATTTATATATATATATTTTTATGATTATTTTAGTGTCTTACATATATAATTGACAAATATTGATCTTACTAGCATAAGATGGAGGAAAAAGTGAGAAAGGAGAAAGCAATTTGGGAAGAGATAAGTAATGAACTTGCAAGGATTGTGGGACAAAATTATGGTGTGGATAGACTGAAAGAAAAATTTAATTGTCTGCGTATTCAATATTATGAGTTTTCAACATTGTTAACTTGTACAAGAGTTACATAGGATTCAATATCTAATAAAGTTAATGCACATGAAGATGTGTGATATAGTATGTGCATGCAAATAAAGTTGATTACCACTATTATATTTTATAATTTTTTTAAAGCACTCCATATATATACATTTTACTAAAGGTATTTGTTAATTAATTTGTTGTTGAAGGGAAGATATTATAAGCAATTTAAGAAGTGTCGATTTGAATATTATTATGATATCCTAAGTGAAATATTCAATACTAGTACAACTACTGATAAATTAAGTCATGTTTCCACACAATAGCCACCAACCTCAAATGAGAGACGAGTCTCATAAGAGGATTTTCTTTCAAAAGGTGTGCATGTTAGTTTACAATTTATTGATCTTGAGGGTGAGAATTCAAAGGAAGCCAATAGGAAAATGAAAACAATTGAATCTATTGAGTGTCATTTTAAAGATAAAAAAGAAGAAGGAAAAAGTAGATAAATCAAAAGATTGTTTGGAACAATGGAGTGAAACAACGAGTGTAAGGATAAAGGTGTAATAACCGTAAAATTTAACGAAAATTCCAATTAAAGGAAATTTAGAATAAAAGAGAAAATTTTGACAATAGAGATAAGAACCGTAGAAAATATGTATATTTATTACATGGATTAAAGAATTACAAAAGAAATATGAGAATTTATGTTTTAGCGCGCTATAAGAAAATATATTTTTATTTATGTAGAAATGATTATGATTTGTTAAAAGTAAGTGGACTTTTAAGTAAAAGAAGTATTGTGTTACTTAAAATAATTATACCGGCCTCTATTGAATTTTTATGGTATTTTTAGAAATATTCTTTCTTTTAATATGAATTAAGATATTTATTTTGAAATTTGTTTTATTACGATTTTTATTAAGAAAAATCATGATTTAAGAGTCTAACTAAAGATTTATGAGAATAGAAATTTTTAAAAATTTTTGGGATATTTTATGATGAAAATCGGAATTTATATGAATTTTTATAAAAGAAAATCTTATTATTAATTATTTAATAATTATTATTATATAAAAAAATAAAAAAATAAAAAAAAAGTTGCAGAATGATAAATGAAACCGGGGGCGGAGAAAAAAGATTCAAGGAAAAAAAATCGAGAGTTGCATAGTGAGTGAATAGTGACTTCAAATCTTTTCTCTCGATTTGGAGTACCAATTGGCTTCCGGTATCAAAACTGAAAGTGTTATTGGATTCAGGACGAAGAGTATTTCAGTTTTGAACGATCAGTTTTTCAAATCAACCGTTGAATCGCCGTAGATCTGAAGTAGAAAATCACGGTAAAAGGTAAGTTCTGAAAAACCTTACTTAGAAACTTATAATTAGAAATCTGACTCCGTAGATGGATTCAGAACCTAGATAAACATTAGGATATGAAATTGTTTAGTTGATTGGGTAATTTTTTTTATGGCGGTGAATAGTGATTTCCGGCATGAATAGTGGTGGTGAATAGTAATTCCCGGCGATGAATAGGGATTCCAGCGGTGAATAGTTTTTGACCTTCCGGACTCGATTTTGGGGTCTGCTTTACCGAATTCAGATCAGGAACTAGGATTTTAGGGCTGTCCAATCTGGAGCCCTTACCTGTGAGTGGGTTTTTCATACTATAGTGCATGTTTTACGAATTCAGTTTATAAATCTCTCGTATGATTTTAACTATGCAGGGTAAGCATCTAGGCTGATAATTCTCCATTTGAGCTAGATTTATAGAAATGATTTGCTGCTTGGTCATTGAACTAAGTTAGCTATGAAATGATTTGATTCATGATGAGCATCTATGCGACGTCTACGGACGATCTATGTTTAAAGGGAAAGTTTATGATGATAAAGGTCTCCATGGGAATTCATGGATGAGACATATTTTAGAACGGAATTTTATGCATGAAAAGAGCTAGATGGAGAATTATAGCTTTATTATAATGTTATTGAAATGTTTTACTTTAAACTCTTTGAATAGCATATTTTCAAATGTTTGCTATTGGAGGAATCCTTTTAGATCACTGTTAGCTAGCCGCAGGTAGTGCTAGCCCTGGTGCACCATGGTCATGCGAAGGCTTCGGCCTAGGATACTGTGACGGGCATATGACTGCCTAAAACACAAGGATTTAGGGTAGACTTATGTCTACGCCTACAGTGATTTCTACACCCTTGCTATGTACTTGGGGAATTTAGGGTGGACTTATGTCTACGCCTACAGTGATTACCCTACCCTTGCTGTGTGCTCGGGGGAGATGATAGATCTGTTAGGAAAGACCTCCAATAGACTAGTGCATTTTTTTCTTAAAGATTAAATATTTCTAAACAATCTCATTCATCATTGTTATTGCATAAATAGCTTCATTTATTACTTACCATGCATAATTGATTTGCTTTACGGTTACTGATTTAATCCTGTTTTATCTTTTGAACATATATTTGAACTGTTTAGCTTTTCTTTCAATAAATTATGGTTAAATGCTTAATGTTTCTATTATTAAACTCATTGCGAAACACTCGTGCTTGGTTTGCCTTGTTTCTGTTATAGTGTGATTTACCCATTCACTGAGATGTGATCTCACCCCTCTTCTGTTTCCTCCCCACAGATAGTCAAAGAGACTTTGATACAGTTACAGCTTCGTAGGTGGCTGAAGATAGCATTGGTGAGCCCCAGTTTGGGCAAGGCTCTTTTGTACTGTTTGTCTAGTTTAGTTTATGTCTAGTGTACCTCCATGAACTTACAGGCAGGATCCTCGCTTCTTGCGTATTTTGATGTTTTGTTTGGAAAACGGTTTTATGTTTTACAACGATGTTGGTATTATGAGGCCTTGGGCCAAGTTGAATCACATGAATATTATGAGGCCATGGGCCAAGTTGAATCACGGATGTTGGATTCATGAGATATATATATATATATATATATATATATATATATATATATATATATATATATATATATATATATATATATATATATATACAGTATTTTCTGATATATTGGATGTGGCATATGTGGCCAGATATATTTATTATGTACTCTGGATTGTGTGCTGAATGTTTGTGCATGCTATGTGTTAGGCTTACGGTTAGGGGGAAACCTTTATGCCGTGCCGGTCATGTGTTTCATCATTTGGAGCCATGACAGAGTGGTATTAGAGCTTTAGGTTTTCCTGTGTTCATGGAGTAACGGACCTTTAGGTAGGACTTTGAGTATGGGTATGAATCCAGACATGCTTATACTCACGGTGCTGCTAAAGGGGTTCGATAGGATGTTGTCTTTTTATTCAAGTAAGTCAGTTTATAGTATGCTATGTTGGCATAGTTAAGTGACGGTTGGGCTATTTCTGTTTTATAGCGAGATGCGTCTTAAAGAATTTAAGAAATTGAGACAGATACCAAATATGATGGTTTCTGAATGTGACATCCGTTGTACCCGGTTGTCTAGATATGGTAGATTGTGATGTGATATTGAGAATGAATTTGTTGGCATTATGTCATGTCATTTTGAAATGTCACTAGAAGGTGATTAAATTCAATATTCTTAGAGAGTTTTCTCTCTTGATACAAAGAAATCTTAGTGAGATACCCAGTAACCTAATCTCTGCTTTATCAATCCATAAGTGATTACAAAAAGGTGTTAAGGATAGTTGGCAGTGGTGAGAGATGCTGATATAAAGTATACCAATGTAAATCAAGTTCCAGTGATTAGAGAATTTTCTGATATAATTCCTGAGGAATTGCCAGAATTACCCCGAAATAATAAATAGAATTTGGTATTGATTTATTTCTTGGCCAACGTCTATATTTCCATATAGAATGGCACCCACTGAACTTAAAGAACTAAAAAAAAATAGTTATAAGACATGTTAGACAAGGGATTTAAAAGTCCTAGTACTTTTACTTGGAGTGCTCCAGTTCTATCTATGAAAAAGAAAGATGGATCACTATGACTATACATAGATTATAGACAGTTGAATAAAGTGACAATGTAGAATAAATACTCATTACCTCGTATAGATGATCTATTTGATCAGTTAGAAAGTGCTCAACATTTTTCAAAAATTTAACTTGATTTGATATTTAGATATCATTAATTAAGGATAAGAGAAGAGGATATTAAAAAAAAAAATTGCTTTCAGGATTCGGCATAGATACTATGAGTTTATAGTTATGTCATTTGGATTGACAAATGCCCCAGCTACATTCATAGATTTAATGAATAAGTAATTAAGCCATCCCTAAATCAAGTTGTTATTATATTTATTGATAATATACTAGAATATTTCAAGAGTGCAGAGGATCATAAGCAATATTTAAAGATAGTATTACAAACTCTAAAGGAGTATGTTTATCAAGGATGGTATCCAAATAGACCCTAAGAAAATAAAAGTGGAACAACAATGGCTACGTTCTACTACAGTTACAGATGAAGATCCAAATCCAATTTGCGCTTCCTGCGGTTGTCTGCCGTCCATTCTATTTGAGCAATAGTTAGATCAGGTACATGAACATATGCTTGTAAGGCATCAATCAACTCCTCAGCATTTGAAGCTGAGATGAGAATTTGTCGTGCTGAGTGTGGGATAAACCTCTGTTCCACAGCTTGATCTAGAAAAGATAACAGACCATCAAAGAAATGCTTAACATTTAACAAACCTATCAGTTTGTGATGCATATTCAGTTGTACCCAAGAGACTATTTGAAAAATCTCCTCTAAAGTACCAAAACCACCTGGTAAGGCAATGAAGGCGTCAGCATTGCTCATCATTCTAGCCATGCGTTCATGCATGGAAGCTACTCTATATTCTTCCCCAATTGTCTTTCCTATGTTGCTGGATGCAGCTAGAGCTGTAGGAATAATACCTAGAACTTGGCGTCCTCCTACATGAACAGCTGTAGACACACACTCCATTAACCCACGGTTACCTCCACCATGACTAGATGAATTTTTCTCCTGGCCAGCACCATACCCAGGTTTTGTGCTGCTTTCACATATTCTCCGTCCTTTCCAGGACTGGAACCACAAAAGACGCAAACATTTCGAAATTAACGAAATGCAATTCCCTCCATAGCTGCACACACCCTAATTTTGAGTAAGAAAATAAAGATACTAATGTGTGCATTTACAGAACTCAGAGAAAGACATACTTATAATAGCTATGCGAATAAGCTAGACATAATGAGAACAACTACGTGAGTGATTGGCAGAGATCAGCTAAATTGAAAGTGAAAATTTCAAAAAAATGATGGCAAGTATGCATATATACAGTAGTTATGACTGTGACCCATATTAAGCACGTAAAGAGAATAAGGTTAAGATATCACTAGAAATTAGCCTTTTCCTTATTATTTTTATGAAGCATTGATGTCTTGATTCTTACAGAGAAGTTGTAAGTGGTAGGTGTAAAAGAGAGAAAAGATTGAAAAATGCAAACCAGTTAGTTGTTGAAGAGGGGTAATCAAAAGATTTATCTTGTTTTTCCCAATGTTCTCACCAGTCGACTATTGGTATTATTAAGTCGACTAGTTATGTTGAGAAATTTTAATTTGGACTGGTTATTTTACAGTTGATTGATTACATCTAATTTGAAGCAATCAACTGCATCCTACCAGTTAACTATGTGCTTTTGTTATTCACAGACTTTATAGGCTCAGAAATATTTCTTTTCCATATGATATGCTTCCGCCGAATAACAATATCTTTAAATTAAATTTTGGCACATATATTCAAAATTTGCGGCCACCGATTGCGGCCACCGATTTTCGTCGAAATAGCAGCTAGATTTTGTTTACAGATTTTCAAGAAATACGGCCACCGATTTTAATTTCCTGTCGATATTTTTGTCCAAATTTCTGACTTCCTATTTTGGCACCATGCTCTATTACGTGTTTCGTATTTTTTACTACATTGTCCTACATTAATATTTGGCATTAAATGCAAGATTCTTTTTCCTTACTATAAGGAGGGTTAATTTCTAATCTATGGAACTCAATTATTATGGTGTTCAACTTATTAGTAGATTAAAGTAATAGGGATTTTGAAAAGAATAGATGGATGATGATCTAATGGTGCTTTGACGAATGTAATCAAAGGAATTAACGGTGTTGAAGTTTCTGAGGAGTAAAGTATGGAAAGTAAGATTTAAGTTAATATCGAAATTTTTAATTTGGAAACATGGAGAATATTTTGAAAATCATCTCCGAAAATAATGTAAGTAATCAAGATATTTGTGTTAAAGGTTTAAATCGAATTTAATATTTAATATGTGAATTATGTTGAGATTGGAAATTCACGTATGAATAATTGTTGAGAAAAGAGATTTCAGAAGAAGCCATAAATTGTAAATATGGATAACCCGAGGTAATAAGGATATACTGAAATATAAAAAAAATGGTACTAGTATAATGGTAAAAAGAAGATACAAATGAAATTTTTCATTGGCGGGTATGTTGACAAGTACGAATTGAATATATTATCTCAAGAGAATTATTCAGGAAGTCTAAAGATCTTTATTAGACTGACTGATACTAAATTTAAATAATGCGTTTATACATTAGAAGTTATGCTTTAAGTATCTTTATATTATTGTGGTGAAAGTTGGGAGAAATTAATTGTCCTTAGTTGAACTTGCTCATAGCAATAAATATCATGCCAATATACAATGGCAGCACTTGAAGTTTTACATGAACATCATAGGTTTCTTAATATGTGAGTGAATTGAGAAAAGTTAAACTTCTTGGAAATCTAATTTGGAATAACATGCAATAGATAGAATATGACTTATCTAATTTGATGATGCTAGCTTGGAGAGCATGCTTCAAGCATATGTTTTTAAGATTGGTGAGAGATTCCTTAGCAGAATCTGTCTATAATAAAATGATATTAGAAGATTTAAGCCTTATGTAACAGGTGTTACAAATGTTTTGTTAAATGACTCAGTGGAGTTAGATTTATTAAAAGATGTCATTGAAAAAGTGAAAATTGATTAGAAAAAGAAATACAAAGTAACTCAATACTAGTTAAAAGTCTATAAGGACCATGAATGTTGAGCACTAGGAATTATCAGTTGGTGATCACATATTCTTTAATGACTCACCAATGAAAGAGGTAATGAGATTTAGAAAGAAAGAAAAGTTACACCCTCGGTATATAGAACCATTTGAAATTCTTGATAAGATCGGTTCAGTGGTTTATTGTTTGGCTTTACCTCCTAAATTGGGTAATGTCCATCCAATTTTTCATGTGTCTATGCTACAGAAATGTTTACCATATTCTACACATGTTATACAGTGTCCATAAATTCAGTTACAGAAAGATTTAACCTATGAGGAACAACCAGTAGCAATAGTGGACAGACAAATAAAGAAGTTACGGTTAAAAGAAATATCTACAGTAAAGGTGATATGAAAAAATCACTCTTCTGAGAAAACTACTTGGGAATGAGAGGAGGATATACGCGCTAGATATCTGCATTTATTTGAACAATGAGATTAATATTTATCTGCAACTATGGTGATGAAATTCGGGGAACGAATTTCTTTAAGGGGGGAAGAATGTAATAATCGTAAAATTTAACGAAAATTCCAATTAAAGGAAATTTAGAATAAAAGAGAGAATTTTGACAATAGAGATAAGAACCGTAGAAAATATGTATATTTATTACATGGATTAAATAATTACAAAAGAAATATGAGAATTTATGTTTTAGCGCGCTATAAGCAAATATATTTTTATTTATGTAGAAATGATTATGATTTGTTAAAAGTAAGTGGACTTTTAAGTAAAAGAAGTATTGTGTTACTTAAAATAATTATACCAGCCTCTATTGAATTTTTATGGTATTTTTAGAAATATTCTTTCTTTTAATATGAATTAAGATATTTATTTTGAAATTTGTTTTATTACGATTTTTATTAAGAAAAATCATGATTTAAGAGTCTAACTAAAGATTTATGAGAATTGAAATTTTTAGAAATTTTTGGGATATTTTATGATGAAAAACGAAATTTATATGAATTTTTATAAAAGAAAATCTTATTATTAATTATTTAATAATTATTATTATATAAAAAATAAAAAAATAAAAAAAGCTGCAGAATGATAAACGAAACCGGGGGCGGAGAAAACAGATTCAAGGAAAAAAAATCGAGAGTTGCATAGTGAGTGAATAGTGACTTCAAATCTTTTCTCTCGATTTGGAGTACCAATTGGCTTTCGGTATCAAAACTGAAAGTGTTATTGGATTCAGAACGAAGAGTACTTCAGTTTTGACTGATCAGTTTTTCAAATCAATCGTTGAATCGCCGTAGATCTGAAGTAGAAAATCACGGTAAAAGGTAAGTTCTGAAAAACCTTACTTAGAAACTTATAATTAGAAATCTGACTCCGTAGATGGATTCAGAACCTAGATAAACATTAGGATATGAAATTGTTTAGTTGATTAGGTAATTTTTTTTATGGTGGTAAATAGTGATTTTCGGCATGAATAGTGACGGTAAATAGTAATTCCCGGCGATGAATAGGGATTCCGGCGGTGAATAGTATTTTCTGGCGGTCAACAGTTTTTGACCTTCCGGACTCAATTTTGGGGTCTGCTTTACCGAATTCAAACCAGGAACTAGGATTTTAGGGCTATCCAATCTGGAGCCCTTACTTGTGAGTGGGTTTTTCATACTATAGCGCATGTTTTATGAATTCAGTTTATAAATCTCTCGTATGATTTTAACTAAGCAGGGCAAGCATCTAGGCTGATAATTCTCCATTTGAGCTAGATTTATAGAAATGATTTGCTGCTTGGTCATTGAACTAAGTTAGCCATGAAATGATTTGATGCATGATGAGCATCTATGCGACGTCTACGGACGATCTATGTTTAAAGGGAAAGTTTATGATGATAAAGGTCTCCATGGGAATTCATGGATGAGACATATTTTAGAACGGAATTTTATGCATGAAAAGAGCTAGATGGAGAATTATAGCTTTATTATAATGTTATTGAAATGTTTTACTTTAAACTCTTTGAATAACATATTTTCAAATGTTTGCTATTGGAGGAATCCTTTTAGATCACTGTTAGCTAGCCGCAGGTAGTGCTAGCCCTGGTGCACCATGGTCATGCGAAGGCTTCGACCTAAGATACTGTGACGGGCATATGATTGCCTAAAACACAAGGATTTAGGGTGGACTTATGTCTACGCCTACAATGATTTCTACACCCTTGCTATGTACTTGGGGAATTTAGGGTGGACTTATGTCTACGCCTACAGTGATTACCCTACCCTTGCTGTGTGCTTGGGGGAGATGATAGATCTGTTAGGAAAGACCTCCAATAGACTAGTGCATTTTTTCTTAAAGATTAAATATTTCTAAACAATCTCATTCATCATTGTTATTTCATAAATAACTTCATTTATTACTTACCATGCATAATTGATTTGCTTTACGGTTACTGATTTAATCCTGTTTTATCTTTTGAACATACATTTGAACTGTTTAGCTTTTCTTTCAATAAATTATGGTTAAATGCTTAATGTTTCTATTATTAAACTCATTGCGAAACACTCATGCTTGGTTTGCCCTGTTTCTGTTATAGTGTGATTTACCCATTCACTGAGATGTGATCTCACCCCTCTTCTGTTTCCTCCCCACAGATAGTCAAAGAGACTTTGATACAGCTACAGCTTCGTAGGAGGCTGAAGATAGCGTTGGTGAGCCCCAGTTTAGGCAAGGCTCTTTTGTACTGTTTGTCTAGTTTAGTTTATGTCTAGTGTACCTCCATGAACTTACAGGCAGGATCCTCGCTTCTTGCGTATTTTGATGTTTTGTTTGGAAAACGGTTTTATGTTTTACAACGATGTTGGTATTATGAGGCCTTGGGCCAAGTTGAATCACATGAATATTATGAGGCCATGGGCCAAGTTGAATCACGGATGTTGGATTCATGAGATATATATATATATATATATACAATATTTTTTGATATATTGGATGTGGCATATGTGGCCAGATATATTTATTATGTACTCTGGATTGTGTGCTGAATGTTTGTGTATGCTATGTGTTAGGCTTACGGCTAGGGGGAAACCCTTATGCCGTGTCGGTCATGTGTTCCATCATTTGGGGCCGTGAAAAAAGGTGTCTAAAGTAAGGATTAAAGAATCTATGGAAATGGTAGAAAAATATAAATTACAATACAATCAAGCCACTAGTCCATTATTTGACCCTTATTCTATAGATGTGTGTATGGAGCTGCTAGATTTCACAGAAGATGATTCAAGTGAAATGTCTAATAGTTCATTGAAAAAATTTAAAGATGAAGATTGGAAGTGCATGTTTGTTAAGATGCCAGTATTTAGATGGAATGATTGGTTTTCAACTTTTGACTAGTATTGTACCAATTTTTTTTTTGACTAGTATGCGTTAGTTGATTTATTTGAATTTTTTATGTTAGACATTTACTTAGGCCATATGTTATGTTTCAACAATGACACATTTAAATTGTATTTAATTATTATCTTTTTTAGTATATGTTACTATTGATTTATGTATATGTGTGCTATATGATTCATAGTTGTTAATATTTTTTACTAGGTAGATATGTCAATAAATAAATTTACAAATAATTCAAGCACTTAGAGTAGTACAAAATCAAGTGATTTGGATGAAGAATTTGGTGATTTAATCATTGTTCAACTCATAATGAGATATATATATATATATATATATATATATATATATATATATATATATATATATATACAATATTTTCTGATATATTGGATGTGGCATATGTGGTCAGATATATTTATTATGTACTCTGAATTGTGTGCTGAATGTTTGTGCATACTATGTGTTAGGCTTACGGCTAGAGGGAAACCCTTATGCCGTGCCGGTCATGTGTTCCATCATTTGGGGCCGTGACAAAATGTGTCTAAAGTAAGGATTAAAGAATCTATGGAAATGGTAGAAAAATATAAATTACAATACAATCAAGCCACTAGTCCATTATTTGACCCTTATTCTATAGATGTGTGTATGGAGCTGCTAGATTTCACAGAAGATGATTCAAGTGAAATGTCTAATAGTTCATTGAAAAAATTTAAAGATGAAGATTGGAAGTGCATGTTTGTTAAGATGCCAGTATTTAGATGGAATGATTGGTTTTCAACTTTTGACTAGTATTGTACCAATTTTTTTTTTTGACTAGTATGCATTAGTTGATTTATTTGAATTTTTTATGTTAGACATTTACTTAGGCCATATGTTATGTTTCAACAATGACACATTTAAATTGTATTTAATTATTATCTTTTTTAGTATATGTTAATATTGATTTATGTATATGTGTGCTATATGATTCATAGTTGTTAATATTTTTTACTAGGTAGATATGTCAATAAATAAATTTACAAATAATTCAAGCACTTAGAGTAGTACAAAATCAAGTGATTTGGATGAAGAATTTGGTGATTTAATCATTGTTCAACTCATAATGGAATATCAAAATTTTTTGTCAATAAAATACCATGTAGGACATCTACATTGACGAGAAGAATGTACACACTCGAATTTTTGGCCGGGCATGAAACTAGATGCTACAAAAGTTTCTGGATGGAAAAAGACGTCTTTCAAAATTTTTGTGAGTCTAAAAGATATGGCAAATTTGAATGATGGTGGCAATGTTCGTAATCATATATAGTTTGTCATAATGTGTGTCATAGAATTGTTGCTAAATGCTTTTAACATTCTCTTTACACAGAAAATGGTTTAGAAGAGTGCTAAGAGTTGTCTGTGTATTGAGCACACGAATTAGTCGATCTAGGCACCAAGGGAATGTTTCTAACTACATTTTAAACAATCAGAAACATATTTCCCATTTTTAGATAACGTTTTATTCATTTTATTTCATTAATATAGGTATTCTTATAATAAGTGGCTGTTTGGTTTGCAAAAATATTTTCCATTTTTATTTTTAAATTTTTAGGATGTAGAAAACATGTTTTCAAAAATAAAAATAATGAAAACATGTTTGGTTATTTATTTTCATTTGCTATATCAAACAATGATTTTATATTGAATTTGATATTTTTTATTGACATGCTTCAAATATGTTTAATTAAATTTGAAACAATAAAGATTAAAGCAAACTAAACAATATCTAAGATCCAACTACTTCTTACAAGCTATTACTAATGGGCTCCATTATATGTAATATTCCATTATTTATTTATTTATTTATTATAAATAAAATTACCAAATTACCCCCTTTTTATCTTAGAAAAAGACTAAATTTCCCTTATCTAATTAGGAAATGACAACAATACCCTTCCCATTGTTTTTATGTATGCACGTTGCACCAGAAGCTGGAGAAAATTTCTAGCAAAACGTGCATTTCTCTTTTCACCTAAAACCCTACCATTTTCTTCCATTTTGTGTGCCATCTTCATCCAAACTTTCAGCCACTCAAATCCCTTATGTTAAGGCTGGAAATCTACTGTAAAATCCCTAGGAAGGTTGAAGCAATCCATTGATTTTTCGGTTGGAAACTTTTGCTTTGCAAAATCACTGTAGCAACAAGGTAAATGCTCAAAAGTTTTGGTATTTTTGCTAGTTTATGGAAATTCTGGGCATAGAATCATGTTAAGGACATGTTGTACTACTTCCATGCCACTTTTTACAAGCAAATAACATCATTTGGTTACTTAGATCATGGATTTTTGCTTTAGTGAACAATATGTGAATAGTGCTGTGAACAGTACCACCCCAAGAATTTTGATTTAGGATATTCTAAGTTGTAGGGCATGATTTGGAGGTTTAAATAATCAAAGAAGTTTTGGAGTAGTCATTTAAGAAGGTTATTCATAGGAAGCTTGAAGTTGGAAGGTTTATGTGTAAATTGGTGATGGTAGAATTAATTCATAAATCATGATGTTGTTGAAGCTAAATTGATAAGTATGAATTATCATGAAAATATGAACTAGTATGTTTTAGAAATTCATCCTAGAGAGATTAAGGACTCATGGTTTGGGATTATGTACAATGAGCTCCTAAGATGGTAATTTTGATGTGTATGGATGTTGATATTCTTAAATGTTAAATTACAGGTTGTGAAGCTTCTAGGAACCAAGCTTGAAAGTTGATTAATAGTTTGGATAACAAAAGCCAAAAAGTAGGGTTTATTACTTTTGGACCTTTGAGTGTGAGTGAATATAGTTTACTATAACACCTTTTTAAATCCCTCTTATGTCCATGCATTTTAAAACAAATATTTAATTGTGTATAAAATAAATTGAATTTTAGGTTTATATAGATTTATATTCTTAGAAGCTATAGGACATGCAGAATAGACCACTAATAATCCCTCTGGAGCTTTTGATGAAAATATGGTGTTATGTTACACTTTATTGAATCTTATAATTGTATCATTTCTCAAATTGTTTTATATGATTTATGTTATAAATGATACCTCATTATTTTATGAATATGGTGAAATTGGATTTGGATTTATGTTTGAAATGTGTCTTTGGGACTGAATGTCATGGTTTTTCTGGACTGGAATGAAAATGTTGTATTTCTAATTTTGCAGAATGAATTTCTATGCTGGAACTCTGTTTAAGGAATGTCTTGGAAGGGAGGGATATATTTTGTCTTAAAAAGAATTTTAACCTCATGCTTTCTAATTTTCCTTTTATTTTATATTTTTGGTTTATAAAACTTGTTTATTCAGGAGAAATCATTGACAGAAATAATGTTAGCTAGCGGCAGAGATAGATAGCCTTAGTGCATCATGTAACCCTAGCTAGCAAGGGAGTTGCTAGCCCCTTGTGTGAAAGGGCACATGAGGATTGGATTGTGAATAAGTATGGAGTTGAGGTATGTCTCCTCCAATAGCCAGTGGCATTTGGCCTGGTTACCTATGATGAGAATGTAGTGATTTACTCGTCCTAGTACTGTGTGCTTGGGACTGTCATCATATGGAAAGGTTAGGGAGTTGAGAGAAGCTCCTCCCAACCTTATGATATGAATGATGAAAATGTGGTGATTTACCCGTCTCATTGCTATGTGCTTGGGATAAAATATGTATGTGGTGATTGCCCTTACTAGATTTTGTACTTGGGTATAAAAAAATTATAATTATGGTTCTACTTTGAGTCCTCCTCTAAATATTTTTTTCCATAGAGTTATCTTCCTATTTCCTTATATGATTTTGAAATTATTGTATAATATATTGAATCTTAAGATTTCAGAACTTTTCTTAACAAAATTTAGCCCCTTTAAAGCTTTAGCTTATTGTTATATACATTGATTTAGATAGTGTTATATTCTAGCATATTTTTCTATTTTTGAAAACTCGTGTATATGGTCTGTTCTGTTTCAGTTATAGTAGGCTATATTTGCTCACTGAGTTGCGTAAACTCACCATTTCATATTTTATGTTTTCAGATAGCATTAAAGAGTCCAACCCGCATTCATCTAAACTTGAATAGAGTAATTGTTTTAGTGGTCAGCCCAATTGTTCCTAGGGCTCCTTAATATATCTTTTGTAATCTTGTTTATTTTTTTGTAATCTAGACTGTGCTCTGATGATCATGGGCAGGATCCTGTAGTTAGGAATAATTCCTTAGAGCTTTGTTAGAATTATTCATGTGCTCAATACACATACAACTCTTGGGACTCTTCTAAACCATTTATTAACCATGTAAAGAGAATGTTGAAAGCGTTTAGCAATAATTCTATGATGCACATCGTGACAAACTATAGTTAAGAACATTGCCACTCCTTCCTTCACAAAGATTCTTTTACCAGCAAGTAGTGGTGGTATTGGTAGAGGATCAGGAAGTCGAGGCCGAGAACAAGTCCGAGTCTTTGCTTTGACACGACAGGATACTCAGTCTTCAAATGCAATTATGACAAGTATATTATCAGTATGTTCCCATCAAGCATATGTACTATTTAATTCTGATTCTACTCATTTTTATATATCACCCTGCTTTTTTAAGAAATTGGATAGAGATCCTACTAGTTTACATTGTTCTTTTATGGTTGCTACTCCATTGGGAGAATTCTTACTGGAAAATGATTTGTATAAATCGTGTGAGATTTTGATAGAAGATAAGGAGACTCTTGTAGATTTGATAGTTTTAGATATGGTAGACTTTGATGTGATACTGGGAATGGATTGGTTGTCATCATGTCATACCATTTTAGACTGTCACCTTAAGGTGATTAAGTTTAAAATTCTCGGAGAATCTCCCTTCTTGATGCAAGAAGATTGTAGTGTGGTACTTAGTAATTTAATCTCTGCTCTAACAGCTCATAAGCTATTATAAAAAGGGTGCTAGGGGTATTTAGCAGCAGTCAAAGATGTTGATATGAAGTACACCAATGTAGAGTAGGTTGTTGTTAAGAAATTTTCTAATGTGTTTTCTGAGGAGTTGCCAGTGTTACCCCCGGAATGAGAAATTGAATTCGGTATTGATTTACTTCCTGGAACACAACTAGTGTCTATACCCCCATATAGAATGGCACCAAATGAGCTCAAGGAATTGAAAAACCAGTTACAAGACTTGTTAGATAAGGGATTTATACGCCCTAGTACTTCTTTTTGGGGTGCTCTTGTTCTATTTGTGAAAAAGAAAGATGGATTGCTACGGTTGTGTATTGATTACAGACAATTGAATAAGGTAAAAGTACGTAATAAGTATCCATTACCTTATATAGATGATTTATTTGACCAGCTACAGGGTGCCCAATGTTTTTCGAAAATTGATTTGAGATCTGAGTATAATCAATTGAGGATAAAGAAGGAGGATATTCTAAAAATTGCTTTCAAGACTCGGTATGGAGACTATGAGTTCTTAGTAATGCCATTTGATTTAACAAATGTCCCAGCTGCATTCTTAGATTTGATGAATAGAGTATTTAAATCCATCCTAGATCAATTTGTTATTGTGTTCATAGATGATATCCTAGTATATTCAATGAGTTCAGATGATCATGAGCGACATTTAAGGATAGCTTTGCAAATCTTGAGAGAATACTAGTTGTATGCTAAGTTTTCAAAATGTGAATTTTGGCTTAGTAGTGTTACTTTCTTAGGGCATGTGGTTACCAAGGATGGTATTCAAGTTGATCTTAAAAAGGTAGAAGCGGTGTAGCAATGGCCACGCCCTACGACAATTACAGAGATCCGTAATTTTCTTATTTTAGCAGGCTATTACTGCAGATTCATTAAGAATTTTTCAAAAGTAGCTGCTCCTTTGACGAGGTTGACAAGGAAGAGAATAAAGTTTGACTGGTTAGATGAATGTGAAAGAAGTTTCCAGAAACTCAAGGAATGTTTGACTACGGTGCCAGTATTGTCTATTCCTTTAGGTACCGGATGATACACGGTATATTGTGGTGCATCGAGAATTGGATTAGGGTGTGTGTTGATGCAACATGGTTGAGTCATTGCATATACATCTAGACAACTTAAGCCACATGAGCAAAATTATCTGACTCATGACTTGGAAATGGCAGTAGTAGTTTTTGCTCTCAAAATTTAGAGACATTATCTGTATGGTGAGACATGCGAAATCTATACAAATCATAAAAGCATCAAATACATTTTTCAACAAAAAGATCTTAATTTGAGACAAAAACAATGGATGGAATTACTTCAAGATTATGAATGCAGAATACTATATCATCCAGGTAAGGCCAATGTAGTGGCTAATGCATTAAGTAGGAAGTCTATGAGTAGTTTGGCTCATATCACACTGGAAAGGAGGTCGTTGGTTAAAGACATGCATAAGTTGAAAAGTCATGGGGTAGTATTGGAAGTAAAGGAGCCTGGGATACTATTGGCCCATATGTAATTTCAATCGTCTTTGGTTGAGCAGGTGTAAAAGGCACAGAAAGAAGATGCCTATTTATGTAAGAAAATTGAAGAGGTGAAGAATGGCAGCGAAGTTGAATTTACTATAGACTCTGAAGGAATTTTGAGATTGGGTAAGCTATTGTGTGTACCTAACAAAGAACTCAAGAAAGAAATTTTAGAGGAAGCACATAGATCTATATATACTATTCATACTGGGATAACTAAAATGTATAAATATCTAAAAGAAATTTATTGGTGGGATGGTATGAAGAAAGATATAGTTGAATATGTCTCTCGATACTTAACTTGTCAGTAGGTAAAAAAAGAACATCAAAGGTCAATTGGATTACATCAGCAGATAGAGATACCTGAATGAAAATGGGAGAGAATAACTATAGATTTTGTTACAGGGCTACCACAGACACCAAAAGAATTTGATTCAATATCAATGATCATTGATAGGTTGACTAAATCAACACATTTTATACCAGTGAAAACCACATACAACGTAGTTCAATATGCAAAGCTGTATTTTAACGAGATAGTGAGACTTCATGGAGTGCCAATATCAATTATCTCTTATCGAGGACCATAGTTCACATCTCCCTTTTGGAGAGCTTTCTAAGAAGCATTTGGCATGAAGTTAAATCTCAGTACTGCTTTCCATATCCTCAAACAGATGGGCAATCTGAGCGAACCATTCAAATATTGGAAGACATGCTTCAGGCATGTGTGCTAGATTTTCAAGGTAACTGGGAAAGATTCTTGCCCTTAGTTGAATTTACTTATAATAAGATTTTAGGGCCTGATTTGGTACAAGATATACTTGACAAAGTAAAGTTAGTTAAGGAAAGGTCATTAACATCCCACAGTAGACAGAAAGATTATTTTGATAATAGACGTCGACCATTGGAATTTGCCATAGGTGAAAATGTATTCTTAAATATATCTCCTATGATAGGAGTAGTAAGATTTGGGAAGAAAAGGAAGTTAAATCCATGGTACATAGGACAATTTGAAATTTTTGATTGGATTGGCCCAGTAGCTTATCGTTTGGCTTTGCCACCTGAATTGAGTAATGTCCATCAAGTGTTTCATGTGTCTATGCTACGAAAGTACTTATTGGATCCTACATATGTTATACAGTGTCTACAGATTAAGTTACAGGAAGACTTAACTTATGAGGAACAATTAGTAGTGATAGTGGACATACGAGTAAATAAATTGCATTCGAAAGAAATATCTACAGTGAAAATGATATGGGAAAATCACTCTTTTGAGGAGGCTACTTAGGAAAGAGAGGATGACATGCGCGCCAGATACTCACATCTTTTTGAATCATGAGGTTAGTTTTTATTGTAAATATGGAGATGAAATTCGAGGACCAAATTTCTTTAAGAGGGGAAGAATGTAATAGCCTAAATAAATGAAAACCTTGAATTAAAGAAAAATTCTGAATAAAATTGAGAATTATGAAAATGGAGATAAAAATTCTGAATAAATGTGAGGATTATGAAAATGGAGATAAATACCATTGGAAAATATTTTTATTTATCACATAGGTTGAAGAATTATAAAGATAATATGAGGATTTACATTTTGGGGTAAAAATGCAATTTCCTAAAAGTTTAAGGGTCAAAAGTTTTAGTGGTGAACCCAATTGTTCCTAGGGCTCCTTAATATATCTTTTGTATTTTTGTTTATTTTTTGTTATCTAGATTGTGCTTCGGTGATCATAGGCAGGATACTGCTTCTGTTGTGTACTCTATGCATGTTGGTTAAGATTATCCATGTACAAGGACTGCATGACATGAATTTTTGATAAGATGATTATGTATATAAATGAAATATTCATTTATGTTATGGTGTGAGGTGTTATTGTGTACTAGTTTATGTATGTCTATATTATGGCTTACGGTTTAAGGGCCAACCCCTTATGACATGCCAGTCATGTATCCTAAATTGGGGTCGTGACAGAGTGGTATCAGAGGTCTAGGTTTTCCTGTGATTCATCGGAGCAAAGAATTATTTGGTAGAACCCTAATATGGATATGAGTAGGACATATTTATACTCAGATTGCTGCTATAGAATTCTATAGGTTGTTGTTATCTTTTTGTTCAAATTATTTCTTTTCTAAATATGTTATAATATAGACACTACTAAATGCTTTAATTTTGTTTTTATCTTGTATAGTGAAGAGATGCCGCCTAGATTGCGAGATGCAGTTAGAGGAGCTTCGGGTAGACAATAAGTGATTGAAGAATCTGCTCAATCTACGAATTCAATTACTATAGGTAGTGATAGCAGCAGACCTAGTTCTAGAGCTAGGAGGAGGGATCGGTACATTCGAGTCTTAGAAATGCCTGGGCAAGACGAGCAAAATGAGAATCAGGGTCAAGCTCGTGAGGCGAGGACATCTCCTCCATATCCTCGAGAACTAGCTATGGCTAAAGTGATTGCTACCATGCAGGGAATGCATAGAACAATTAAGAATTTAGCTGATTTGTTAGTAGAACAAGGTAGAAGGGGATCTCAGCAATCGAAACCAGTTGTTGTCACTCAAGAGCAAGTGGGAGTAGCTGAACATGAAGATAGAAGAGGTGGTGTGCCAGTTAGTTTGTCAGAATTTATGAAGTTAAAACCCCACACTTTTTATGGGGCATCTAGTAGTGAAGACCTGGAGCAGTTTGTGGATTCAATTGAGAGGATTTGGAGAGCACCGGGTAGTTCATATACTAGATCAGTGGAATTGGCTTCATTTCAGTTGTCTGATATAGCCAGGATATAGTTTGATATGTTAAATCAAAGTAAAGTAGCCTCAGCCCCTTCTATGGGATGGAATGAGTTTAAAGAAGCTTTTATGAGATGATTCATGCCATAAAATGTAAGAGATGCCCGTGCTAGGGAATTTGAAGAACTAAAACAAGTCCCAGGCCTAACAGTAACAGAGTATGATTATCGATTTACACAGCTATCTAGATATGCTCTGCACTTAATCCCTACAGAAAGGGATGAGATAAAGAGATTTGTCACTAGATTAATTCGTCCATTGTTCAGATTAGTAGCTGCGCAAATGAACCAATTCTATGACTATGCTGCAGCTGTAGATTGTGCCCGGTTGACTAAAACCCAAGAGTTAGCTGAAATAGAAATACATAAGAAATGGAAGAGAGACTACGGTGGAAGTTTTAAGAGTAGACCTAACTATGAGGCAAAAGGCCCAAGGATGCAAGCACAGACATCCTCCTTACATATTGAAGTTGGGGATTCTAGTTAGGTAGGAGCTAGTAGTGAAAAAAGAAAAAGAAATCAGAGAAATATTAGGTCAATCAGTCAGTTTAGACCGGGAGCAGCTCCATTAGTCAGACCCCAATGTCCTACCTATGGCAAGATGCATATGTGACCATTTTATAAAAGAACTGTCTCTTGTTATTTTTGTAAACAGATGGGACATATGATCAGAGATTGCCCAATAAGGCAAGGATCTAGTCAGGGAACAACTCAAGCAGCTTTGCCACTTATACTAGTAGTTTCTCTGCCAGTCAAATTGGTACCTGGCCAAGTAAGTAGCAATGGTATTGGTAGGGGAGTAGGAAGTAGAGGATAGAGTCAGATAGGTAGAGGCCAACCTAGAGTTTTTGCTTTGACTAAACAGGATGCCCAAGCTACTAATGCTGTAATAACAGGTATTCTTTTGATTTGCTCACAACAAACTCATGTATTGTTTGACCCTGGATTTACTCATTCATATGTGTCCTCATATTTTGCTAAACGGATAAGTAGGAGTCCAGATAAGTTGAGTTCTCCATTCATGGTTGCCACCCCAGTGGGTGAATGTTTGTTGGTTGAAAAAGTATACAAGTCTTGTAAAGTTTCTATTTTTGGTAAAGATACCTTCGTTGATTTGATCATGCTAGATATGCTAGACTTTGATGTATTCCTAGGGATGAATTCGCTAGTTTCTTGCTATGCAACCTTAGATTTCCACCTTAAAGTGATAAATTTCAATGTCCCTGGAGAATCTTCATTCCAATTTTAGTGTAATCGTAGTGAAGCACCAAATAACTTGATTTCAATTTTGGGAGCTCAGAAGTTGTTAAGGAAGGGGTGCCAAGGGTATTTGGCATATGTTAGAGATATGAATGAGCAGTTCACCAATATCAATCAAGTTCCAGTAGTTAGTGAATTTTTAGATGTGTTTCCAGAAGAATTGCTAGGATTACCACCAGAACGAGAGATTAAGTTTGGTATTGACCTCTTTCCTGGAACACAACCAGTATCTATACCTCTTTAAAGGATGGCACCTGTAAAACTTAAGGAGTTAAAGGAGCAGTTGCAAGATTGACTAGATAAAGGCTTTATTTGACCCAACATATCTCCTTTTGGTGCTCCAGTCCTCTTTGTGAAGAAGAAAGTGGGATCCTTACGCTTATGTATTGACTATAGGTAATTGAATAAGGTGACAATACGAAAAAACTGTCCTCTACCTAGAATAGATGATTTTTTTGATCAGTTACAAGGAGCATAATATTTTTCTAAAATTGATCTAAGATCAGGATATCATCAGTTGAGGATAAGGAAGGAGGACATTCCAAAGATAGCCTTTTAGGACCCTATATGGCCACTATGAGTTCTTCGTGATGTCATTTGGGTTAACCAATGCACCTGCAGCATTTATGGATTTGATGAATAGGGTGTTTAAACCATTCTAAGATAAGTTTGTCATCTTATTTATAGATGAAATCCTAGTGTATTCGAAGAGTTTAGGGGAGCATGAGCAACACTTGAGGATAGTTTTACAGACTCTGAGGGAGCAACAGCTGTATGCCAAATTCTCTAAATATGAATTTTGGTTAGATAGTATTACATTCTTAGGATATATAATAACTAAGAATGGCATTCAAGTAGACCCTAAAAAGGTAGAAGCAGTGCAGCAGTGGTCTCGACCTACAAATGTGACTGAGATATGTAGTTTCTTAGGATTGACTGGATATTATAGGAGATTTGTCAAAGATTTCTCCAAGATTGCCGCTCCTTTGACTAGGTTAACTAAGAAGGAAATAAAATTTGAATGGTCTGATGCTTGTGAAGAAATTTTTTAGGAAATAAAGAGGTGCTTGACCACAGCCCTAGTTCTTAATATTCCCACTGATTTTGGAGGCTATGCAATATACTGCGATGTATCTAGAGTGGGCTTAGGCTGCATATTGATGCAAAATGGAAGAGTAGTTGCTTATGCATCCAAGCAGTTGAAGAAACATGAACATAATTATCCCACCAATGACTTAGAGATGGTAGCTGTAGTGTTTGCTCTAAAGATTTGGAGACATTATTTGTATCAAGGATCTTGTGATATTTACACAGATCATAAGTTTCTTAAGTACATTTTTTAGAAGGGAGACCTTAATTTGAGGCAAAGAAGGTGGATGAAACTATTGAAGGATTATGACTATACAATTTTGTATCATTTAGTCAAAGCAAATGTAGCAACTGATGTCCTAAGCAGAAAATCCATGGGAAACTTGGCCCATATAACAGAAGTACGACGACCATTGTTGGAAGAAATGCATAAGCTAGAAAGTGAAGGGATAAGGTTTGAAGTAAAGGAACCAGAGATATTTTTGGCTTATGTGCAGCTTCAATCTTCCCTAGTTGAGCAAATCAAAGCCAACCAAGACAGGGATTCTAGCTTGCTCAAGATCAAGGATGAGGTGAAGGATAACCAAGATTCTGAATTCTTAGTGGACACTGAAGGGGTATTAAGATATGGTAGACAGTTATGTGTCCCAAATGTGATTGATTTGAGAAAACAAGTTTTAGAGGAGGCACATCGCTCCACCTATACCATACACCTAGGAACAACAAAGATGCATCAAGATATGAAGGAATTGTACTGGTGGGATGGTATGAAGAGGGATATTGTCACGGCCCCTGTATAAGCAGGCATGTGACCGGCACAAGAATAAAAATAAATCCTACCCCGTAAGCCTAAAATTAACTGACACCAAGTTACCACTGTGGCATACAACATATAGGCATAGACAACATCATTCATAATATAAGAATGGTTCAGAATTCATAAATTCACATACAATTGGCATTAAGCCATACAATACAGAAATCGTATGTTTTTCATACAACAACAGTTCTACAAACATCCAGATACGCAGGGATGCAGGGATCCTGCCTGTAGTTCATGGAGCTACCTTCTAATACAAACAGAAAATATCTAAACAAATTGGGAGCCCTGAAAACAACATGTGCTCAGCACAACTCTTTTAGCTCACTAAACACTTGGAGCTGGATCTGAATCTTTTTAACTATCTAAAAAAGGAAACATATGATGGGGTGAGTATAAAACTCAGTGAATAGGTAATCCTTACTATAACGGAAATAGGACAAGCAGGGCACGAGTTTTTCCTTCACAAATATAAAATTTAATGCAAGAAAAAGATGAATATCGTATGTATCATATGTTTGAAAGATCAATAGCAAGAAAGTTTTAGTATTAAGAGGCATAAATATCAATGTTGCAATATTATATAAATAAATACAAATAAGTTTAGAACTTCTCATAAATTGAAGAACTCTCTCTATATTAGAACTGTAGCCATATCTCAAGTATGCAGCAAAAGAAGTATTCACCATCAATCAGGTCAAAAGCTTGTAATCCATCAGGTCAAAAGCTTGTAATCCATCAGGCCAAAAGCCTGCACAATCTATCAGGCAAAAGCCCGTATAATACATCAGGCAAAAGCCCGCACATAATTAATCAGGCAAAAGTCCATTTCATAGAACTCAAGATGCACCAAGGTTAGCATTCATAGCTACTAGATTGCAATGCTTTCAATTTAGATTCCTTCGTATAGATACAATAAAGAAATAACAAGAAATGCAAGATAAACAAAAATGTCATATCCCATCCAGAAAATCATATACTCACTGACCAACAATAGCCACAACAACATCAACTTAACTTACACATTTAGATCCAAAGGCCCACACACGTGTCTCATAAAATCATTTATCAATTCATATAAAATATCAACATCACCATAAACCAACATAAATTTTGAGTATTCTTAATCAATATAGTTTAATATCAATAGAGAACTAAAATATAAATGATGCTTGTCCTGCATTTTTAAGGTTTATACTAGGAGTCATGTTTTGAAATACATGATCATAATTTAAAAGAAATAAGTTACACATTAATAGTAATGCCTCATGTGGATATATCAAATGAATAGCTAAAAATAATGTTATAGTAAGTATTATCTACTCACAACACTAGAGATTCAAGGTAGTTGAATTTTCTTGATCTCTTTCAAAACTCAATGGTCGAATTGATGCTGAAAGCTATCTTCCACTATTTCAAAACCTAGAAAAACAACTTCAGCATATCAATTTCTAACCAAACACCACGAATTCACTATTTTATGTCAGTCAAAACACTATTCACTATTCACACACTGTTCATAGTTACTGTTCACGTAGGCAGCGGTTACTGTTCACGATTTAATCCTTTAAATCATGCTATCCAACCAGAAAATGTTGCATACAATGATTATTCTATCTCTTAAACATGATTATAGGCTCAAAATCACCAGAAAACATCAAAGAATTTTGAAATCCAAAGCTTACCCATCGCAGTTACGGATATAGTTGAGTTTGTTTTCCATTGCCTGACATGTCAGCAAGTGAAAGTTGAACACCAAAAAACTGTAGGGTTACATCAACAGATAGAGATACCAGAATGGAAGTGGGAGATAATCACAATGGTTTTAATCACAGGGTTTCCAAGGAC
This sequence comes from Gleditsia sinensis, assembly GCA_037074535.1. Taxonomy (NCBI): domain Eukaryota; kingdom Viridiplantae; phylum Streptophyta; class Magnoliopsida; order Fabales; family Fabaceae; genus Gleditsia; species Gleditsia sinensis. The sequence continues at coordinate 16,365,140 of CM073469.1, read as the reverse complement.
CCCCAAAGGATATGATTCTATATGGGTAATAATAGACCGGATGATGAAGTTAGCACACTTTCTTCCTGTGAAAACCACCTATAACGTAGCTCAGTATGCAAGGCTTTGCTTAAATGAAATAGTTAAGCTACATAGAGTTCCTATATCTATTATATCCAATCGAGGGCCACAATTCATGGCACAATTTTGGAGAGCTTTCCAAGAGGCATTATGAACGAGATTGGATTTGAGCACAACTTTCCATCCCTAAACTGATGGTCAGTCAGAGCATACAAATCAGATTTTAGAGGACATGCTCTGAGCTTGCATTTTTGATCTTGGTGGAAGTTGGGATATGTACTTATCTTTAGTTGAATTTGCCTATAATAACAGTTACCAAACTAGCATACATATGGCCCCATTCGAAGCTTCGTATGGTAGACGGTGTAGGTCTCCCATTTGATGGTTTGAAGTGGGAGAGGCTAAACTTCTAGGGTTAGATCTTGTTCAGGAAACTTTGAACAAAGTGAAGCTGATTAGAGAAAGGCTACAGGTAGCTCAAAGTAGACAGAAAGCATATGTTGACAATAGGTGAAGGGAGTTAGAAATTTTAGAGGTTGAATAAGTATTCTTGAAAGTCTCTCCCATGAAAGGAGTGATGAGATTTGGGAAGAAAGGAAAGTTAAGTCCTCGATATATAGGCCCTTTTGAAATCTTAGATAGGGTAGGTGCTGTAGCATATCGCATAGCCTTGCCACCAGAACTGAGTGATGTTCATCCAGTTTTTCATGTATCAATGTTAAGAAAATACCTACCAGATCCATCTCACATTATCCAACCCCAGGAAATTTAATTGGATAAGAATTTAGCTTATGAGGAAAAATCGATGTTCATTATTGATCAGCAAGTGAAAAAGTTACGGTCAAGGAAAATCCCTATGGTTAAAGTTATATGGAAAAACCACACAAATGAATAAGCCACCTAGGAAGTAGAAGATGACGTGCGAAATAGATATCCCCAATTATTTGAGTAATAAGATTAGTAACTCTAAATTATGCCTTGATTTCATGTCTTACTTGTAATTGGTTGGTTTGAAATTTAGGGACCAAATTTTTTAAGGGAGGAAGAATGTAATATTCTATTTTTTATTATTTATTATTATAAAGAAAATTACCAAATTACTCAATTTTTATCTTAGAAAAAGACTAAATTGCCCTTATCTAATTAGGAAATGACAACAATACCCCTCCCATTGTTTTTATGTACACACGCTGCACCAGAAGCTAGAGAAAATTTCTAGCAAAATGTGCATTTCTGTTTTTACCCAAAACCCTACCATTTTCTTCTATTTTGTGTGCCATCTTCATCCAAACTTTTAGCCACTCAAATCCTTTGTGATAAGGTTGGAAATCTACTGTAAAATCCCTAAGAAGATTGAAGCAATCCATTGATTTTTCAGTTGAAAAATTCTGCTCTGCGAAATCACTGTAACAACAAGATAAATGCTCAAAAGTTTTGGTCTCTTTGCTAGTTTATGGAAATTATGGGCATAGAATCATGTTAAGGACATGTTGTACTACTTCCATGCCAATATTTACAAGCAAATAACATCATCTGGTTACTTAGATCATGGATTTTTGTTTCAGTAAACAGTAACATGAATAGTGATATGACAGTACTGCCCCCAAGAATTTTTATTTAGGAGCTAGATAAACCTTAGGATATGAATATTTTCGGCCATCTGACAGCTTTATGTTCTTCGTAAATAGTGATTTTCGGCGGGTGAATAGTATTTTCCGCGCGTGTGAATAGTTTTTGCGGTGGTGAATAGTTATTTTCGGCCGTGTGAACAGTGACTAAGCTCCCAAAGTTATTTTCTAAGTTTTTGGACCCTCCGAATACATTTTTGAGGTCTATTTGATCAAATTGAGATTGGAAAAGTACATTTTAGGGCTGTCCAATCTGGAGCCCTTACTTTGTGAGTAGATGATTCTTCCTATGGCTTGCCCTATACTCTTCTTGATCTTTAAGCATGTAAATGATTATATTTATGAGATATTTACACTTTTATATGTTACTGAGATGCATTAAAATTATTTGAATTGCATACAATTTGAAATATAGTTCAAGAAGAGTATAGTTTTGAAATTGAATTTCTGAACTCATGGTGTATCTGATTTCACATGTATTTATCATTAAATGATAAAGTGAATATTTATGCATGTGGCATTATTTATAAAGCTATATGATTGCCTCGAGAAAGGGCATGTACATGTGATAAACCCTGAATAGGGAATTTATGACAAATGAATCTGTATTGAGACTGAAAGTCTGCATTATATTGAGAATTTTATACTGGATTATATGACATATGTGCATATGATATTGTTTTATACAGTTATAAGTTTGCCTCGAATATGGGCATGTATACGTAATTCCCCTGATTGGGAAGTTTTTACAGAGGAATATACTGAAAATGAAAATGTTGTATTATAATAATACCTTTGTTTTGATTAATACGAAATATATGAGATTATGGTTTTATGGAGGAATCCTATTGGAAACACTGTCTGCTAACATTAGGTGATGTTAGCCCTGGTGCGTACCTTGAGGGCCAACACACAGGAGATGATATGTGATGGAGAGTGGAATGCCTCCTATATGGGCGAGATGTCAATTATATGAGATGTGGTTTGCCTTCCCTTGCTGTGTGCTTGGGAAATACTCATATAGAGTCCCTTCGCGTGTCCTCTTGAATGGTAGTAGGGCAAACCTCAGCGGGATGCTAAGTTTAGGCAAATCTTATACCACCAAAGTACGGAAGGGGTTAAACTCTGATATGGTAGTTCTGATATGAGATCCTCCTAAGATTTTTATAAGAATTAAATGCATATCACCGTTTGATTATTGATTATATTGTATCATATTTGGATACAGATATTTGAATTGATTTAAACTGAGAATATTTGAAAATGCGGGTCCCATATAGATGTAATTCTGAACTGTAGATTTTGATATGATAAATTTTAACTAATGAGTACATCCATATGTTGATCTGAGAGGTCATAGGAGGTATTATCTGCTCATTGAGTTGTAAAACTCACTACACGTGGTTGATATTTTTTTCAGATAAAGACCCAGAGTTTGGCATGCGGCTTCTTGACCGACTAGGTGTCGTACTTCTGTGGTGAGCCTAAATTTTTCATGGCTCTCAATATTTAAAATTGTAATATAATTGTACTCTAGAGTTGCTTTGAGCGCCACAAGTAAGATCCCTGCTTTTGCTGTTACTATGATGTTTATGGGCTTGATTTGTATATGGTATATGTATGGAAAAACCTATATGTATCTGTTTTCTTGATAAAAGATTGGAATATTCATGTTTATGGAAAATATATGTTCATAGTATGCGTGTTTCATGTCCCTATGTGCTCTAAAAGTAGGGGCGTGATGTAACATCCCATAATTTCTATATATTTTCCTTAGAAATTCTTCACCTTACATATATGCAAAGAAATGTTCTAATATTAATGGAATATGTAAAGAAAGAAAACCTAAGAGGAAATATTAGAAATAAACATGCTAAAGAAAGGTGAAATTCTTAGGTAAAGACAGATAAATTTTTGTGAAGTAAGTAAAGGTCTTAAAATTTCAAGAAGATCGGATTAGGGTAATTTTTCTTAATTACTAAGTTTAGTATCTCCACCTATAATTGAGCTTTAACCTATGGACACTTCATATAGAGTTTTTCTACTTCACATGAATTTTTAGCAAGCCAATAGGATAGCCCAAGGGTGAAATAAAACATAGACTTGGACTAGGATATAGAAATTGGACCGGTAGCCCAAAAATCATGAAAATATGACCAAGCCCATTATGAAAGGAAGAATTTTAACCAAAGTAAAGAAAATAGGCAAGAATGAGCCCAAACCCAAGAGAAAAAATAAAAATAAAAATAAAAATAAAATTAAAGTGATAAAATAATGGTGTAATCAAGATTAGGTGACATAGCATTAAGACAAAAATTTATCAAGTGCTATGATTCTACATTCATCATTTTGGCAAGTGGCATAATAATACAAGGCTTTAGGACAAAAACATCTATATCCTACACTCACAATTCTAGCAAGTGGTATGATAAGACATAGTATTAGGACAAAACATCTCTATCCCACATAAATAATTTCAACCAAATAATGGAGATTGAAGGGTTAGAAATTTGCCACTTAAAAAGGCAACCTATCATAATTGATTTAGACAAAAGAAAAAGTAAATGAATCCCTAAATCAAAGGGACCATGTCCCATATCTTAAGAACATATTATCATAATTTTTAAAATACAAATCTCCTTTTCCTATGCATATCTTGACTAAGGATGAGGAAGACAGGAACATAAGTTGTTTGTTTTCCAAAAATTCAACAAAGTGTATCCTAATTGTGATAAGGTAGACCTGTGATCATGAAAGGTAAATTATTTGGTGGTCTATATAAGAAAACCCAACCTTACAACATTAGAATTTCGTCCAAGTGAGGGAGAGGAAAAAATAGAAGCAAGGTAGAGTGAGGAAAGGAGAGGAAGAAAGGAAGAAAGAGGAAGGAGAAGTCTAGGAGATTAACTGCTCCAGGTAAGTTTAACAATATTTCTTTTTGAAGAAAACTTTTGAAACTTATAATATTTATATGAGATTTTGATCTAAGAACTTTGATGATTGGTCATGGATGTTGCTATATCATGTTACATATTGAGCTTGCATGTGATGTATGTTTGAATACTTAGGTTGGTGTAGATAGTTCTGCATGGGTATGGCTATGGTTGGCAGAATTTTAAGCTTCGGTATTTTAATTTCTGGGAACAATATATAAGGAATTAAAATAAATTGTTAACATAAGACATAAATATATATGTGTCATGGATTTGTAGGCACTGGAATCATTCCATTTGAAGTCCATATGAGGGAGATATGAGCCGATTAGTAGGCAAAGGTCAGAAAATGGGTCATCAGGGAAAAATATGTTAGGATAGCTTCGGTATTTTAATTTCTGGGAAGTATATGTAGGGAATTAAAATAAATGGTTAACATAAGAATTAAAGATATATGTGTCATGGATATTTAGACACTTGAATCATTCAATTTGGAGTCCATATGAGGGAGATATGAGCCGATTAGTAGTCAAAGGTCAGAAAATGGTTCATCAGGGAAGAATATGTTAGGATAGTTTATGTATGTTAATTTCTGGGCATTATCTATAGGGAATTAAAGTAAAAGGTTAACATAAGAATTAAAGATATATGTGTCATTGATTTTTAGGCACTAGAATCATTGAATTTAGAGTCCATATGAGGGAGTTATACTCTGATTAGTAAGAGAATGTTAGATGTGATGAAAACCTGCATCAAGAAAATAAAGAAGTAAAAGTAATATTTAAAAAAGAAGATGAATCTTATAAATGAAAATAATAAATGACTAGTATAGCCATAGCCATTGCCATTGTATGAACTTCTTACCATCTTAAGTGTGAAATTTTGACATGGAAATATTTTATAAAGTGATATTTGAAATGGTTATGTTCATGGCATGATTTCTAATGATTTATGGTAATAGTTATATTTCGATGAACATACTTGTTTTTGAAAGCATATTTTTGGCTATCATTGTGAAAAGGAAAGAAATGAGCACGGTCACATGGCAATCCGTGTGGTGCACCAGTAGGGGGCGCCCTACCAACGGTTATGATCATGATAATGAGAAACGAAATAGAAAGTGGGCCATGTCGGACGGAGCGAGAAAAGCCCGTACCGGAGAGTAGATGATACTCACCCTGACCGGGGTAGCTTGAAATGAAAATAAGTTGATGGCCATCATATGATATTTTGAAAATAGTTAATCCTGTCATACATATCATTACAGTATGATTCTTATGTGCATAGATATAATGCATTCATGTGACCAAAGATATTTTCTGTAGTTTATACAGCTGAACATGATGTGATGAGCTTTACTGATGATAATTTATTGTTGAACTTACTGGGATTTAATTCTCACTATATTTCCATATCATGTTCAGAAAATTATTTATGCAGCTTTTGTTTCTAAGGCTCTGGCTTTTAGTGCACATTGGATCGAGTTACTTTATGTTGGACAGATTTCAGAATCAAATAAGATGTTTGTGGTCGAGTTGGCTCTGATCCCGGTGAAGGTGCAACCACCTGCACCTGTATCTCCGGAATTGGTCAACCAAAATAAACAAGATGTATATATCTATGTGTTTGATATGTTATACATATGTTTTGATTAATGACATGTATGTGAACTCAATATTGTATAATAATAAAGGAAAAAAAAAGAGGTTGTTACACGTGACAATATATAGATACACAAACATACTATATACTTCATAATTATTTTTACAAACTAAGCGGAACTTAATTTCTTTTTTCTAACGCTGATTATATATATAATCATCGTTGGAGAAAAAAATTTAAGTCCAGCTTAATTTGTAAAAATAAGTTGATGGAATGGAAATCAAGATTCCCTTACATTAATTTATTGTGTTCAGTTGATATAATTGGCTATAATTTTTATTCCCACGATATACAGATTCTTTTCTATATAGGAGACGATTTTATCTTGAAAAACTTATAAAAAAGAAAAAAGTGAAATGAAATAAAAAGAGAGGTTAAAATAGATAAATGATGAGTAGATATATTTTATTGTAGAAATTTTTCATAATTACTTTAATTTAACAGTTTTCAGAATTGATGAATAGATATATTTTATTAATATTATGAGAAGTGATTTAATAATTTCAAAAAGAAATAAGCATTTATGAAAAACAAAGACTTTTCTTCCCAATAAATATATGTACGCTTAATTTTGGATGTAATATAATTTTGATCAATATATATATATATATTTGTGTGTGTGTGTATAGGTGTTTATTATTCGAAAATTAAAAATATGAGGTTAAAAGAGGTAAATAAAATTTTCTATGAAATATAAGTGTGTTTTAAATCATATTTTTTATTTTTTATGTCATATAATACTATTAAGAAATTATAGAAATATTATTTTATCTGTAATTACCATTCCAAGAAAAAAAGATGTTCATGCCAGAATTTCTTTCAGTCTTATTTTTATATAGAAAAAAAAGTTATAAATAAATTTTTTTTTTGAAAATTTGGATTATTTTCTTTTTGAATTTATTGTAATATATTTTTAAATTTTAATATTTTGAAAAAATTATTTAAAAAATTATATTATCTTTAAAAATTGAAAAGAAAATAAACTTAAGAAATATAAAGATTTGTTAAAATTCAGAAATTTTCTTTTAAATATTTTAAAAAATATATTTATAAAAGGTCATTTAAAATATTTATTTTATAAAATAAAATTTAAAATAAATAAGTGAAAATACTTCAAAATACAGCAAAAAAATGCTGTTTTTTGAATCAAGCCTCGTATCCTTACAAAGAAATTAGTATGTGAACCAAATAAAAAAAATATTGAATCAGATATATCATATAGAAATCTATCTTTAAATTTATATTTAAAAATATAATAAATTTAAGATTTTAAAATACTCAAACTTAAATTTATTTATTTAAAAAATTTTAAATAAGAATTTTTTTTCACGTTGAGATTGTTAACACGAAATTTATTCATATAATGTCAAAATAAAACTTAACAAGTCAAATCACTTAAAAGGTGGAGTTTCTGCTTTAATTGATTTACATGAGGTGACACCTAAAATTGCTGTGTACAAGAAGCCTTGCGCCTACCAAAGTGGCGTGAAATAAAATAGATTGCAAAATGAAGCGACCCTCTTGACCTATTGTCAGTATTGTATAACATTATGATCAACCTTACTTATTTTTACAGCCAAGTAAAATAATTATTTTACAAAAAAAATTATAAAAAATCTAATTCATAATCAAGTAGACCCCCTTAATCTTAGAGCTTATTTAGGTGAATAAATTTTACATGTTTTCATGAGATTTTTTTTTGGATTGATTTTTTTGCCTAGGTGAATGAATGTTGATTTGTTTTTTTGGAAAAAAGGTCGAAGCCCATTCACTAAACATATAAAAAGTCTAAATTGGAAGATATAAGACTAGTGCAAAAAAAAAGATATAAAAAACTCAATCACTAAAAGAACATAAAGTCTAAATTAAAAGATACCAGATCAGTAAAAAAATACAAACAATGAGGCCCACTTCAGGACTGGATTGCGGGTTGGACATGGAAGAGTCTAGGCCCGCTGCACTGCACTACGAATGCATTTGGCCCCTTACCCATCACACTGTGTCACTTTGCCTCTCGAGAACTCCCCTTCGCCTCTTCCAGAATCTCATCGTGCCCTACCATATCGTGCCCTAGCATCGTCTTTTCCAGGTCTCTGCCGTTGCTGCGAGACTCGCCGTGAAAACTTAGGCCTTCGTTGACCTCCCTGTCTTTACTTTTTGGCCCTCATAGACTGAAGTTTACAAATTTCTGAGGTAAGTTAATTTTTTTCATTGGACTTGATTGTGGTTACTCCCTATCCTACCCAGTGTTCAATGTCTCAATTTCTCGGCCCTCATGAATCCTCCCATGTTAGAGTAATTTGTTTTTAACTTTTCTTTCTAGTGTCTCCATTTCTGGTTCCATCTAGTCCCTATCTTCGCCTATCACCGTAATCTACAAATTTCAACCTCCCTGTCACTAGTTTCAACCCCCTGAGTGAATCCTCTGACGTAACTAGGTAAGTGAACGATTTCTACTTCAAGTCCCTGTCACTGGTTCCTGGTTTCCTGGTTGCTTAAAAGCTAAAGCAGCAAATCTTGCTGAATGTAATTGTGATGGAAATAATTGTAAAATATTTTCCATAATTTATGATAGGTTTTGTTCCTGCATATATTTGTTAATGAAACCAAATGCTTATGCTATCTGTTCTTGCATGTAATTGAGTGACCGTGAATTTTCCTGGCTCATGACTGCCATATATTTGGATTGTTTTCCTGCATTTTGTCATTGGTTTTCCTGCATATATTTGTGGAGACATGATCTCTCTATAAGCATGACTAATGATAGATCATTGTGGTTTAATTAATTTATTAATTGTCATTTTCAAAGAGCTAGCTATTGTGTGTCGATCATATAAGGTAAAAGCATAGAAAATGTGTCAAAGCAGCATTAGGAGATGAGAGGCTAATATGATGATATGGATGGGTCATTTTCTTTTTTTGTCTAATTACTGTATTTAACCGTATATCTCAGTCCTCAATTATGGCTTTGTCTTAAACATCATTAATAAATATTTTCAAGTCCTGAATAGTGGTCATGGTGGGCCAAAATTAAAACTTGTAGATATGATTATGTCTTGGTTTGAAGAAACAAGTTAAGCTTTAATGTCACTAGAGTATGTCTAAAAGCCTTGTCACTTTAATTCAGATACATAAACCTATGTAAGTGGGATTACTTTATTGACTGAGGGAGGGTACAACATATTGCATACACTCAGTACTGTTATTTAATAGGAGAAAGAGGGAATTCATTAGCATTGGGTAGTCATCTTTTTTACTTTGTTTTCTCCTTAAGAGTTTGAAATTAATGCCTGGGATTGGAATGAATGCGTATAATTAATTTAAAAGGCTTATAAATATATTTTAGTTAAAAAGAAAATACCAAATGATTGACAGTATATGTCTGCGAAGACTATTCGAGAGTAAAGACTAAAGGCCGACAAGTCATTATTGTTTTGCTGGCTGATTCAAACTGAAATAGATACTTTAGAATTGAAAATAGTTACAATTAGTTTATGTTTTTGCTGTTATGCCTGGCTGCTGCTACTGCTTCTGAATGTTTTTCTTGTTTTGCTTTAAAATACAATATTTCCTTGCTTTTTGGCTAAAAAAAGAAGAGGAAAATCTTGTGGTTTATAGACTTGCTTGAGTAAAGACTATTCGTGGACAATATTTCCCTACTTCTGAATGTTTTTCTTGTTTTACGAAGACTATTCGAGAGTAAAGACTTGCTTGAGTTGTGTGGTTGTAGTGGCTCACAAGTACATATGTTAAACTTGTGGTTTATAGTGAAAATCTTAAGTTACAGTTTTAGAAGCTTTGTGATTGTACTGAACCAAGATAAATCTTAAGTTACAGCTTTAGAACTAGTTTTATTG